>CM060866.1:24368048-24582168 GCA_030737845.1 Acorus calamus | reverse complement strand
CATGACTGTTTTCGATTACTTGACTGTCTGATCGTATGATTTGACTGCCGATTTTCGATCGCCGTAAGAGTGATGCCGCGCGACCTTTTTATAGGCTGCCTACGTACTCTTGGGGGATCAAGTCTCACGTAGTTCAGTTGGTTATCTTGTAACCGTTTTTCCACAAAGAGTTAGTGGACTATTTTCTAGGGAAACATTTCCCTTAATTACTCTCCACGTCATCTCTTAATTACTCACGTTCTGCTGGTAGTGGGCATTAAGTACCAACGTGGCGGTTACAGATGTTTGAGGTTTTCTGACCGTTTCCACGTCTGCTCCTAACTAGGTGTCGGGCGGGTTGGGTTCGGGTTGACCCCAACCCGAACCCAACCCGAATAACACCCAACCCTAACCCGACCCAACCCGATAACCCGAATGGACCAACCCGAACCCAACTCGAAATTAAATAAACCAACCCGACCCAACCCGACTTAACCCGAATTGGACCAACCCGCCCCAACCCGATAAAATTGAACCTCCACGTAATATGATGTGTAAATTAAATAAATCTCACCCAACCCATTTTAGGTTTACAAAATTTGGACTACCCATATTAGTAAAAATAAACGGCCAACTTTTTTTAACTATTAATTTACGGGTTCGGGTTGATCGGGTTGGGTCGGAGGCCAACCCGAACCCAACCCGATTTGTGAGTCAGAATTGGTCAACCCGAACCCGATGTCAACCCAACCCATGTAAAAATCTTCAACCCGACCCAAGTCGTACTCCTAACATACATGTCTTAGCCTCCACTATTCGTAAGGCCGACCGATCGACCAGACCTGTCGTCTGGTCGTGTCTTAACTATTCGTATCTAAGTAGTAAGGGTGCCCGACCATATCTGTCATCTGGTCGTGCCTTAAACTACTTGAGGTGCTAGCTTTTCTCGAGATATCCGACCGTCCGACTAGATCATTTAGTCTAGTCGTGTCGACATACCAGATGACGTCACTTTTCGTGAATCGGGTCTAATGGGCTTTGTGCCGGATGGCTCATGTTTTGCCTTAACATGACACGTGTCTAGGTGCAATTTTTTACTTTCACACATGTAAAAAAATAGTAACTTGTAAAATGTTAATAAAACATGCATTAATACATAACATTAATGTATGTATGATTCTTATAATATCATGAAGTAGACACTTGTTGGTGTTTGATTTATTTGGATGTTTGATTGATTGTTGCAACTCTAATATAGTTTGGATCGCGCTTTCTTCCTAATGAAGTACGCTTGTTGACTCGAAGATACAACAATGGAATCGATTTTATCCAAAAGGACATGAAGAAGATCCTAGGGAAGGCAACAACTTAATTCATTAGGGTCGGTCAGAATGCAAACATTCGATGAATTCAAGTGCTTTGTTGTATTTATTGTGATAAAATATTTTTAGGTGTTATCCATTAACTTATGTTTCTCTAGGGTTTTACAAATTACCATTTTTATATAACATGCATAATAATGCACTTATAGATAGTATTTATAGAAATTACATTTTCTAATCTACAAGTTATAGAAAACATATATGCATTTACATGAAAAATATGTGATTTTGTGGGGTGAGGGAATTAAATGGAGGATGGTAAAAAAAGTTAGGTGTTTGCTCTAAGTGTACAATTTTTTTTTTAAAAGGTGGGGACACAGAAATAAGAGTTTTTTTTTAATTTTTTAATTTCTGTAAACTATATGATTTAGTGATTGATCATTCACTTCTTCATATTTCAGTTTAAGTACCTAGATTTAAAGGGTATGCTTCTTATTAGTTCCTGGGAGGGATCCATCCTTAAATTATTTGGTTTTTTTTTAGTCTCTCGGAGGGACTAAAAAGAAACATATCCTTTAAATTTAGGAACTTAAACCGAAATATGAAAAAGTGAGGGATCGATTACTAAATTATATAGTTTATAAGGACTTAAAAATGAAAACCCTAGAAATAACCGAGGATGATTGCAGGGGTATTTGGGTAAATTTTTTCTTTTTCTTTTTTTTTTTTCTGTGAGTGAGATACAGAGAGGCTATTTTATTAGTGGATGGAGTCATCTCCAAGTTCCATCAATACAGATTGACAAAGCAAACATAGAAAGAAAAACACAATGGATCCGCGAATCTACAGATATGCAATGTCCGGCGACACCAACTCAATGAGAAAGCTAGTAAAAGAAGATCAACTGGATCTAACACACCAACTGACTCTGCATAGCAACAACGCCCTCCACATTGCGGCCCAACACGGCCACCGCGCCTTCGCCGAAGAGCTCATCCACTTATCGCCCTCCCTCCTCTTCCGCTCCAACTTCGACGGCGATCTCCCTCTCCACGTGGCCGCGCGGGAGGGACACATGGACCTCGTCGATATCCTCATCGACTCGCTGAAAAATATTGCGAATCCCGACGACGAGGTCGCTGATTTGGAGAGCACTGACGCTAGTATGCCTCAGGCAGTGTGGCTGAAGATCAATTTGAAGGGAAACACGGCTCTGCACGAGGCGATGAGGTTTCGGCACACGAAAGTGGCGATGGCGCTGTTGGGATTCGATCCGAGATTGGCGGATGGGTTGAATCACGCCGGGGAGAGCCCGTTGTACTTGGGTTGTGAACTGCGGGTGATGGTTGTGGTGGAGCGCATCTTGTCTTGTGGTTCGTTCAGAGTTGAAGGGTTGAATGGGCGTACGCCTCTGCACGCTTCCGCCATTAGTGGACATTACGGTATGTCCTCTACACACATTTCCGACATTAGTTGTTACTGCTTATTAATTAGTTTCTTTTGCACCCTTCTCTTTCATATAAAAACGGCTCGCTAATTTTTCAGAAACTCCAATATTGGAATATAAATTGTGATAGTATGCTATATTAGCTCAGTGTATTTTGAAAATTTTAATTGTTTTTCTAAAGAGAGAAAAATATGCTTTTAGTTTTTCTAAATATATATTTCCATTATTATCATAATTTATATTTTAATGGATTAGTGTCTGTTGGTCAGATCGGGGTTGGCCAGCCTGTGACGAAAAAAAGACCCAGACCTACTCACGGGCCCAGGTCCGGACTTTAAACCATGTTTTTATTTAACAAAAAATATTAAATATCGTCTCTTGATGTATATAATTTAACGAAAAGTCGTATCGTTAAATTTTGAATTGATAAATTCATTTTTAGTAGATTAAATAATTTTTTTTACTGATGCATAAATCTTATTTGAAAATGCATATATTTTAGTGAATATCTAATTAGATATATAAAATCATATTTCAAAGTGAAAAAAAAAAAAGAAAAAAGTGTTGAACACTTAAAATTTTAAGCGAGGCAGTTTCCCTCCCTCCAAAATAAATGGTCCCCACCACCCTTGGAGGCATGCGGCCCTCCTTGCTGCAGCAGCAGAGGGGGGCCACCCTCCCTCCTTTTTTATACTGGGGGACAACTGTTCCCCAGTTTATTTTTAAGAATGGGGACCCTTTCTTTATCTTTTCAATGGGAATCCCCCATTTTTATTTTGAACGGGAATCGAGTGAACCCCCGACCCTACCTTGCGGGCGGGTTTATGGTTTAAGATTGTACACATCATTTTTTCTATTTTTCTTTATTTTTAAGTTATAATAAAATAGATGATGAGAATCAGAATCGTTTGAAATGTTTAAGTAACATGATTGTTGTGGAAGAAACTCTTAATTTGGGGTTAGCCAAGCGACTAACACTTCCTATCTAATGAGAAGATCAAGAGATCATATTTGGGGATACTGATTTTTGAAAAAAAATAAACAAATACAAAATTGAATTTCAACATAATAAAAGGAAAATGCCAAAGAATCTTTTTCCGGTTTCAATTGTTGTTCACATGTGTTTTAATTTTTTTTAAAAATATTATGAAAAAATGTGAAAATGAACTACGTCAATTGTAGTCTATACGTGCTTTTATAATTAAAATACTGAGCTATATACTTAAATGATTTGTATGAGTTTTTTCATAGAAAAACGTGAAAAATTTATAACGATATATGATCCCATCAAAATATATGAGATTATAAGTATGACTGGATAGAAAAAAGTCTATAACACATTTATACATATAAATATTATAATAATTCATTTTAACCGTCTCAGGAATCACGCACATGTTGTTGAAAAAATTGCCCGATCTCATAAAACAAGTGGACGAGTCAGGAAGGAACGCTCTCCACTATTCAGCATCCACAGCAGCCATCAAGATATCTCGTTTGCTCGTCAAAACTGACAGATCGCTCGCATACGTTAAAGATAATGAAGGTATCACACCTTTCTTTGTGGCCATCCAAGCCGGTCGCCCACGCACGACATGCATGATGCTTGACTACTGCCCGGACATCGGAGAGCTGCGAGATAGGTGTGGAAGGAACGCGCTTCACATCTCGGTAAGACATAACAGTTTGAACAAGTTGGAGGCTCTGATGAAGAGGCCAGAGCTTGGGGGGCTTGTGAACAAGCCTGACAATGATGGGAACACGCCTCTCCACACGGCCACGAAATATCATGTTTACAGGAAAGTGAAATTGATGTTGGACACTCATTGCGTGGACCTCAGGGCGAGGAATGAGGAAGGGCTTACTGCATTGGATGTGTCTGAGCTTGGCTGGGAAGTCAATCCTCGACAGGTATGTAACAGCTGATACACTCATTTTATTTTACAGTATCAAATGTAATCCCTTATAATATATCTTGTTAGCCCCATACGGTTATTGTTACGAGATATACATGTCATTTTGAAAAAAGTTAACGTATTCTATAAATGATATTATGCAATTTATTGGAATTTATATTTCACAATTTATAAAATGCATATATGATCTTGAAAAAAATCATGTTTGAGAAGTGTTTTTAAGACTGTAAGGGCCCGTTTGGGGTGTGACATAAGATTTTTTGCCCTTGATAGCTATACTGGGATAGATAACAATCCATGCTGAATAAGTAAATTTTTGTTTGGTTGTCTTTTCTGTTATTCTCATTGGGAAACGTAAAATTGATCTTTTTGTTGTTTGATTCACCTTGAATAAAATAAGGATAAGTGGTAGATAAGAGATGGATAAGAGTTTATGACTTTTTAAATGACAATTATACCCCTGCATAAATTATTTGTGTTTGGGAATAAGTATAAGAGATATGAGTGTGATATGATAGATGTGACAATTTTTGGAATGTGTGCAGAGAGTGTTAGGTGAGATAAATATTTTAAAATGACAGATAAAAGTATTTTTATCCATTGGCATAGATAAGCCATGATAAGCAATTCCACCATTTTCTTAGAATAGTTATCAGGCCTTATTCTAGCTTATCCAGACATAACTATCAAGATTTATTCTTGTCAAACAAACAGCTGTTTGGGGCTTATTCTACTGTATTCTCCCCTATTCACCTTTTATTCTCCACCCCAAACGGGGGTAAATGTAACATTTTGCTCAAAGTGCCATCTATATTAGTCAGCGCTATCAAATTTTTTTTTTTTTGTATAATTTTTATTTTTAATCCCATTATTATTTTTTATTTCAAGAGTTGCCCTGGGCTTCTTGACTATGTCACCATTGCCACCACACTGCTAAGTTAGGATTTTTTTTTTAATAATACATGTGATTTACGGTCATGCCTCTTATAAGATTTGATTATGAATCATGCTTACTATGAACACTTTTTTTTTGCATGATCTTAAACTTGAATCTTAGATTTTAGAAATTTTGAAAATAAAAATTATATGGATGCATTCACCATGAATTTCCCCATCTTATCCATAAAATCTTTATCAAAGATATAAATCAAGTCTATTCATAATAAAATTTGAAATTCAAAATTAAGAGAAGATTCAAAATTCAAAATTTAATCTTATGAAACAAACATTTAAATTTTTTACTCACGTCTCATATACATGAATTATAATCACGTCTTTTACATAAAGAACGAGGAAAAAAAATCCAGGTTAGAGCACTCACATGGCCCAAGTCCAATCTTGCAATTAACCAAGTCCAAACTTATAAATTTTAAATTTGAGGTTATGTTTACATTAATCTTAAAAAAACTAGGTAACTTTTAAAATTGTCCTTTTTACTATTAATTAGAGAATGGATTCTTTTGGTAGATATCGGTCCGGAAATTCCTACTAAGCCGAGGCGCGGTCCGGAGCCAATTTCAAACCCAGAAGCCGCATAAATTCAGGGTCCACCCATTGAACCGAAGAGGGGTTGATCTGAAATCCTTTTGTGAGACCATGTCACTAGTTGCGGTCCTTTTGGCCACCATTAGCTTCGCCGCTGCCTTCACCTTGCCCGGCGGATACAACAGCGACGATCCCCACAAGGGCCATGCGACCCTCATAAAGAAGTTGGCATTGAAAGCATTCTTGTTGTCTGACACGATCACCTTCTGCAGCTCTCTTACTCTAGCTATTCTCATGTTGTGTGGCACGTTGGGTGACCTTGTTTTCCTTCGATCGACGGCGATATGGTGCGAGTTGTTGCTGACGATATCACTTTATGGGTCTTTAGTGGCATTTGGGACGGGCGTGTACGTGGTGATATCTGATCAGTGTATGTGGTTGGCGATTATTATTTTGCTTATGGTTTGTAGTGTCCCGATCATCTTTGACGAGATCACCCGCATTTCATCTAAAATGACGCCTTTTGCTGTTCGACTTCAAAAGGGGCTGCTTGGACAGAGCATGAAACGCAGCATCGACATCGTACAAAATACTGTGACGGTTCAGTATTCTGATAGTGAACCGTCCACATGAGAAACATTGCTTCTTTTTTTGCTTTTTTCTTTTTATTTGTGGAAGAATCAATTATAATGATGTCATGTTGAATGTAGTTACTATCTTTTAGCACTTGTTTGGATAGTGAAACAGGTGGGGAATAAAGTGGAATAGGGATGAATGAATCCAAAAAAAACATGTTTGTTTTCATATAATAAGTAGAAATAATTATGTCAGAGACGAGGCACCGCTTTTAGACTATTATATATGTCATTTATATATGAGAAACACCTGACAGAATGTAGTTGAATTGACAATCGCTTCATGCCTTCAAGCCTTGTGGTTGCAGGTATGTTTTTTTGGAAGATCAGTTGCGAAAAATCTATCAAAACAGGCTGATTATGCTAGCTACATTATGAAATTGAAAGATTACAAGATAGACATGATTTCATGACACTCATGACAATTCATTTGAATATATAATTCAATGATATATAATTCAATTTTTTTTATTAACATAATTACATGAAGCATATGCCTTAAAATAAAATTATAATCACCAAAAATTGATGAATTTGTAGACCTGAACCAATTTGAACTATTCCAACATCTCATCATTAATTTTGTCCTTGGCATCTCGCCCAGCAAACAAGTCCCATTCAACCTACAATTTAATCTTTATAAATGGACATTACCTGATCTAGCTCTCCCAATTCCATTTGAGGTATCACTGAATTAACAAAATCTGCAAGTTAGATAAATGAAACTAAAAACTATTGACTTGTCATAACTAAATAATCTCCCTGGAAGCAATTATTAAAAACAATATGAATGACTTGATCAAACACCAAAATTTAATGGATAATGTCACGTATAACCAATTTTTCAGACCCAATTCTAATCTACACGTGCTTTAAATTTTTTAAAATAATATATCTCATATAATGAGATACATATTTTTATAAAAAAATGAAGTATGTAGTCCAATAAATTGCATTAATGCATATATATACCTCATTATAGTGAGTATATACTCCAGTGATTTTCTATTAACGCATGTGGGATTGGAATTCAGGCTGGAAAAAAAATTGTGTGTAATAATACTTTATTTATAAATATAAAAGATGAAACTTCAAAAAAGGAAATATCAAATTTGGAAAATTTGAAAAACTAGAAATATTAAACAAGAAAAATAGAAAAAATAGTAAAATGAATAAAAAGTGATCGATCGACTTTTTTGTTGTTTGATTCCCTTTGGAGAATAAGAGTTTATGATTTTTTTAAATGAATAAAAATATTCATCTCTATTATTTTATAAAATTTATCTCACATATGATGATGGGGCAGAGAAAGCAGATGAAAGAACATTTCATAGAATGATTAATTGGCGGTTTAATATATATATTTGTCTCATAAAAGGCCAAGATATTACATTTGTTGTTAGCTTGATTTCCAGGTTTTATGCAAAATCCAAGCATCATCTCGGAGTAGCACAGAGGGTTTTGTGCTATATCGCCGAAACATTGAAGTTCAGCATTAAATACAAGAAGGTGGACGATTTCAAGCTTGTTTCGTTGACTGATAGAGGTTGGGATGGATGCGTAGATGACAAGAAAGATACCACTGGCTATGCACTTCATCTTGCTTTGGGATTTATTTCATGGTGTTCCAAAAAGCAGCAATCAACTGCTTTATCAAGCACAAAAGCGGAGTACATCACGGCAACGACGACCGCGTGTTAATTACACAGTATGGCAAAGGCGCATCCTCACATGCTTGAAGGAGAGCAAGATGGAGCGACAATGGTATATAGTTTGTGATAACAAATCCACCACCGCGATGGCATGTAACCCAGTACATCATGGAAGGACGAAGCAAATTGAAATTAGTTATCACTTCATCCACGAACTTGTTAACAAAGGCGAGATCAAATTGATCCATGGAAAAAGAGGATCAATTGACCGACATATTCACTAAGGCATGTGTTTGTGCACAAATATGAAGAGAAACTAAAAGAAAATGAAGGAATTTGAGTAAAAAAGAAATTGATGAAAATTAAATCATTTTCCCATTGACCAGATTATATGTTGTTTGTGCTTGTTATGGAAAGTAATTGAAAATAAAAAATGTTATTTGTGCCTGTGATGGATAATGACGAAAAATAAAAACTGTTTTTGTGCTTATGATGAAAATCACTGAAAATGAAATATATTATTTATGTTATTAGAGAAAATGATAAAAAATAAAATAAAATATATTGTTTGTATGCTAATTTAAATATAATATAAAAGCAATCTAACTTATCGATCAAATATTATTAAATAAATATAGTTTTGAAAGACAATCGACAAGGATATGTCACATAATAAAAAAATGTTTAAATAAATATTTTTATTACTTTATTATAAAATAAAAAATAAGAACAAACAAAAATATTCAATATCACCAAATTAAATAATATTAAAAAAAACTTACTTCCTTTACTTTTCTTCTCTAGGGTAAGGAAAAAAAAATTTCCCCCTCTCAATAAAACAAAATAGCAAAGAGAAAGTAAGAGAATTTTTTTTTTTCACTTTTTGTTGGGCATAAACAGCAGGTTGGATAGAGACATAAGCTATTATAGGGTATATACATATTTCAGGAATTGTTGACTTTATCAACGGAATAAAAGATTTTGTGTTTGGTTGTGCTTTCAGTTATTCTCATTGGGAAATATAATAATAAATGTTGGAGTGTTTAATTGATGAAGAATAAGATGTGAATAAGGTGTAAAAAGTTGATTTGACATGTATGCCCCATTGATGTATAAGAGGTGATGACATGTGATTTGATGTAATGACATGTAATTTGATAGGCGTGTCCCCTTAGTCCCCTTATTCCAGTGGAGGAATAACATAATTCCATGGGTGAACTTGTAATACAAATACCAGCTTATTCTCTCATAATTCCGCATAGCTATACCCTCTTATTCCCTCTACCCAAACACCTTTTTTGACTTATACTCCTCTATTCCCCCTCTATTCTACCCCTATTCCTATAGCCAAACGGGCACTAAAGCTCTACAGAAGACAAATTTAAAATGCTTGGATACGGATTGCAGAGTTTGAATTAAGGCGCTACGTTGAAATTATTCTAACTGCAATGTGTCACCGAATTAACTTGGGTGATGGTTACATGGGAGAGTTGTGTACGTGGGAGACTTGGATAATTTATGAGTGCCGAGTCATGTAATGGTGGATGTAGTGGAGTTTGTTATTTTCCTTATGGGTTGTGGTTGGTTATATGTAGTGAGTGAGACATGGAGTATTTACAGGAGAGTTTGTTTTTAGTGATAGTAATGTGGGTTTGTATCTTGTATGGAGTCACGAGTAGTTATAGATTTTCCAACATAAATGCGTGTATTCAGTTTGAATCAAATCAATGCAACGAAGTCCACCGAAAATCAGATTCGTTTGAATCTCTTTTTATCCCAGCCGAGTGAACAAAAAAATAAAATAAATAAAAGCACGATGAGATACTTTTGGCACCCTCATCACAACCGTCCAGATCCAACAAGGCTATATTAGTGGATGGAGTCATCTCCAACTCCAAGTTCCATAAATACAGATAGTGAAAGTAGAGAGAGTAAGAAAATACAATGGATCCGCGACTCTACCGATATGCCATGTCTGGCGACACCAAGTCAATGAGAAAGCTAGTAAAAGAAGATCAACTAGATCTAACACTCCAATTGACTCTACAGAGCAACAACGCCCTCCACATTGTGGCCCAACACGGCCACCGCGCCTTCGCCGAAGCCCTCCTCGCCTTATCGCCTTCCCTCCTCTTCCGCTCCAACTTCGACGGCGATCTCCCCCTCCACGTGGCCGCGCGGGGGGGACACATGGTCCTCGTCGACGTCTTCATCGATACGCTAAAAAATATCGCCAATCCCGACGACGAGGTCACTGATTTGGAGAGCACTGACACTAGCATGCCTCAGGCTGTGTGGCTGAAGATCAATTTGAAGGGAAACACGGCTCTGCACGAGGCGATGAGGTTTCGGCGCACGAAGGTGGCGATGGCGCTGTTGGGATTCGATCCGAGATTGGCAGATGGATTGAATCATGCCGGGGAGAGCCCGCTGTACTTGGCTTGTGAACTGCGGATGATGGTTGTGGTGGAGAGCATCTTTTCTTGTGGTTCCACTTTCAGAATTGAAGGGTTGAATGGGAGGACGCCTCTGCACGCATCCGCCATTAGTGGACACTTTGGTATGTCCCCCTGCACACACACAGCTTTCTATATGCCATATTCTTGTTAATTGTTAGTGTTAATTAGTTTGCTGCATGAAAATGGCCCCTAACCGATCATAAACTCTGATGTTATAATGTATACTGTGCAGTATGTACTATGTTAACTCAGTGTATGAAAATTTTAATTTTTTAAAAGAAAATGAAATATCTATTTTAATTTATATGCCTATGTACAGTCGGGATCTTAGGCGGACGTCTGCACGGGATCAAATTTGCGGACATGCATGGACCATGGAATGTATAGCTCTGATTGCATCTCAAAATAAAAAAGGATCACTTGAACTTAACCATTAAAACCCACCTAACCTAACCATTCATCTAATCTAACCCATAACTTAACCCAATCCATAACCTAACCTAACCTAACCTAACCCATTTCACTCCCCTCCTTGAAGAAGGGCCCGTCTATCTCCACCAAACAATTTGCCAATCCCACCGATCACAAAAAAAAAACCCACTGTTTGTCTGTTCCCACCGATTCAGTTCGACCGAATTCAGTCGCCATTTCAGGTTTTGGACGACTGAAATTGGTCGTCATTTCAGGTTTTGGGCGACCGTAATTGGTCGAACAGGGTTCAGAACTATATCTACTTATTCTTTGTAAACAAATAAATTTTTGGATTTATTTATCATATTCTACATTTATTCTTTTATCCAAACAACAACTAAGGGACTGAAAAAAATGTAAGTAGATATACTTTCAATTAATTCAAATTTTTATTGAAAAATACCTTATTAGGCAAATATATATCATTTTTAAGCTTTGTTTGAATTCGTAGTTAAGATGATTCTTTGTTTGAAAATAAAAAAATGTACCAGTTGATCCAAACACATTTTATATTTGGCTTTTGAAATTTGTCTGTAACTTATGTAAAAAAAAATTGTTCTTATATTCTATATTTAAGAATAATGATTTATTCTCCATACAATACAACTCAGACTTGGAGTGATATGAAAGATTCAAGGAGGATACACGTCGTAGGATTATGTTTTCAAGAAAAAAAATTATAAACTTTATTACAAATCCTGTTCGACCAGAATCGGTCGCGCGAAACCTGAAATGACGACCAAATTCAGTCGCCCCAAACATGAAATGACGTCCAAATCCGGTCGAACTGGCCGGATCGGTGGGGATAGCAAAACACCGATTTTTTTTTTAAAATTGATTGGTGGGGTAAGAAAATCGGTGGGTGGGGCTAGATGGGCCCCTTGAAGAACACCTGGAATAAAAAAAAACAAAATAAAAAAACAAAAACACTTCATAAGCCTCCCCAACCGAATCGGTCTCCCTCTCTCGGCCTCCCCGACGCCGCCGACTCCCGCCTTCCCTGACACCGACAAAAAGGCCTTAGACTTGTGAAGGTTCGTCTTATACTCTTCGTGAAGATTTATTTTGTAGATCATCTAATTTTTAATTGGATCTAACATTTCTTTTCTCATTTAGGGATTTTACTTATTTTTACTCGATCCATGGCAGGATCATCTGCGATGTGTGTGCGGGGACTCCTTCAATCCCGAAGACATCCCTTTAGAAGGTACACCTTCTTCATAATTTCAAAGTATTGATTTTGTTTGATGGGTTTGTTTTCTTTGATCAGATTATTTGTTGGGTCTACGTTAGAATCATGGGTTTTGGTGTGAGTTTGTGAATAATAGGGTTTTGATGGGTGAGACTTGATGAAGATGGAATTGTGAAGAATTGTTTTTCATGATGTTTGCATGATATATTTTCATTGCTTTTTTTTTTGTTACATATGGTTGTTTACTATAATTGTGAATGGGTTTTATTGGAGCCTTTTTTTTACTACATTGTTGGGTTTATTTGATTCTTGTGGTTTTTGTTATGTATATTTTGAAGCCTTTTTGGAGGTGGGTTATGAATCAAATTGGTTCTTTGATGGAACAATGTTTTTATACTTTATTTTTTGTTTGGTTTTTCAGTTTATACTAAAATGGATGTAGAAAAGTTGGACAGTTACATGATAAAAGAAACTGTCCAATACTTATTAATCGGTATGAATGAGTAATTTATTATTGATTTTTTTTTAAGGTTTGGAATGATTGATTTTTTTTTCCATGTAGATCTTCACCGTTCAATGACTATGGAAATCCAAGTTCCTATATGCAAGATGATGATAGTTTTTCATCCATAGGTAATTTGTTATGCTCTTTTGTTTTAATGTTTCTAATTCACTTATAATATTTGATTGGATTCATCAGGTTATTTGAATTTTTAATATAGGTTTATCCCAAGAAAGCTAAAGAAAGAGCTTAACACTTTGGAAAACAAATTCATCATCAGATTTTTACTTTTGCATACTTTTACTTAATTTTGTTTTGCAAACTGCTCTATGTTCTGTTCCAATTCAGATTTAGAAATCTTTGTGTATGCTCTGTTCTAGTTTAGATTTTAAGTCTGTGTGTAATTCCTGTTCCACTTTAGAATTTAAGGCTGTGTATGTTTTGTTCCAATTCTGATTTTAAGTCTGTGTGTAAGTTCTGTTCCAGTTTAGAATTTAATGTTGTATATATGTTCTGTTCCAGTTCAAATTTTAAGTTTGTGTGTAAGTTCTGTTCCAGTTCAGATTTAAAGTCTGTGCATATTAATTTTTTCAAGTTCATTTTTTAGTCAGTGTGTATGTTCTGTTCCACTTCATATTTTATGTCAGTGTGTATGTTATGTTCCATTTCATATTTTAAGTCTATGTGTAAGTTCTATTTCAAGTTCATATTTTAAGTCAGTGGGTATGTTCTGTTCCACTTCATATTTTAAGTCTGTGTGCAAGTTCTATTTCAAGTTCATATTTTAAGTTAGTGTGTATGTTATGTTCCGCTTCATATTTTAAGTCTGTGTGCAAGTTCTATTTCGAGTTCATATTTTAAGTCAATGTGTATGTTTTGTTCTACTTCATATTTTAATACACAAGCAAATACCCTTTCAAACCACACACCTGATACATCCACAACCACAATCAACCTGATACAGATGAAAACAATACCTGATCCAAATGTTTATATCAAATGCCCTTTCATTTAATTGTCACAACAAAACCACTCACATAAACTCACATACATAAACGCTTAATAAACACAATACATGTTTGTACATTATCATAAAATTAAAGTTACATGTTAATATTTTTATTACTAAATAAAAATGACAACAATTAAGGATAAAAACATGAGTTTCATCATGCTCCTCATATCTTCAAATTTTGATTTCATCACAATCAGCGCGGTCTTCAATTGTGACAATCGATTTGCAAGCTCCACTTGGTTCAAGTTGGCAATATGATCTTTGGGTGGTTCTTCATGACTTGTCTCCATGTGCTTGCTCGCATGTTCTCCAAAATTACGTGGATGAATCCATTGAAAAAATTACATTGTTTTCCACTTAATCTCATACATGTGTAGTATAATTTTTTTGAATTCCGGTTTGACTTAGAAATTTTGATTGCAAAGAGATCTAAGACATATAATTGGATGTAAGTTGGAATTGTGAATAAACTTTCATATAATTGGATATAACTAGACTAAAGAATAGAGGAAGGAAAGATGTATATGTGGGAAACTACTTGTGTTCTCAACTTGATAAACCAAAAAAAAAAAAAAAAAAAAATCTTACTTGACATCTGCTGGGATTTGGATAAGAAATAGATCACAGCTAGGTTTCATGAGTCTAAAAGCATCTATATTTTACATTTTTACAATACAAAGACACATTTGCACATTTGAAATACAAACAAACATTTTGCACTAACTTCTTAAGTAGACAAACATTTAGATAAACACAACAACAACATCAATTAGTTTATGGTCTCAGATTGATAGAACTCTAACAAATAATAATGATAATAAACCAGAATAGGCCAATCAGGTTCCAAAAAAACATAATAAGACAATCAAGTTCCAAATAGATCTAGTTAAAATCTAACATGAGAAAAAAAAAGAATAAAAAACCCTAGATCGAGTAAAAATAGGGAAAATCTGAAAAAAAAAGAATAAAAAACCCTAGATCGGGTAAAAATAGGGAAAATCCCTAAATGAGAAAAGAAATGTTAGATCCAAATAAAAACTCTAAGATCTAGAAAAAAAATCTTCACGGAGAGTATAAGACGAACCTTCACAAGTCTAAGACCTTTTTGTCGGCGTCAGGGAGGGCGGGAGTTGGCGGCATCGATGGGGCTGTTGAGGGGCGGCATTGGCGGGGTTGGCGGCGGCGTCGGGGAGGCCTAGAAAGGGAGACTGATTCGGTTGGGGAGGCTTGTAAAATGTTTTTGTTTTCTAATTTTGTATTTTTTGAATTTAGGTGTTCTTTGGGGAGGGGAATGAAATGAGTTCAGTTAGGTTAGGTTATGGGTTGGGTTAAGTTATTGGTTAAGTTAGATGAATGGTTAGGTTAGGTGGGTTTCAATGGTTAAGTTCAAGTGATCCTTTTTTATTTTGAGATGCAATCAGAGCTGTGCATTTCATGGTTCATGCATGTCTTATTTTGAGATGCAATCAGAGCTGTGCATTCCATGGTTCATGCATGTTTGCAAATTTGAGCCTGTGCGGACGTCCGCCTAAGATCCCGATTGTGCCTATGTATATTTCATTTTTATAACAATATGCACTTTAATAGATTAGTGCCTAGCAAATAGACAGGGGCGAGATTAGCCCGGATTTTAGGTTACAGGCAGGTCTGCAGCCTGATAAAGAAAAGTGTATATCGCTTCATTTCGAGTTGATGAACTTTTTTTTTAGTAAATGTAAGGAAAATTTAACGATATATATATATATACACACACATCTCATTGAAGGAGGTATTTTCTTCACTGGATGTCAAATGAGATATATAAGACTATATTTGAAAATGTAAACAAAACTATGCCTAATAGTGCCTAAAATTTTATGGGAGTCCCTCCCCTCCTACTAAATGTGGCAGGAGTCCCCTCCCCCTTTCATGTCCAACCCCCCCCCCCCCCCCCCCCCCCCAATTTATTTAAAATAGGGGGGAGAGGTGACCCCCTCCCTCTTTCTTTTCAATGGGATCCTTGACTTATATATTGAATGGGGTCCAAGTGAACCCCCCCACTTGCGTGGCCCCCTATTGGCGCACGGGCCGGGCCTATGAGCAGATTTACGGGTTAGCTTAAATGAGTCCAGTTCAAGCTGATTTGTTGATCGGGGTAGGGCCCAGATTGAATGGATCGGGCTTTTGATATTCGAATCAAATAATGCCCCTTAAGCCAGTGTATATTGTTTTAAAAAATAAAAAAATAATGAGGGCTGAGGACAAAGGCTACACATATAGGACTGGCCATTTCATATTTTTTATTTTTCTTCAAAAAGGAAGATGATAGAATGATCAAAATCGTTTGAAATGGTTTAGAGGTGTGGTTGTCGTAGAAGAAACTCTTAACAGCAATGAAAGTAAAACAAATATAAACTTAAATGTCAACATAACTGTAACGCCCCACATTTACCTAACCGTTTATCGGACGGTAAATAGGTCGCTACTAAATTTAATCCAATTACAAGATAGAAATTTGCAGCTTTTTTTTTATATGATACCAATATAATATAAATCTAATAAAACCGATAATAATAAAATAAATAATACCAACGGTTTTAAATCACCAATGACATTACAATATATCAGAGTTTTTGCGGAGACAAGATACTGAAAAGAAAATACATAACAAACTACCCCTGTGGGAGCCATCTAAACTAAACAAACATAAATAGTCGGTCGTAACTATAATTTACTCTCGAACCGCTACCTCGGAGCAATTTCTGAAAGACGCGAAAAGTCCAAATTTCATATTAATCCTCAGAATACGCAATACCTGGTTATGAAACAACCAGCCCATATCGAATAGGTGAGTGATTAACTCAGTGAATAACCCACTGACAAATTACCTCACGTGACAGTATATATAAAAATAAAGTTTTATGAAAATTAGAATTTTATTTAATAAATCTTTTATTTTATTAAATCAATTTAAAATCATGAATTTTTTTTTAAAAAATATTTTAATGCGCACATAGCCCAATCCTTGGCCCACATCAGAGAAATCAGAATTAAAAAAAATATCATATATATATATTTATATATAAAAAAATAAGAATTTTCTTTAAAAATCAATTAAATTCATGAGTTAATGAAATATAATTTTAATGCAATCACGTGGCCTAATCCTTGTCCACGTCAAAGAAATCATGCAGCTTAAATGATATGACAGGGTAGGGTTCTCAATCGCAAGAACCGTTCCCAAAACAGGTGTGCCAATCCCCAAGCGACTAAATCGCTCAAAAGCTCCCTCGAGGAGACGTCGGATCTAGAAGACATTGATGGGTTGCCGCTGCTATCACTACGAGAACACCAGCACAGGATGCCCCGGTTGCTGCAGACTCAAACAAAGGAATCCGCCGCTGCAAGGAATGCTTTACCACAGCCCTCACCGATCTTGAGACTCTTCGAGTCCAAGACCTTCCTCCCCGAGAGCGAAATACTACGGGGGGATTTATTCCAGAAAATATGTCATGATATACATCTTGATAAAATCTCCTAGGATAGTTGTCTCCACTGGTCCTAAATTTTTCCAAAACTCTCGAAATGAAAATCTTTAATCCAAATATTATTTCGAAAGCATAAGCATAAAAATATATTATGTTAATTCTTGAAACATGAATAGCATAATTCATGCTATTTTAATGACACGATGAATGAATTAAATCATGCAACTTCATTCAACAAAAATGCAATTTGATCAATATGAAGAAAATATCCAAATCATGCAAATTTATCAAATATAAATGTATGGATACACATAATATCACACAAATATGATGGCATATGAAATTCAATGTATAGAGCAAAAGCTCACATGAAATAAATCGATAGGCCTACTCACCTCGAATGGACCCTAGGTCCGGAGAATGAAGCCCACAACAAAAATTATAACTAATAAATCAAATAAATTATTAATTAAAACCTATGATTCAAACCTAGGCCAAAGACCTAGTTACCTATCCATAATTATTATGTATAAATTTTATACCTAACAATCAAAACTCATCCATATATACCAAACCTAAGAAAAAGATCAAAAACTTATTTACAATAAAACCAGACACTAAAAGAAGAAACCAGAAAAGACAAAACAGAAAAATAAAAATCTAGAAATTCAAAATAATAATAAAATAACGAAAATTGATAAAATAATATAAAACATCTTTTTTTAAATAAAAAAAACTATTAATTAGTAAAATTTGAAAATAAATAAATCTTATTAAGTATATGCATAAATCATAACCCTAGTATTATTAAAACTTATATTTTAGAAATCTGATCATAAATCTAATCTTTAAAATAAATAATAAATCGAAATCCTAAGTTTATGAAGACTCAAAAATCTAAATATCTAATATAGATCTAATAAAAATAATAATAGATCAAAACCCTTGTTTTTATAAAATCATAAGAATCTAACAACATAAACATATACATATTAAAACTAACTTGATCAAAAACTAAAAATCCATAACATAAAAATATATTTAATCCTTAAAATAAATAATAAATCATAACTTTATTTTTATTAAAATCTTAAAAATCAAAACACCTAAACATTGATCTAATAAATAATAGGAAAATCAAAGGATACAAAGAAAAAGATTAAATACCTTTTTTTTCCTTCTCTCTCTAACCCTCCTTCTCTCTCTCTCTCTCTCTCTCTCTCTCTGCCGAATACACACGGCCACAAATTTTTTTCTTTCTTTCACGCCAATTTATATCACCCATAAATCTAATGTCTAAACCTAACGAAAATTACAAAACGACCCCCTAATTATTTCTTATTTACAACTAGGTCCCTATCCAAATTACAGATTGATCCTATAATATATAATAAATTTCAAGATTCAAAACTAGGTCCCTGAAAATCAATAACAATGAAAATTCAAAATTTAATCTTTTGAGATCAAAAGTTTATAAAATTATAACAATTTAAGATCTTAAAAATCTTCGAAAGAAAATATATAAAATCTTTAACATTAACAAATAGTGTTTAAAATTATAAATTGAAATGGGCCTATAAAGATACACTAAATGGGTCAAAATTTAAAAACAAACAAAATACACAAATTTCAATTCAAATATCATATTTATATATTTAAATTAAATATATAAATAAGATAAAATTCACAGGTGTTACATACTTCCCCCCTTTAGGAATTTAGTCATCTAAATTCAGGGGAGAACACAAAAATATATATATCATCCAATGATAACAACCATCCAATCAATAGTTGTAAGAGTAGTCTTATAATTTTAACTCTTAAACAGTATCAATATAATCATTTTACTAGTAGGGTTACACGTCCGTGTAACACCTAACAAACACAATAATATAAAAAAAAATGGTATAAGAATTCAACTTATACCCCACAAACAATCAAACAAATATACATTCATACAATAATTGTATAAGTTCAGCTTACAGGTGACTCATACTCAACAAGCTCAATAATGTGAAAAATGGTATAAGATTCTAACTTATACCCCACAAACAATATGCAATCAAATGCATAAGGAAAACTATCAATGATTTGCACTGAAGTTCAAACAAATATCAATACAGATATACTATCATACAATAAAATAACCATATAAATCAAATCCACAATTCTTCCGCTGCGCCACTCTGCTAGTGACCCAAATCACAATGAATGAACTTATACATCAGAAACAATGACAGCAATCATCAATGATCATTTACAACAATAACTGTATAGGTCAAATACATACATGCTTCACATCATAAGTATTATAACTCATACAACATAAGCAATGGTAAACAATACAACAAAAATATACAAGTCATGCTCACCCATGTCCCATACCATGGGTAATTCAAATTATACGGAACAAACAAATAGATTACAAGCAACCAAATGTGCGCACATATGTCAGGCCCACCTATGTCCCATACCATAGGTGGTCCAACTAATACAATGCAAACATTAACAATAACAAAAACAATCACATCAAACAATTTCATACATAATTGTACAAGTTATGCTCATCTACGTCTCATACCATAAATGATCCAACTTTTACCATCAACATAGGGCAATAATAATGACAATAAGATGAAACTAAAGATATTTACAATCTTTAGAATTTATATATATAAGAAAATCATCTACTGACATGGACATTCACGGATTGATTAAATCATCCATGATGCTATATAAAATGTGAAAAACATCCTAATAAAATTGTGAATACATAGCTACACTTAACAACTTGAAAATATCGGTTGTTAAGGTATGCCTCTCATGTGTGCATGCTTCGACGTATATTTAGAATGAGCGATCATCCACCATATAATGCTCTTACATAGAGTAGCATCTAATAAGAATTCAAATCCTATATACATCAATCCTAATTGACTCAACTCATCCTAGACGTCAAAGGAATGACTCTGTACTGGCTTATCTCGAGGCTCTTACAAAAAAATAATTTATAATGAACCAAAATAACTAAGCTCACTAAGATAGGGTATAAAAAAAAAAAAAATCAGGTGTGATATCCTAAGATCCAATAATGCAATCGAAACTCTTAAAGATAAAGCTTGATCTATACGCGTTCTAAATGCATATGAATCTGAATTTACAAGATGCAACTCTAATATCGATATCATAGCATAATGTAGAAAAATATTTAACACATTAAAATATTGTATATAAAATAAAACTTTCATGATAAACAAGTATAAATAATGTTTTAAAAGAATTTAAAGCTCATTCAATTTAATATAAATAACATAATAAATTTATAGGCCATGTAAAATATATATAGAGTTACATTGTAATAAAATTAATGTAACAAATATGTAGAGAGTTTAATTAAGACAGATCTAGTAATATCTTTATTATTGAATTATTAATATTTGAATATATCGATATGATTTACTTAAATTTGACTTTAAAAACTTAAAATATAATTACAATTTATATAAATCTCATTTGAAATCTTTCATTTAAATAAATAAATAAACAAACATAAGTAACAAGTAAATTTATCACAAGGTAAAAACATATATGTATATAAAAATATGGGTCACTTCTCATTTAATAAGAAATCAATAGATTTAGGCTCAAGGGTAACCAAAATAATCAATTTTTTTTTATTATATATATAGACTAATATAATCTTTTTAGGATGATCAAACTGAAGCCCTAAACTTCATAGGCTAACTAAGCTTAGGCTAATAGAAAATGAAGAATAAGATCACTAGAAAACACGATGTCACGATCAGGAAAAGACAGTGCAATTCATCTGGAAATATTCAGGAAATTCAGAAGTAGTAGGAGTTACAATAATTTAGGCCTCTAAGTCGATAGTATTATCCACAATGATGGCTAGATATCCCTCACATTGTTTGTCTAGCAATCTCCGAGCATGAGGAGCAAAGACGAATCCGATAGGATATGATCCACCCAAAACCCCCCAAGCGGAACATTTGTCAGCCGGGAACACGAAAGGTCACAACTTTTAAAAAAATAATCAACACTTGTGTGGAAAACTAACAACAAATTCATGCCAAAGATAACATTGAAACCAAGAATATCAAGAATGAAGAGATTAGTAAGCATCTAATGCTCATTGAGGGAAAGCGAACCTTAGTGACAACTTGTTCACCAACAACAATGGTTATGTGAAGTGTAGATATCGAGATTCTAAACTTCTTTACTAAGAGTTTTGTAAATCCGATAAAGTGAATGAATATGCGGAACCCTAAAAAGAACATACGGTGATAACCAGAATAGAGACAACACTACAATCCCTTATTGTCATAAAAAAAATCCTAAATGAAATAACAAACATCACAAATAATAAAACATTTTTTTTCCCTAGACACAAAACCTAACCCAGGCTCTGACAGGACGTGGCTCTGATACCATCTGTAACGCCCCACATTTACCTAACCGTTTATCGGACAGTAAATAGGTCGCTACTAAATTTAATCCAATTACAAGATGGAAATTTGCAGCTTTTTTTTTATATGATACCAATATAATATAAATCTAATAAAACCGATAATAATAAAATAAATAATACCAACGGTTTTAAATCACCAATTACATTACAATATATCAGAGTTTTTGCGGAGACAAGATACTGAAAAGAAAATACATAACAAACTACCCCTGTGGGAGCCATCTAAACTAAACAAACATAAATAGTCGGTCGTAACTATAATTTACTCTCGAACCGCTACCTCGGAGCAATTTCTGAAAGACGCGAAAAGTCCAAATTTCATATTAATCCTCAGAATACGCAATACCTGGTTATGAAACAACCAGCCCATATCGAATAGGGTGAGTGATTAACTCAGTGAATAACCCCACTGACAAATTACCTCACGTGACAGTATATATAAAAATAAAGTTTTATGAAAATTAGAATTTTATTTAATAAATCTTTTATTTTATTAAATCAATTTAAAATCATGAATTTTTTTTAAAAAAATATTTTAATGCGCACATAGCCAAATCCTTGGCCCACATCAGAGAAATCAGAATTAAAAAAAATATCATCATATATATATTTATATATAAAAAAATAAGAATTTTCTTTTAAAAAATCAAATTAAATTCATGAGTTTAATAAAATATAATTTTAATGCAATCACGTGGCCTAATCCTTGGTCCACGTCAAAGAAATCATGCAGCTTAAATGATATGACAGGGTAGGGTTCTCAATCGCAAGAACCGTTCCCCAAAACAGGTGTGCCAATCCCCAAGCGACTAAATCGCTCAAAAAGCTCCCTCGAGGAGACGTCGGATCTAGAAGACATTGATGGGTTGCCGCTGCTATCACTACGAGAACACCAGCACAGGATGCCCCGGTTGCTGCAGACTTCAAACAAAGGAATCCGCCGCTGCAAGGAATGCTTTACCACAGCCCTCACCGATCTTGAGACTCTTCGAGTCCAAGACCTTCCTCCCCGAGGGCGAAATACTACGGGGGGATTTATTCCAGAAAATATGTCATGATATACATCTTGATAAAATCTCCTAGGACTAAGTTGTTTCCACTGGTCCTAAATTTTTCCAAAACTCTCGAAATGAAAATCTTTAATCCAAATATTATTTCGAAAGCATAAGCATAAGGAAATATATTATGTTAATTCTTGAAACATGAATAGCATAATTCATGCTATTTTAATGACACGATGAATGAATTAAATCATGCAACTTCATTCAACAAAAATGCAATTTGATCAATATGAAGAAAATATCCAAATCATGCAAATTTATCAAAATATAAATGTATGGATGACACATAATATCACACAAATATGATTGGCATATGAAATTCAATGTTATAGAGCAAAAGCTCACATGAAATAAATCGATAGGCCTACTCACCTCGAATGGACCCTAGGTCCGGAGAATGAAGCCCACAACAAAAATTATAACTTAGATACATCAAATAAATTATTAATTAAAACCTATGATTCAAACCTAGGCCAAAGACCTAGTTACCTATCCATAATTATTAGGTATAAATTTTTATACCCAACAATCAAAACTCATCCATATATACCACAACCTAAGAAAAAGATCAAAAACTTATTTACAATAAAACCAGACACTAAAAGACGAAACCAGAAAAGACAAAACAGAAAAGATAAAAATCTAGAAATTCAAAATAATAATAAAATAACGAAAATTGATAAAATAATATAAAACATCCTTTTTGTTAAATAAAAAAATAAACTATTAATTAGTAAAATTTGAAAATAAATAAATCTTATTAAGTATATGCATAAATCATAACCCTAGTATTATTAAAAACTTATATTTTAGAAATCTGATCATAAATCTAATCTTTAAAATAAATAATAAATCGAAATCCTAAGTTTATGAAGACTCAAAAATCTAAATATCTAATATAGATCTAATAAAAATAATAATAGATCAAAACCCTTGTTTTTATAAAATCATAAGAATCTAACAACATAAACATATACATATTAAAACTCTAACTTGATCAAAAACTAAAAATCCCATAGCATCAAAATATATTTAATCCTTAAAATAAATAATAAATCATAACTTTATTTTTATTAAAATCTTAAAAATCAAAACACCTAAACATTGATCTAATAAATAATAGGAAAATCAAAGGATACAAAGAAAAAGATTAAATACATTTTTTTTCTTCTCTCTCTAACCCTCCTTCTCTCTCTCTCTCTCTCTCTCTCTCTCGCTCTCTCTCTCTCTCTCTCTCTCTCTCTCTCTCTCTGCCGAATACACACGGCCACAAATTTTTTTCTTACTTTCAAGCCAACTTATATCACCCATAAATCTAATGTCTAAACCTAACAAAAATTACAAAACGACCCCCTAATTATTTTTGATTTACAACTAGGTCCCTATCCAAATTACAGATTGATCCCTATAATATATTATAAAATTTTAAGATTCAAAACTAGGTCCCTGAAAATCAATAACAATGAAAATTCAAAATTTAATCTTTTGAGATCAAAAGTTTATAAAATTGTAACCATTTAAGATCTTAAAAATCTTCGAAGGAAAATGTATAAAATCTTTAACATTAACAAATAGTGTTTAAAATTATAAATTGAAATGGGCATATAAAGATACACTAAATGTGTCAAAATTTAAAAACAAACAAAATACACAAATTTCAATTTAAATATCATATTTATATATTTAAATTAAATATATAAATAAGATAAATTTCACAAGTGTTACAATAACAAAAAAAGGAAAATGTTACACACGATCCTATTTCCATCTTCAATTGCAGTCCACATATGTTTTTTTTATTTTTTTAAACATTATACGTCGTCAAATAAAATAAATGTTTTTATAAAAAGTGAATTATATATTCCAATGGACCCATTTATAGAAAAATGTGAAAAATTTCTAACAAAATACATATTTTCTTAATGTGAGCATAGATGCTATCGAGATATATCATTATGTAATTAAGACTAAAAAAACTATGCATGACATTGTCACATCCCAGGGCGGCTGTCCCCGAGACGTGACAATATATAAAGTATCAGCTATCAATACCTGAGATCAACAAGACTCCAACAACAATATACATGGTGGCAAGGTAATGAAAACTGATAACTCAATTGAAATGCGGAAGCATAAAAATATCAATAAGTCTGTAAACCACAAACATTATTACAAACTCGAATACAGAATCACTGTCCTATGAGAGCCAAGTCTAATCCAAATATATTACATCATGTGCAACACGCATAATTAACAAATACATGACTCTAGGACTGCTGACAGCCTCGCACTCACCAACCGCCAGACGGGACGCTTCCACGCACACAAGACTATGCCATAGGGAAGCTCCAACTCCACGTCCAACACCTCTCCTGTAGAAGAAACAGTACGTGCGGGGTGAGCTACAAGCTCATTGAGTAACTGGAAACCAAACACCATTACAACAATTCATTACTAAGGCGATTTCATTTCAAGGAAAAACATGGGTAGAAACCCAACGGATAACAAGGTCACGCAGCGGCGCGACCATATCTCACTCTCGCCCTCACTCCCGGAGGGAGGCTCTTGGGACACTCGGAGAGAAACAACTATTAGCCATAACACATGGTGTTACTGGATAACAAGAAATAACGAGTCCATCCGCTATGAGGTAGAGATATACTTCGATACCTCAAGCGTTAGGAGTGGCATACCCAGAGTATACTCGATGGGTATAAGAGTCACGTGATGACGTGACTTCAACTCATCCTTGTCGGTATGTAAAAACTGGGGGTTTCTGCGAACTTGGTCCTGGTCCGTCTCGCGACTGATCAGGTCACCGCCCGGAGAGTCGTTCCTGAGCCGCCCGACTGCTTCTCAGGAAAGACGGGGTTTTGAGTTGGTGTTGGATTTGATCACCTACGTGGGGAGTTTGTGGGGTCTCCGCTCTGAGACACGGATATACCGTACACAGAGGTGAAAAACAGGTAATCCTATTCTGCTTCCGGGCTTGACTAAAGGAGTCTTGGGACAAAGGAGTGTGGATATGGGGGGCGGCTAGTGGGTTTGAGCCGTCGGGTATGGGGCGGCTACTAGGGTTTAGCCGTCCAGGGCCTGGGTTGATTTGGGCAGAGCTTTGGTAGGAAATGGATTTGGTTTTGGGCAGAGGCTAAGCTAGGTTTAGCCCGGGTTTCTGGAGGGTGGGATGAGAGGGTATTTTATGTAGGGAAATGGGTATTTCTCTCACAAAAGGGGCTCTCTCTCTGTCTCTCTCTCTCTCTTGGGATTCCTAGTGAGGAAGGGTTTGAACAAGTGAGGATGGTGGATTGGTGATTGAAGATGAATTGGTGGTGTTGTATTTGGGCTTGGGACCCCTCTATTTATAGTAAAAGAGAGGCAGTGAAATATCCCGGGGGTAATGGAGTGGGTTGGCTTCGATTAGACCCCTCATTAATTCCCTGGTTCTTCTGTCAGAGACCAGGTGAAGGGCGGCTAGTTCCAACTAGTCGCCCAGGATGGGGCGGCTACTTCCTGATAGCCGCCCCCATCATGACCTGCCAAACGTCCCATCTCTGACAAGCGGTGGCTTGGGTCGGTTACTTGGATTGATCCAGCCAAGAGAGGGCGGCTAAAGGTCATGACCCGCCGCAATGATCAGCATTTATTGCTGCTTTATGTCCCATCCAGGGGACTGGTCCAAAGTCGGCCAGGGGGCGGCTAGTGCACTACAAGAAAACATGGCATTAGCTACGAAATATTTCGTAGCAAAAACCTATCTTTTCGTAGCGAAAGGTCTTCCTCGACGAAAACAGTTCGTTGCTATTATGGTTGCAATTGCCTCGTATGGGAAAACTTTTAGCTACGAAATTAAATGTTCGTAGCAAAAACATACCTTTTGCTACGAATAAATTTTCGTAGCAATAGATATTATTTTGTTGCAAACAATATCCTTTTGCAACGAAATAAATTTCGCAGCAAAAAGTTCTCTTTTGCGACGAAAATTATGTCGCAGCAAAAGATCACCTTGACAACGATGAACACTATTTGCTACGAAAATAATTGCGTCGTAAAAGGTAACCTTTTGCTACTAAAGTGTTATTTCGTAGCAAAATGAGACCTTTTGCTACGAAATTATTTCGCAGCTAAAAATATATGAATTAAATAAAAAAAAATTTGACCTTTCCCTATGAAATATTTTGTAGGGGAATGTCAAATTTTCATAGAAAAAACTTTTTGATTTCTGTTAAATTTTTTATATTACAATTAATAAAATATTTAATGATGGCAATAATAATAAATAAAAACACTATTAATCTGCAATTCCACCAAATCTTATCGCAAAAGATTTCCATTCACCTTCATATAAGTTTCTACAATTCTTCATTATCCTCAGTTTCTCAAAAACCATGGACAATAAGCTATCCTCCACTTCCTATCCGGGGAAATTGACATTCCGTAAACCTATCTATCTAATTCAAACATGTTATTTTCATGATCACGATTTATAAAACTAAGTTGAGATTTTTATTCGCAAATGAGTTTCACAAGCTCCAATTCACAATTTCCTATAATTTTCAATGTCTAAATGAACTTTTCATCAACATGCATGTGAATTTTGAAACTAATCAAGAGTTAAAATGCTAATGACAAGCTCAATATGGGCAAAATAATTATATGAATTTAATCACCAACCTTTGCTGCTGTGGATGTATAGCTTACGCTGTTGTCTCTCATGCTCCTACACTGGCACGACGGCTCGTACTGTGAGCAATTCCTCAACATCTGATGGAAGCAAAAGGATCATAAGCAAAAGTCAGTTTTCAAAAGATTTACTATATAGTACCACTGGTGATAACAAAACTACAAAGTGATTTCGTACATAGAGAAAAACACTGATTGGAACGCATATGGTGTTATCAAATTTCCGAAGATATCATTTGAATGCGTCTGCATCTCCTGTAATAATCTACATAGAAAAAAAAGAAGATTATAAATCAAACTCTGAGACATGTATAAATTACAAATTTAGTAGATGACGAATTTTCAAGGAAGCTAAAACATGAAACTACTTGTATGGATGAAGGTGATCAACTAAACAAGTATGTAAGAGGGAATGAATGCACTATTTTAAAAAAATCATATATAAAATTGTGTTCATTGCATGAAAACATGGAGGCACATGTAACATTAAATAAATAGCAGATGAATCTTATATCAAAGATCAAATGAAAATTTAAAAACACAAATAAAAAAAATCATATCAAAATGTAATCCATGTAGTTAACCATTGCACAGACAGACGAGATAAATTCTTAATTTTGAAATACCAATATACTTATATAAAGACAGGTACCACGATAAAAAACTTCATGTTCATGAGTTGCTTTTCATTGTCCATCTGCTCATACCTGGTCAAAGCATTCTAGATATCTTGACCGTTAGCAAGTGAACAACCATTTTTTGGGGGGAATTTCACTCACCTGAAAAATTTTCAATTAATTTCATATTAGAGAAATAACAGAATTGTATAATAAAAAAAAGGTGAATTGACTAGTCAGAATGACCTAATGGCTCAGTTTATTTATTCATTTATTTTAATGAATTTAGTTACTCTCCCTGATTTGGCTAAATCAAATGAAAGCCCCTTATACAAGATCACAACACTAGGCTAGCTTCATTGTTTCAGATCCAACAACACTCTGACAAGTAGTACCATAAAAGAAATTATACTTTGTGAACAGGCAATTAAATTAGCATGTGCTGATGGAAATGAAATATCTTGTGATTAAAAATTTAATCTCTATAAAACATACAAGCTTATATTGAAGAAGAGTCAAATGTAAATTGGCACTAACATCAGTAAATCCAAATTTTGAAATACAATTGCACTGATACCAAAAATTAATAGCATTCTAGAAAAAAATAACCTGGACCATCAAGGTTATTCTACATCATTGCTTTCTCAATGACATAGAAGACCTTCAGTTTTAGTGTTTTTTTTTCTCTCAATGGCTTAGGTGGCTTTAACAACTTTACTTTAGATTTTTTTTCAAGGTGACAGAATCTCAACACTTGCTCCTCAACCCCCACCCCCCCCCCCCCCCCCAATACTTTGTTGGGTCTTACATCAATTATAAGAAAGCTTACTACAATAGGAGAAAAATTTACAAGAAAGCAAATAACAAACAAGTTGCATGTGTTTATATTGGATCTAGGCTAGCCAAACATATTAACTCAATTCAATATTCTGGGTGTTTATGAGGTTGATTCACTCAATAATATGTGAATCCGAATTGTATGAAAATCTAACCCAAATCTCATGACAATTAGTGTGCTAGCCACGCATCTGCGGCATCGTCCACGGTGACCCTCTCTAAATGGCTCTTGTTATGGCTTTCACTTTGGTCAGACAGTCTTTTCCTAGGCAGCCCTTCACTTTTTTAGACAGCTCTCGCTTTGGTTTCTTCCATGTAACTCTTTTTAGGTAGCCCATTCATTGGTTACCCAAGATTCAAACTCAGGATGCCGATTGACTATGATACCAATTATTACAATCTTCAATCATAATATTTGACCTATAGGTGGTGGGAGTAGGTAGAAAGTTTATATGGGTGGAACTGGAATGCTAAACTTGTGTTTTGGGTGATTCAGGGTTAGATTTACGTGGATTTTGGGTTTAGATTCAAGTGCTGCAAATTCTGCAGTGATAAGAAAATGATCATAACTTTCTTGGATGAACTTTGATCAAGGTAATTCAAAGCTGATTGAAAAGAAGACTTAATCTACAATTTCTCATCTTGTACCTTCAAATAAGATAGTCTACAAGGTGAAAACTCACAAAAACAGGGTGACGGTAAGAGTTTAAAGTGACTGAATGATAAGAGATGGGTTGTGGATGATTGAGATAGGAAGGTTATAGATGGATGGTTGTGATGATGAATAAAATTCATAGGAATCACTTTAAGGAGGTCGTAGCTTCCTTGCTCTACTTGGCATGAGATCACCTCCTAATATACAAATGTTAGCAAAATAGTTTTCCATCATTTATCATAGATAAAATCTTATAAATTTATAGACACTCAAACCTTAAATGGATCCTAACAACCCCAAATGGATCCTTGGTTCACATACATGGATCTTGGACTCACTTAAGCCTGTGCTAAGAAATTCAATTACCGCACAAATAATGACCCATCAATCTAAACCACCCAATGGTGAAAGAACCAAATAAGCTCCTACATCTGACTCAATAACAATTAAAATGACCAAATAACTATTCCTAAAATGGTATTCAAGGCTGTAAAGACCACTGAAGTGGATGATTGAAAGTATGAAAAAGGGTTCTATCAAAAGGACTGCACGTAGGTGGTTTATACAATACATGGTTTGTAGTTCCATATCCATGGTTATATAAAAAGGAGAAATGTGATAATGATATACAGACTTCAGAAATAAACATTACCCATGCCACAATGAAGACACTCAACAATGACCCAGTGAAGCATACCTTTTCAACCCACTTGGGTTCACTCATGCATTTCATCAAACACTATAATTACCTGCACATTCAACCAAGAGAAGAAGTTTATTGATTAAGCAAAATCACTATCAATCCTGAAACATTAAACACCATTTAGAAGTGCATGTTCTTATGCATTTGAGTTAGAAAAGGAAGAGTAGAAACTACCTTTAGATTTAATATACAAGGAGGTCCACCGACGTCTGAATATGCTATTAGCTCCATTGAGATATGATAAAACTACAATAACATGCACATTCCACCAAGAGTAAATGTTAAATAATTAAGCACAATCACTTAATGAACCTGTTAAAGCCTAACATTCATATAGAACTAAGTCAGGCATCTAGCATAAATTACAAACTCTGTACACCTGTAATCAACCAGTACATAACATGAGAAATCAATGAAAAAGATATAGTGTTTGAAAAAAAACATATAGTTTCTATCCTAATTACATGCCCACCTCATCTTTTCAAGTACAAAAATTCCTCCACATCTTGATTATTCATGATACTACATTAACATTAAAATCATAATTCAAACTAACACAACCACATGACAAAAGGAACACCACACGTTCAAAGACAATCACTTGATAGCAAAAGAGAAACATATTAGTGAATAAAGTGGGAAATATAGATAGATTAATGAATACAAAAAAAGTTCCTCTACACAAGACTTTGCAAATCACAATCCAACTGAATAAATCAATAATGATTATTAGTTAAATATTAACTAATCTTAGGAATTTGTCTTTCCTTGAAGAATGAAAAATCACCTCACACATTTAAATAGAAGGTTTCATCAAAGACCCCTCTCCCCATTCAATCAAACCCATTCAATCAGTACAGAAACCCCTCTCCCCATAGTTACCCCTGCCAAAGCCTAAAACATACATTCAATCATCAATCCCGATGTATTTTTTTTTCTAATATTTTGTTCCAAGTTCTTGCTATAAAACCCCTAAAATTCGAGATCAAACCCTAAAAGAAAAACTCAGATCAACAAACACCAAAAAAAAAATTCAGATCAATAACAAAACCCTAAAAAAAATTCAGATAAAAAAACACTAAAAAAACATCAGATCAAAAACACAATCAAGGAAGAGAAGAAGTAGATATAGATCGAGAGAGAGAGAGAGAGAGAGAGAGAGAGAGAGAGAGAGAGAGGCCTTTCAATGTAACCATTCTTTCTGATACTCCCCGCGGTGAGGTTGTTCGGCGAAGGTGGCGAGGCAGAGGAATGGAGGCGGCAAGGCGGAGAGACTGAGGAGGCGGCGAGGCTGAGGCGATGGTGATCTGCGTGACTCCACTTGATGCAGTTTTGTGAGCTCTCCGTATTTTGGATGAAGGTTGTTTGGAGAGAGAGAGTGTGTGTGGCGGGTTATTTGAGTTTCAGGGATTTTAGGGATTTCAAACTCAATATGGCATCAATTTTTTGGGGGTTTTTTTTTATTTCAAAAAGAGTCGAGTTGGGTCTGTCATTTTTTTTTTTTTTTTTTTTGTAGGACTTCAATTTCAGTTTCAATTCTAATTTATATGTGTTTTAAATTTTATAAAAATAATCAATGGACCCCACATAATCAATATTGAAATCTCGGAACATGGTTTTCTTGTATTATTAAAATTGTATGGTTTTCTATAGTCTTTTTTAATAAATTAATGATGTTTGTTTGTCTACAAATGGTTGCATATGAATTTTCTTCTACGGTATATTGTTGACATTGTTGTGATAGTACTGCAATTAAGATTTTAATGAAAAGTCTGAATCATGACTTTTGTGTCCAAATCAGAAGAGCACATTTTCCAGAAATACAATTACATGAATTATCATGAAAACCTAGTCCATTGAAGTGCACCTCGTCCTCTGAAAGGTAATTTAATATAAAATTCATAACAAAACACTGATCGGTTCAACGATCGGTGTTTATTTGTTTGGAATAAACACCAATCACTTAAAGGTAATTTAATATAAGATATTTATTTTTCCGATATTCACCATTTTATTCACAAACAAAACATGTTTTGATTCTCTACTGTTTTGGTACAATCTCCTAAATAAAGTATGCTTTTGTTTTGATTCTTTATACATTTCCCCAATTAAAAAAATACAAATCACAATTATCAATAAATAAATAAAAATTTGGTTTGGGCTTTGGGTTTAGCTTTATATAAATATTTGTTATATATTGTTTGTGCTTGCTACTAATAGATACACATTATATATAATGATAACTAATATATCTAAGGTGACATTGGGCTCATTAAAAACAAGAATAAACAAATTGTATGTAACGTCAAAATGAATATACTGAACTTTGATATCAACAAACTTCAATCAATTACATAATATCATCTGGAAAGGAGTTCATCAAGTACATGCATGATCCAAATTGAAATGTTCTTTCGAATATTTAATTACAAATATAATTAATATATCAAATCATCTAATTTGATAACTACTATGAAAAATAAAGTATACATCTATATCAAATATACTAATTCTTATCCATTCTTTCTGTTTATACATACCTAAATAAATAATATCAAATATAAAAAAATGATCATATTCTTTGTCTAATATAACAAATAATATTTTAATTTTATTATTTATGTTTGAAACCAAATTATAGAAATAATTTATAGTCAAAAGGATCTCAGTCCAATAGTGATGCAGTGTATTTTAATTTCATAACAAATTAAATCTTTTGAAAATTCTTAAATATTTTGCAACGAAACAAATTTCGCAGTAAAAGGTCAATTTTTCGTAGCTAAAAGGCTGTCTTTTGCTGCATTTGGTGCAAAATCAAATCTTTTGCTGCGAAATAGGTGTTCGCAGCTAAAGGTGATAGCTATTGCTACGAAAATTATATTTCGCAGCTAAATGATACACCATTTGCTACGGCATTTTATTTCGTAGAGGAAATTAAAACTATTCCCTACGAATAATTATTTCGCAGGTAAAAGTCACTTTTAGCTACGAAATTTAATTTCGCAGCTAAAGATTCGTAGCTAATGCTCGAATTTCTTGTAGTGGTGCAAACTAACGCCTAGTATGGGGCGGCTAGTTAGATCTAGCCTCCCCTTTCCAGGGACTTGGGGTTCTAGGGTTTTTAGAATTAGGGTTTCCGATTTAGGTTTTAGGTTTAGGTTTAGGTTAGGGTTAGGGTTTAGGGCTAGGTCATGGTTAGGGTTAGGGTTTAGGGCTTAGGTTTAGGTCAAGGCTTGGGTTAGAGTTTTCGGTTTAGGTTTAGGTCATGGCTAGGGTTAGGGTTTCCGGTTTAGGTTTAGGTTATGGCTAGGGTTAGGGTTTCCGGTTTTAGGTTTAGGTCATGGCTAGGGTTTAGGGTTTCCGGTTTAGGTTTAGGTCAAGGCTAGGGTTAGGGTTTCCGGTTTAGGTTTAGGTCAAGGCTAGGGTTAGGGTTTCCGGTTTACTGAACCTTTGGTTCTCTATTGGATGTCCAACTGTGGGATATTTCCATGTGTTACTACTTGAAGTATTTCTGTCTCTATGGACGGTCAAAATTGGGGTATCTACAATCCTCACCCTCACCCCTAAGGGTGACACATGACTATTGGAAGACAACATTTTGCTCTACACCCTTCGTCATCCAGTAGCTCTCTCCTGAGTAGCCTCTACCTGGTACATTCCCATGATCAGTAAATCTGCAAAACGCATCGGTAGTACTTACAGATGGGAGCCCTCTGTCAGGACAGCTTCAACTCCGGGCAGCTTCAACACAGACTCGTTGAAGGGGAGAACAATTCCACGCTCGCAATATCATCCGATAGCCCTTTCCTGCTTAGCCTCTACCTGTCGGCCTTCCACGATCGGTATATCGGCCAGATGAGTACCGCAATACGCATCGGTAGCACCTACAAGTGGTGGCACCAAACAGGACAGCTTCGACGCTGGGTAGCTTCGACGCACGATGATGTCGGGAGGAAGCACCCCACGTTCGCAAAGCGAACCCTATGGGAAAGTCAACTACTCTCGATAATTACATATCGATGATATCGAATACCCTTGAACTCCCACGCAGATGTGTCGCTCGGACGTGAAGAGTTAACTCTACACTCGTGCAGAAATAAGCTAAGGGCATAACCCAATAGGCGGTTTATACACACGCATAGCACGATTAGGCCTAGTTTAATGCCATGGCCCCCGGTTTAATAAAACCAATACAACAATGAATTCTCCTGAATTCCATCGAGTGCATCACTCAGATGCAAGGGGGCGATTTCATCGCTTGCGCTTTAACTAATAAGGTACAACCCGATAGCGAGTCATACCCACGCCTATTACAGATAGGCTCAATTAGTTTAACATGCGCATAATTATTACAAGAGAATCCAATCACAGTTATATACATGATCCACATGTAAAATAACATATGATTAACTATAGGGGTTCTCCCTAACATGAATAAAAGCATAAACAACATATTATGCATAAAAGGTAAGGCCTAATTAAACATACAAGCATACAAGTATATCCGAACGTGCGTTGGATAACACCAACTTAAAAAGGGAAGGGTCAAGCGCGATCTCGTGCACTAACAGGTGCACACCAATATTCCCAAGCGAACCTGAGTCAAGTAGGAACCACATCTACTTACTCAGTTTGTACGAAAAGAGAGGGCGAGAGAGGGCTCATCATCTCTAGAAGCTGGTCGTAGCTTTGCCCCAACAATATGGGTGCAGCAACTATACCGCACCCTCAAGTCTTATGACTAGAGAATATTACGTATTTACCATGTTATTAACCCATGGTTAATCATGCTAGATATTACTAATATGGGGGTAGTGTTTCAAACAAGGACTACCTAAATCATGCATATTCTATACATTCATATAAACATACATAACACATGCCCATACAAGAAGGGCGCATGCAAACTTAATTATTCACACATGAGTATGATACATAGGCAAGTATACGGTAGAATAAGGGGGTTCTACGCAATATACAAGTTATACAAACCTAGCATAAAAATATCTAGCATATTAAGGGTTAGACATGACCATACTACTTATCTAAATAAGTAGTCTAGTCAGGGTGCCCAACGGATGCGCGACGCACGACTACGTGCATCCAACACTTCCTGAAGGGTTGGATCAAACCACTCACCGATACTCGGGTCATCGCGCATTCAACCGATGAGATTTGCAAGGCAAGGGCATCAAAAAAGGGGGTGAGTACTTCAAACAAAGACTATATAATCTCTTGATAATTTTCACAGCATGCATAACAACTACTTGACACACAATTGAGCAAAACTACTAAACCTGCTGCAATTAGCCCTACTATTTGATCTCCACAAAACCAAATAGACATCAAAAAATTATAAAATAAATCATGCACATTCCATGATATGTTGGAATCATAATCCAGGCAGATATCATAACTTAATTTTGCCTCTACAAGCCTGAAATAAAATATTTCCAAAAGCAGGTCAACTTCCCCACGAATATGGACAATCCATGCAAAACAGGTTCTAACTCACAACATAGATATCATAATGACACCAAATTTCATATATTACATCTCAACACATAGAAGATCATATTATATGAAGAACAAGCCTCAAAATGTGCTTCTATTACCAGATTCACAAGGATCTTCACAAGACAGAAATCTGTCTTACTATAACACAAAGCCACCACCATTCATACATAAACACAAACACCTCATGTGCAGCAATTACACATAATAATACTCCCCCAACAGCACCCATATGCATGCCCTCTACAACATCCTAGTAAGCATAAAAGAAGGGAAAGAAGATTACCAAGAGAGGAGGAGGAGAAGGGAAGGTGTTGGGGCTCATAATGACACCACACACACCACCACCACCACTTCACCACCACCACCACCACCATCTCTTTCACTCTTTCACAGCACACCTTCTACTTGGCTAGACCAAAAGGGAGGGAAAACAGGGGATCTAATGAGGGGGGAGCTAGAGGAGGAAGGAAAAGAAGAGGCAACAACACAAGCATACACACAAACACAGCACACCATCTCCTTCTCCTCTCCTTTGCAAAACCAACAAAAGGGGGAGCACAAGAAGAGGAGCTCAGATGCTCTTGAAAGAGGGAGAGAGGGTGAGAGATTTTCAACAACAAAGGGGGCTTTAAATGGGATTAAAGTGAGTTGGTGGGGGTTGACAAGACCAAATCGTCCCTGATCAGAAATTTTGGATGAGCTTCACTAGAACAGCCATAACTTCCACAATATAGCTCTGAATTGTACAATTCAATTTCTATTGGAAAGCCAAGAAGATTATCTACAACTTTTATATTTAAGCCAATCTCTAATAACCCCTCTAACAGCTCCGCATTATACAATAAACATCAAACATGGCTGCTACCAGGTTTTCTTATCCCTAGGGTATAATTGGAAAAATACTCATAACTTTTACTACATGAATCCAGTTGATCCAATTCTACTTTTGTATTAAAGCTAACTCGAAACTGAACATCTCATGATAAAATCAGATTTAAACATCTTCATCTTGCATATTAACAAAATTAAATCCGAATACCAATCGGAATACATAACTTCTAAAAATACTTCAGAATGCGATGCGAATTTACAGGTAAGCCAATGCCAATACCCAGAAGAACAATTATGCAGTCAGATTTTTAATTAGAGCACTCCAACTAAAAGTCAAAATTTTTAGCAACTCCGATTAAAAAATAAGGCTCCAAATGACTCAAACATAACAGAGAGTCTACGAAAAACATAAAATTACATAGATACATGTAAATTTTAATAAGATATATTTACTCACTTATACCTGTCTTAGGAATCACTCGACTGTTATTGAAAAAACTTCTCAATCTCATAAAAAAAGTGGATGAGTCAGGAAGGAACACTCTCCACTATTCAGCATCCACAACAACCATTGAGGTATCTCGTCTACTCATCCAAACAGACATATCATTCGCATATGTTAAGGACAACGACAGTCTTGTCAGTACCAGATTTCGGGTTTTGGAAGGGGTTGGGGCCCTCCTTTCTTCCTTCAGCTTTAGACGGCGGCATATGTGGGGTTCTTCGGGGAGCTCGGGTCCGGTATTTGCCTTGGCAGGCTCGGTCGGATCGTCTTTCGGAAGGGTGGTGGGGGTTTCATTCCTGACTGAGGCGCCCGACAGCTACTCAAGAGGATTCAGGGGTGTTTGTGATCGCCACCTGTTTTCTCAAAAAGCAAGAAAAGTTGGGGGTTGATTTGATCGCCTTTGTAAGGGGGTTTGTGGGGTCTCCGCCCTGGGATATGGATATACCGTACGTAGAGGTGAAAAACAGGGATCCTATTCTGCTTCGGGAACTAGCTAGAGAAGATTTTTGAAAGTCGGGGTGTAGGTGAGGGTCGGCTAGTGAAAATTAACCGCCTGATGGGGGACGGCAGGTTGTGATTAGCCACCTGAGACCTGGTTCAATTTAGGCAGAACATGGGTAGGAAATAGGCTTGGTTTTGGCAGAGGTTAAACTAGGTTTAACCTGGGTAATAGAGAGTGGATTTGTGTAGGGAATGTGTTTCTCTCTCACTTTCTCTCTCAAGGGTTTTGAAGTTGTGGAGGGGGTGTGGACTTGTGAATGTTTGTTTGAATTGGAAATGAAAATGGGTGATGTTGTAATGGATTGGGAATGTCTTAGAAATGTTTTGGATGCCCCCTATTTATAGTAAAAAAGGGGCAGGGGAGTGTCCACTGGATAATAGATCAAATTGGATAATAGGATTGTTGATTTGACCCCCCATTAATCCTCTGTTCTTTGGCCAGTGGCTAGGTGAGGGGCGGCTAGTTGAAACTAGCCGCCCAGTGAGGGGCACCCCAATGATGATATGCTAAACGTTCCATCTCTGACAAACGGTGGCTTGGATCAACTACTAGGGTTGAGCCGACCAAGATGGGGCTGCTAAGGGAAACAAATTACCGCAATCATCGGCATTTAATGCTGCTTTTTGTCCCATCCAGGGAAGCAGTTTGGGGTCGACTAAGGGGGGCGGCTAGTTGAAACTAGCCGCCCAAGAAGGGGCGGCTACTTCCAAGTAGCCACCTCTGTCCATGTCTTAGAATTTTCTAAGTGTTAAACTAGGGTTTCCGGTTTTGGTTTCTAAGGAAATTTTCTACTTGATGTCCAAAAGTTGCTATTTCTAAATGTTACTTGAAATATTTTTGTCTTTTTGAAAGATTAAAATTGGGGTATCTACGAGTCTCACACCATTCTTTGTGGCCATCCAAGCCAGCCGTCCACACACTACATGCATGATCCTCGACCATTGCCCAGACGTTGGAGAGCTGCCGGACAGATGCGGAAGGAACGCGCTTCCCATCTCAATCAGACACAACAGTTTGAAGAAGTTGGATGCTCTGATGAAGAGGCCGGGGCTTGTGGGACTCGTGAACAAGCCTGACAATGATGGGAACACGCCTCTTCATACTGCAACGAAGTATCATGTTTATAGGAAAGTGAAATTGATATTGGACACTCACTACGTGGACCGCAGAGCAAGGAATGATGAAGGGCTAACTGCACTGAATGTGTCTGAGCTTGGTTGGGAAGTCAATCCTCGACAAGTACATAACAACTATTACACACAGAATTTTTTATAATCTAAAATGTAGTCTTATATATGTTGCTCAAGTAATTAATTGGAATATATATTTCACTTTTTTATAAAAGTAGATGTATGATTTTAAAAAAAAATTAAAACAAGGGAGCATTTTGTTTGAGAGTGTAAGAAGAATTGAATATATTAAAATTTTCATCTTTTACATTATAGAGAATGATGGATTATGTATAATATCTTTGGCAGATATCAGTCCGGAAATTCCTCCTAAGCCAAGGCACGGTCCGCAGCCAATTCCAAACCCAGAAGCCGCAAAAGTTTAGGATCCACCCACTGAACCGAAGAGGGGTTGACCTGAAATCCTTCTGCAAGACCATGTCATTGGTTGCTATCCTTTTAGCCACCATTAGCTTCGCCGCGGCCTTCACCTTGCCTGGCAAATACAACAGCGACGATCCCAACAAGGGCCACGTGACCCTCACAAAGTGGTTGGCATTGAAAGCGTTCCTGCTCTCCGACACGATCACCTTTTGCAGTTCTCTTACACTGGCTGTTCTCATGTTGTGTGGCATGTTGGGTGACCTCGTGTTCCTTCGATCGACGACGATATGGTGCGAGTTGTTGTTGACGATATCGCTTTATGGGTCTTTAGTGGTGTTTGGGACGGGTGTGTACGTGGTGATATCTGATCAGTGTATGTGGTTGGCGATTGTTGTTTTGTTTATGGTTTGCAGTGTCCTGATCATCTTTGACGAGATCACCCGCATTTCGTCTTAAATGACAACTTTTGCTGTTCGATTCAAAAGGATCTACATGGACAGAGCATGAAACGCGGCATCGACATCGTACAAAATCTTGAAAACTAAACTTGATTACATGGCAATCTACATGGCAAGATAATGTCAAAGATGGTCAAATTCGAAATTGAAGTGTTGTGGAAAATCAAGGGCTATTCTAGAAGGTTATAGATGTTTTTATGCATTTATTTTGGGAGTTAATCTATAGTAGTAATGTTGGTGTGTGTTTCTAAGTGTCTTTGGGTTGTTCTAGGAGTCATATGGTGTTTAAATGGTCATTGATGTTTTTAGTAATTCAAAGAGTCATGTAAGCATCTATATAATGGGGTTGTATGCTCTATATTAAAAAATAGAGGAAGCCTTTGAAGTAAAAAAACAGAGAGCAAGTTTGTCATCCCTTGAAAGATCCATATTTCATATTTTATTTTTTTTCAACAAAGTTGTATCAAAGCCACAAAGGAGTTGGCGACCGGGATGATGCAATTCACCGTTCCTCAACTCACAAAAGAAAATTATGAAAACTGGAGTATCAAAATGAAGGCTTTGTTGGGCTCTCAAGACGCATGGGACGTCTTACAGAATGGCTATGAAGAGCCTCAAGAAGATGCATCATTGATTGATGCTCAAAGAGATGTTCTTAGAGCATCGAAGAGAAAAGACAAGAAAGCTCTTTATTTCATCTATCAAGGTGTAGATGAGTCTTCTTTCGAGAAGATTGTCAACGCGGCTACATCAAAACAAGCATGGGAGATATTCCAATCTTCCTACAAAGGTGCGGAGAAGGTGAAGAAGGTGCGTCTTCAAACACTCCGAAAGGAGTTCGAACAACTGGAGATGAAAGAGAAGGAGGTGGTCGCTGACTACTTCACAAGGGTTTTGTTAGTTGTTAATCAACTTCGACGAAACAATGAAAAAATTGAAGATGTTCATGTGGTGGAGAAGATACTATTCGATCTCTTGATCGGAAGTATGACTATGTTGTTGTGGCCATTGAAGAGTCAAAAAACTTGGAGGCCATGACTATTGATGAACTCATGGGTTCCTTGCAAGCTCATGAACAAAGATTGAACGAGAGACAAGATCCGGTGGAGAAAGCTTTACAATCAAAGCTGAGCCTAAAAGAAGGCTCAAAAGAAGGCCCAAAAGAAAGAAGCCATGAAGATAGAATTCGAAATGGAGGTCGTGGCCGAAGAACTTTCCGAGGTCGTAGAGGATTCCGAAGTTGCAGACAAGGAGCAAGAGGCGGTTTTTCTCCAACAAATTATGGAGATCAAAACCCGAAATTTCAAAACAATCATGGTAGATGAAGATTTTCTGGAAGAGGAAGGTATCGAAAACCCCAAGTTCAATGTTTTAATTGCAAGAAATTTGGGCATTACTCCTCAGATTGTTGGTATCTTGCTACTAACCAAATTGAAGAAGAAAACAATTATGTTGAATGAAAAGAAGAAGAGCATGCTGTTTTGTTAGCTTTCAAAGGAGAAGAAGAGAAAGAAGATATGTGGTATCTTGATACAGGGGCTAGTAATCATATGTGTGGGAAGAAGAACATGTTCGTGGACTTAGATGAGTCCATTGATGGCCAAGTCACTTTTGGTGATTCTTCGAAGATTTTGGTGAAGGGAAGAGGTAAAATACTTATTCATCAAAGAAATGGTAGTCATCAATTCATTTCAAAAGTCTACTATGTCCCAGCTATAAAAAATAATATCCTAAGTTTGGGTCAATTGTTGAAAAAAGGCTATGAAATTCATATGACAGATTGTAGTCTCTTTATAAGAGATGAGAAAAAAAGATTAATTGCAAAAGTCCACATGACAAAAAATCAGATGTTTCTTCTCAACATTCAAGACGGTGATGTGAAGTGCTTGAAAGCATGTGTAACAGACACTTCATGGTTGTGGCACTTGAGATTTGGCTTCTAAATTTTTTGCGGTCTCAAGTTGTTATCAAAACAAAACATGGTGAGAAGATTGCCTTTCATCAATCATCCGGAGCAACTTTGTGATGGCTTTCATTCAGCAAGAATCATCGGAATTCTTTCCCGAAGGAGGCTACATCTCATGCAACAAATCCACTACAACTTGTTCATATGGATGTTTGCGGTCCAGTAACTCCAAACTCTCTTGGAGGTCACAAATATTTTCTAACCCTTACCGATGATTATACTCGAAAGACTTGGGTTTATTTTTTGTCAAATAAATCTGAGGTGTTTAGTAAATTCAAAATATTTAAAACTCATGTAGAAAAAAAAAGTGGCTATTTTCTCAAATCTATCAGGTCCGATAGAGGTGGCGAGTTCACATCAAGGGAGTTTGAAGCATTTTGTGAAGAACATGGGATTCAGCATTCCCTTACAGCTCCCTACACGCCTCAACAAAATGGAGTCTCCGAGCAAAAGAATCGGACCATTCTCAATATGGTGCGAAGCATGTTGAAGAGCAAGAAGATGCCCAAAGTGTTTTGGGCCGAAGCGGTGGATTGTGCGGTTTATCTTCTAAACCGTTGTCCTACGAGAAAATTGTGGAACATGATGCCACAAGAAGCATGGAGTGGAAGGAAACCTGGAGTTGGACACCTACGGGTGTTCGGGAGCATCACCTATGCACATGTACCAGAACAAAGAAAAACCATACTTGATGATCGCAGCGGAGAACACATTCTTATCGGCTATGATCCAATCAGTGGCAAAATCAAATCTCAGGGCCGACCTTGACTGAATTGACTTGCTGATAGGCATGTCAGTGGACCTAACCCGAACCCGATCTGATAAAAACAATACGGACCCGACTGACCCGTTAGAGAAATCGGATCTGATCAGGAGACACCCAAGACATGCATTCTCTTGAATACCTTCACTGCAATGCATTGTTTCCCTCACAAGGGTTCCTTTTATTCGAACACCAGCACTAACACTATAAAATGATTGCAACAGTAGTTGTATAATATAATTAGATGAAGTCAATACCAAAAATCATCACTTAAGCATGTGATTTACAGAAATATATAATTCATCTGAGAACCTTGGTTTGTTTTAGCTCCACATCATCACTTTCCTGTTCTTCATGCATTCCCCTCTCCCACTTTGAAACTTCCCCTGATTGAACTCACCCCCGGGGCGGTCCCAGAACACTAGGGGTGCATTTCGGTCCAATTTGATTCGGGTTTTGACAAATTCAAATTGAATCAAATTATATTAACATGTAACTAAAAAATCGAACCGAACCATAAACCTAAAACTAAACCGAATCGATTTTTGTTTAGTTAACCCAATTAATCCTCCTCCTCCTCCACTACCTCCCCCCTCCCCCCCCCCCCCCCCGAACCACCCGATCGATTACAGAGAACACAAAACTGAACCACCCGATCGATTACAGAGAACACAAAACATCCTCCACCTCCATTCCCCCATCCTCCACCTCCATTCCCCCACCCTCACCGACTCCACACAATACAAGAAAAAGGCCCTTTAGCCAGGAAAATTTTACCGAGGAAAGCATTTTCCTTGATAATTGTGTACTTTTACCAAGTACTTCTTAAATTCGTAGGCTAAGGGGACGAAGATGTTGTCCCACAAAAAATACTCAAATCACATATATTTTTAACAAGATATTTCCTCGGTACAACTAAATATAATAATATTTTTTTAATTCCACTATTACCGGGGTAATCTTTCCTCAATAAAGTACGAGGAGTTTTGTTTTTTTAAATGAAATTTGTGTAATTTTTATTTCAATGGAAGTATCCGTCGGCAATTAACACATTTACCAAGGAAATTAATCCTCGACAAAAATGTTAAAATTTATTTTATTCTTCATATTATTTACTAACAACATATTTTGTCAGCAATTAACACATTTACCGAGGACATTAACACATTTCCTTCTTTTGTTTCCATTGGTATTTGGTGGTGATGGAGTGGCTAGCAAGGTTGAGGCGAAGTCGGAGCAACGGGGGATAGGGAGGGGGAGTGGGTGGCGCCTCCCATGCAACTATGCAAGGACGGAAGGCTTGTTGGGCTCGACGAAGCTGGTATCTTGGAAGGTGGCGTTGGGGGTGGAGGAGGTGATCACGGATCAAACGGTGGTGATCTCGTGTGGGGTGAGTGGGTCCAGTGGGTGAATGGTGGCGATGATGGTGGTGGAGAGAATGAGGAGGAGAGCAAGAATGGTTGTGTGACCACCGTCGATTCTCGCGAACGACCAGATCTTGATGTGATTTTCGACTCCTCCCCTCCTCTTCTTTTTATCCTCCACAACCATCGCTGTGGACGAGGCCTTCTTCTCCAATCGGCTGGCTAGTTTTGTGGTGGTGGTGCTGATGTAAGGTGGCTAAAAAGTTGATAGTAGGAGAAGAAAGATGCGGTCGGGTATGAGAAGACAGTGGGGTGGGTTCCTCTTCTTCCGAATAACAAAATTCCCATGATTTGGATGGGAGGGGACTAATGGCGTGAGAATAATGGCCCCCATTAAAAAAATAGAAAACCAAGCAAACTAATAAAAAAACATTCTCAATTTAAGTGATTCGACTTAAGACTACGACATCCCAGCAACAATTCACTCTATGAAAATATAATAATAATAATATTTTTTCAAATTTTATTCAAAATTTAAAGAATACAAGAATGAAAGAGAAATACATCATTATCTCAATAAAACCCAAAAATGATCTTCCACTAAATAGTAGGGAGAGAGCACAACTTTAATGGCGTCACCTCCACCTCTAAACCAGCACCTACAATGATCACGAGAAGTACGATCCCGACGAACAACAGGACCCCGATGAGCATTATTCCAACAATGATCGTCGTCTGAGAGATTGTACTCCCTCAGAAATTAAAATTGTATCTTGGTTTGATTTGACCTACCATAATGAGGTTTAGTTTGTTAAGATGATATTTTGTTTGTAATTTATTTTATTATTGTCTTTTATAAAAATAAAAAAATTTAGCCATTAAAAAATCTCATAATGTGTTTCCATATTTTAAATAATAAATCGTAAGTGATTAAATAAATGGGTTTTTTTTTTGGCATATATATACCCTGTTGGAATCCGTTTTTACGAAATTACCCTTGCTGCATTTCTAATTATAAAAATATACCTATTGTGTTAAAAAATCATGCATTGGTGCCCCTTCGTCAGTTGTGTAAGTAACACAAATCATGATTACATTGTTAATCAGACTAACAAATATTACTTTTTTATCCTTAAAACAACCCACTGTAACCTGACCCGATTACACTTGATCCCTAAATCAAAATAACCCTCCCCTGTAAACTCTAATCCTACAAAACAAAAATACGAAGAAAAAAAAAAGAGGAAGATGAATAATAACCTATCCCCAATGAGGACATTTGTAAAATTGATTTCCCTTTCTTCTTTCTTTATTTGATGTCCACATTTTACATAACAAACTCTAATAACACTTTGGGTTTGGGTATGAATTACTCATGGAACTACTTATTTTAATTAGATTTGGGGAAGAACAAACAAGTGAATGAAATTGGAAGGCTTAGTCAATTTCTATCAAAGAAGAGAAAAGAAAAAAAAGGAATAAAATTGGAGACAAAAAAGGGAAGAGAAGGAGCTGTGAATATTGAAAAAATGGAGAAGAAACACAAAATCAAGAAAAGAAGAAGAAGAAGAAGAAGACTTCGGCCATAAAATATGGGGGGTGTTTTTTACCTTTCCCAACACCTAACGACAGCTAACAGAGAAATTTTAATCAAACTTCACTGTCACTAATCACAGAGGCATGGATGCACAATTCTAGATGCAGTGGGAGTATTTTTATAATAAAAAATATAACAAGGGTAATCCTACAAGAACGAATTCTTAACCGGGGTATATATGTATAAAACCTAAACAAAATCCATTTGACATTTTATCAGTATGTCATTCATAAAAATGAATTACTATCTTTTGGCATTAATTATGTTGTGCTCTTTGCTCACAAACCGCACAATGCATCTCTTTGCTGCTCTACTTATCTTTTCTTCTTCATCATTTAAAAAAAGTTGCTTAAGATTCGACAGTAAAATGAAAAAAAAATCTTTCACTTTTCTTGAAATTTAAGTGATTGCTACATTAATGAAAGTGAAATATATAGACAATTTTAGTATCTAAATAAAAATTGATTAGCATAATATATAGTTCGTAAAAACACGTGTACTGTTGCGGGTGGTTTGAAAAGCACGTGATATTAACAAATAAGCGTTAATTTAACATTCATTCTCATTTTGTAAGAACACTGATAAAAATTGCATTTGGAATTCTCTGTATATCGATCTCATACCAGATTTGTTCTTCCAAAGAATGCATTAAAAATTTCAAACAAATCCCAAAATTCAAAATCTAGTTAGCCCAAAGAAAGATCTAAGCAGCACGTATGGAGCTGGATGGTAATATTAAGCGAAAGGTTTGCGAGTGGGTACCTTCGGATATACCAAAAATTTGAAGACCAAACTCCAACTAAAAATAATTCCAAATTTTTCATAATGATATATATGATTTGAAATCAACCGAGCATGCATGTTTGACACAAACAACATTGGTCTACCACCTAAGGAGGTGGATGGTGATGAGCCACGCCGTTTGGCAATGCTCCACCTCCGCCGCCTCCTCCACCTCCGCCGTTCGGCAATCCCACAGGCGGTGGATAGTGATGAGCCACGCTGTTAGGTAATGCTCCACCTCCGCCTCCTCCTCCTCCTCCACCTCCGTCGCCACCTCCACCTCCGTCATTTGGCAATGCCACAGGCGGTGGATGGTGATGAACCACGCCGTTCGGCAATGCGACTGGAGGTGGATGGTGAAGAGCTATGCCATTCTGCAATGCTACATCTCCGCCGCCACATCCACCACCATCACCACCTCCACCTCCACCTCCGCCTGCTCTGCGGCTGAATAGCCGTCTACAATATATCTTGAGAAGTGTGATCCCGATGAACAGCAGGATCGCCGTGAGCATTATCCCAATTATTATCACCGCCTGAGATATCCCTGAGAGATCAAAATTCATGTCGCCCACCGTACTCATCCTCTCTTCTCCAGCCTCTCTTGTCACTTATCACCCATATTAGAGCATGGGTTGATTGAGATGACTTAATTTCCCGAAAACCCATATACATTGATAGCCGCTTTGGCCCCATAAATGCCCCTTGACCTGTTTGTTTGAACATATGCCCACTGCATATGCAAATAATACACAATATTTATTAATTTTTAATAATAAAAGGCTTCACCAAACCGCAAAACGTGATTATAAACAATTATGTTGGAATGATAAAGAAAAGTAAAGTATAAATGAAGACAACAATATTATTAAATACCTTGCAATAATGGTTGGATAAGGCATGCAGCATTTGGCATATATCGTTAGATGAATCTTGAAATGATGAATTCATTAGAAGTCTGTTATAATGTACAGATTAACTTAGCTAGGAATCATGTTACAAAGTTTAAAATATAGAAATAATTTTCCTTCTTAATTTGATGAATAAAATAAATTAATTCTTTTCTGATGGGCATTAGATTGGGGATGTTGAATTGAGTAGCACTTACATGTGATTTCTTGTTACCGTTTGCTTGAAGAGAAGTGGAGAAACTACTCATCAATAGTTGAGAAGCAATTTTTTTTTTCTGTACTAGTTCTTCTAATGAGAATTGTTCCCTCTGTGCATCTATCAATTTCAATGCCAATGTTTTGCAATTTATTGATAGAAGAAGATTTATATACCGTTGAAGTTGGAGGATAAGAACTTAGTTTCATCTACACAAAAATATATATATATATATGTATAAAGTATTAATATATTATGAATTCCGTACACCCAAAAATGATATCACTTTTTTTTAGCTACATATGAATCATTGATATCCACTTATTATGTAAACATTTAAGAATGATATATAATGAAAGGTAACCAAAATATGTTTTTCTTATTACTAACTAACAAGGTGAAAACTACTATTTGATTTACCTGAATGGAATGATTTTTCAAGAGTGGATGGTCTAAAGAAGGTTGTTTATAAATATCAATGCAATCAAATATATCACCATCTTCTCTCTGCATCAAAGTAAATGCCTTCTATAAGAAATTTTGTAGAAGGATATTTAGTGTCATAAAAAATATAAATCTACACATGAGAACAAACATGTAAATTTATAAATACTGAATTCCATTCTAATGCCAAAAATTGAAAATAGATATAATATTTAACTATTATCATGACATGTATGCATTTTCATTACTCCAATCTTAACAAAAAAAAAAAACACTAAATCTAACAAAACTTGATATTTTTCATAAAAGATTGTTTGAATGTGTTAAAGAGACAAGAAAAGATTATTTATGACTCGTACATATATTCTCTTGATTGCAGGCTTATTGAGCATCTTAAGTTGTCTCATCAACTTCTCATCAGCTTTTGATAAGATCAATCTTCCATTGACTACATGATTATCTAAAAGAAATACGAAGACAACAAAAATAATCATTACAAAACCTGAACCAGCCATGGTTGCGATTCCACTATCTATTTTTATTTCAAGATTGTTGTACTTCTTGTGATCGCTGGTCATTTATATCTTACATCTTCAACATCTTCCTTCAGAAAAGATTGCATTGATTGTAATCTATACTACTATAAAAGCTTGGATATCTATATTACTATTAAGGGTGTGGATATACAAGAACAGCTTTTTTGACACTTTTACCCTTACCAATTACAAAAATTGGTCCCCTCGCCCCCCCCCCCCCCCCCCCCCCCCCTCAAATATTCTATATGCTCCCTGGAAATGCAAAGCAAAATGAAATCAAGATGAGATTTTAAGAATATAATTTTAACAAATCAAATCAATTTTCTTTGATGAGGTTTATAATGAGGTTCTTATAAGAATCGTTACTATTATAATTAATCAGTAAGACTATAAGATGAGATTTTATTAATACAAGTTTAACAAATCAAATCAAGATTTGATGAGGTTTATAATGAGGTTGTTATAGGACTCATTACCTATTATAATGAGGTTTATTTCTGTTAAGAAGATATTTTATTTGTTATTTGAATTACTATTATCTTATATAAGACTCAAAAAATTTAGCCTGTGAAAAATTGCTTAGTGTTTCTATCTTAATCAATAAATCATAAGTGATTAAATAAACTCCATTTGACATTGTATCTTTTTTCAATCTTAAAAAAGATTGACTAATTATTGGCATTAAAAAAGATTGTCCATTGTCATCCACACATGTTTCAGTTTTTTTAAAAGTAGTGTACCTCATAAGGATTAAAATTTAATTGTATCATAATTTAATTGAATCTTAATTTAAGAAATGATTCGAATTTAATTGGATCCTAATTTAATTTTAGAATATGACAACTAGAGTATCTCAATCATAATTTTTATCTTGAGGTGATAAAATTGAACTGTTACAAGAAAATCACAAATGCTTTTGATGATCTAATTGTCCAACGACCTTTGGACTAATTAAGTGATTGGTTATTTGAATGATTTGGAAGAGAAGAAGGCTTTTCATTGTACTTTAGGAAAATGTTTCCTCCTTGCTGAATTAAATTCTATTTAGCTCAATGTGTGTGAATTAAATGCATATTTTTGGTAATATGTTAAGTCTTTAATTTGAATTTTGAAGTGAAAAATTGTAGGATTTTGAATGATTTATTGGCCTCCGATATTGGATGTCAAATTCAGAGATATTTAAACTTTTTCATAATGATATATATGATTTGAAATCAACCGGATATACAAATTAGACACAAATAATCAAAACATTTACGACATAATTAAACAACCAAGCAGGGGGAAACATGATTCTAGATGTGAAGTCAATCCAATTGAAAATGCTTAAATCAAAGAGAATCTAAGGGTGCGTTTGGTTGCGCGATTGCAAAATTGATTCTGTAGGAATCTGCGATTGCAAACCTGATTCTGTAGGAAGCTCATTTTCTCAGCTTTTTGAAATCGCAGCTTTTGGGCACTATTTGTCTGCAATCGCTGGGTTTAAAACTGCGATTACAAAACTGTTTGGTTGCGCGATTGCAAACGCAGCTTCCTGTAATCGCAATCGCAGCGCAACCAAACGCACCCTAAGAGTATGCAACCAAAAATAAAATTAAACAATAAATATTGTAAATAGGTCGAAGATAGTCGGATTTGGATCCATGGAACCCATATGCTATCAAGGCTGCCACACATACTGAATTGTTTAAATGGAGTACAAAAAAAGTTTTTCCTTTGCATCCTTGTTTTTATTTCTTTCTTTCTTTCTTTTAATTAATTTATTTATTTTTAATTGTCTGGGAAAGGCTATGTGAACTTTTCAGGGATATTTTTGTTAGAGCTCCTACTTTTTTTTTTTTTTTTTTTTTAGGAAACAGAAGACAATCACAATCACCCTCAAAATTTTATAAATTAAAGAGGGATGCCCAATACAAAATGGAAAAAAACAGACAATGAAAAATCAACTCTCCGCAGAAGCATCCGAGGGCCCCCACTAATTACTCACGAATCTGAATCCCATCCCATGCATCCATACAGAGCTCGCAGATGCAAAGTACCGACCCCAGGCAAGGCTTGGATGAGCGACTACCTGTTAGAGCGTATATAAATAGAATTATTCCACTCTACAATATGGGATTCTAAGATGCGCATGTATTTATTTGAAAATACACCCTCAAAATACGTGACCCAATGCAGTATATCCACTCAGGAAATCTTGTCCATGCTAAGTATAAAAGAAGCAACAATTTTGCACAACTTTTCACCATAAATTTGAGAACATGATGGAGGCTGCCGAAGGCATTCAAGCTTAAATAATAAAAAAAACAATAATAATGATAATAATAAATTTTTTTTACAAAAACTACATTGCTAAAACGTGATGATGTTATAACGAAACAGCAAGCCATCTGTTATGGACCAATTAAGTAGACAAAGATGACAAAATTGATGTAAACATCTCTCTTTGTGCGATACTTTCAACATACTTCCTGCATTTCAAGTTGGTGAAAAGTTCACTCAGTAACAACAAATTTACACTACTTATGAAGCCATAACAAGAAAGGAAATGTCACTGAATACACTCACCAACCATTGGAAAAATGTGTCTTCCATCATCACCTTGTTGTATTGTGATCTGCAGTTCTACGAAGTTTTGACTGCCTATGAGACCACATCCCAGCGCCATATGGTCCCATCCTCACAACAAGCTAATATGGTACTGCAACCACACAGTCACAAGATGAGTCCACACTGTTTTGCTCACTCCATGTTAAAGCCTATAGACATCTAAACACCTCCACAATTTTAGGGCTGCAACTTGGGTCAAGTCCAACCCGAATCTGATGGATTGAAGTTGAACAAGATTTTCAGACTAATTGGTTTAGAAAAACTGGGTTTGGGTTCAGGTTTGAATTAAGGGTACGAGCTAGACAAATTTTTAGGTTGAGTTTGAATTCGTGTCTATCTACAATATTTGAATAAATTGGTAACAAATTTGTTTATGTACATCGTATATTTAGATCTTGCCTGGTGAGAATCAGATCACAATTTTTTTCCAGTTATTTTTAAATCTAGACATGCATTAAAGGTGTCTGACCTGAAATCTAATTTGAAATTCGAATTTCTTGGGTTGGTTCTGGTTGTGAGTTTTATTGTGGTTTGAGTTAGGGTGACGATCGGGTTGAAAGTCAGGTTCAAAATGGGTTTGGGTTGAACACTTACAATCAGTCCAAAATACAGCAGTGTCCAGAAATAAAGCATGTTCAATTTACCAAAACTAATGTTAAACCCTCCAACATGAATATTGCCACTTCTCACTTGTAATATATTTATACTGGCACCAATCTCAAAGCTTTCACCCTGTGAGAGAATTTAGATTTCCTACATGTTGACTATACAACATGTACAGAATGGCGGAATCTAACGATACCTTCCATCAAAGGACATGGCAGTCTGTCTAATTGGAGACTTGCAATGAATATGAGATAGCCTGAAACAATATCAAATGTTTCCACAAATCATGGTGAAGGGGGATAAAATTATATTCTAGAGATTCCAAACAAGATAAAGATATGATGTAATTTCAAAATCAACACTAACCTGGCAATCAGAACTGGAGGACTGGACTGGAGTTCCCAAACAAAAATCTTTCCTTCCCTGTTTCCTGTAGAAGTAAATAATCCACCTGCTAAACTAATTGAATAATTCATGCATTTTTAATTCTATTGCTTTTTTCCTTTAGGCCCTGTCCAGTTCGTGTCATTCTGGGATGGATTTTGATTCTATGTGAGATACAAACAAAGTGTGTAAAATTCGGTGTTTGGTTAGTGGTAATCTTGATAAATTGTGGACCCCACTGGATTTGAAATCATGGGAAAATAGGGTAGAATCAAATTCTCACCCCCTTTTTTGTAATAATCTCAAAATCCACCAGAATTCTTAAATTAGATGACTATTTTACCATTTACAAACTAATTAAACTAATATCTACATCCCTTCTAAAATAAAAGGCCGCCTCTCCTTTTTTTTTTACCTACCGCCTCTCTTTTTCTCAAATTAATTAGTTCATAATACTCAACTAATTTAGGTAGATTACTATTATCATGTGTTTAATTATATAATCAATTGTTTTATTCAATTGTTTTATTTATTTGCATTCGTTAAGTATTTATTAAAAGATTACTCTCTTTTTTTATATTTTTTATATGGATAAAGAAATAAATTTTGTAAATATATGTATAATAGTAAGGGTATTTTAGACATTTAAATCAAATTCTTTTATCATTTTCCATGTGTGAAACAAACACTGAAAATTGATTCTTTGCAGAAATGCACAAGTAAACCAAACATTCTGATGGAATCTGGATTCCTCATAAAATGATTTCCGTTAAAGTAAATCCATATAAAAAAATGACACGAACCAAACGGGGCCTTAATGCAAAGGAGAACCGAGGGTTCACTCATGATTTGCAATCCAGGATAAATTACCTTAAATATGTCGTCTTATAAACTATCTTGAAAAAAACAATTCATTGGTGATAATAAGATATAGGGCATGTGATTCCCTGTTCTTTTAATTTTATTTGATATGCATGTAATAATGTTTAGTTGTACATTATATCTAATAATGAAGCGAGGGGAATACACAGAAGGATACTTAGAGTAGTCTCAACAATAGAATATCAACGTGAAGACTATTATGTAACAATGAGGATGGGGGAAACCACAAGTATTACCTATTGCAGCAGCATTGTAATGGAAATCACATGAAAATTTGATAAACCAGATGTCACATTCTGGCACAGGGTACTTTTGAAGAATGTCTACTGTCCCCTGAAAGGAAATTGACATTACCATTTTTAAATCTGAAGATGATGCACCAATAAAAAATCTATAGATTGCACATTTATTGAGCAACTCTTTTAATAACAGTAACATAAATGAGCGTCCCTGGTTGTCTTTTTTAATATAGAAGCAAGATTTTTCTCAAAATATATATATATATATAGAAGCAAGACTAGAGGCTGACAATGCACAGTGGTGTCATTGCAGAATGGAAGGGGGAAAAAACAGATGTGTGATGGAACAAGTATTCCAACAAGAGAGCATAAAAATCATGCAATGCTAAAAAATATTTTAAGCAAAAAAATTATCACCTCTCCAGGACTCTGGTCTTTAATCTTTGGCTCCCACAAAATGATCTCATTATCAACACTCTGTATTTCACAATAAAAGCATTTAAATCATTTCAATGCTCCGTTTGTCTGCAGATATACAAGAGAATAGAATTGCCTGAAAGCAACAAAGCATGTGGTCCAATAAGGCAACACTTTCTAATTTGTAACACACATTGAAAGGAGAGAACGAATACGATATATTACCTCCAATGCAATTTTCTTCCATGGCAGATACAAATTATATCTTGGATATTAAATGTGTAACATGAATTCTTCAACTTTCATACAGCTAAAAGAAAGTGTAATTAATGGACCAACGCAATAGTTCCCATACCCTAAATCATATGTGCACTGTTCCATCAGCAAGTTTATGTTTGGGTTTCTCACATTGTTGGGTGGGGCTGGGTGAGTTATGTTAGTTGTGCTATGTTAGGTGCATGAAACAAGGGAGTCATATACTATCTCTGATATTTAGAATGATTAGAGAATGTTTAAGAAAGTAGCTAGAGGCTGTTTGGGTTAGTTGCATTTTATCCGGAAAACTTGACAAAATTTTAGATTTGATTTCTAGGAGGAGGCCGGTTTCCCTCAAAGTGAACCAAAAATCTATTTCTGTTTGGAAGTACACAACACAAAAACTCTTCTCCTTCCCTCTCTTCTGAATTCATCCTGGCTTGGGGACAAGTTAACTAGCTACTGCTAACTATTATAGCCTTTTGAGCATTGACAACACATCCATCCTACTGCAAAGCATTCCCAATAAAATTCATATTCAAGTGGGTAAACCACAGTAAACTCAAGAATAACCTAGATGAATGCCAGCAAAACCTGTTCCAAAAATTAACAGACAGCTTCAAAATATACTCATATCTCAGAACTTTTCTTCACTCTTTCATGTAGCGAATTTATCTTTCATAAAGTTGATGATCACAAGGTCCCCATTGAAACAACAAATCATAATTAGTAACAACCATATACATCCCCAAAAAGAAAGAAATTTCCTCAATGAAAGGATTTCACATCATGTATGTGCATAAATAATTTTAAACTTATCCTACACAAATAATAGTGACACATATTCACCTTTGAGAGTACAAAATCTCCAAGCCATCTGTTGCAATCAACATAATTGGAGTGTACTTGAGCAAGGAAAACCTAAGATTTGAAGAAACAAAAGTTAAAAGAAAAATTGGATTGTAACATCTAATCCTTAGATGACCCAAAAAAAAAAAAAAAAAACTCACAGGAAACTGTACATATTTCGTGGGAAATTGATGGGAGATCAGTCCATGTAAACGACTTCTCAACATGATCCCAAAACTCTGCATAAGATTGCCAAACCAAATGGAAATATATCCAAACAAAGTGCAATTCATACTGCAACCCCAATAAAAAATGAAAACCTTACCTTTCATTGACCAAATCTTGACAGTGTTATCCATTCCATAGCTTGCAATGCGGTATATATCAGACGGATGAAAGTCCTACAACAAAGTTTTTTTATTTTTAATTCTACATAGCTCACCAGAAAAATCAAAATTTAAAAAAAAATGAAGTTCAGAAAGGAAGAACAGCTCTTCTAAAAAAATTTGCAACTCAATTGATACCACACTGAGAACTTCATTGCGATGACCACCAGCTCCAGCAAATATCAAAACGCATATTCCTGTATGCACATTCCACAACCGAATTGACTCATCCTGTTCAAAATAACTAATCAGTTTCATCATCGAAATATCAACCAATTAAGATTGAACACTCAATTAGCACTCATATTACCTTACTAGCTGAAATGAGAAGGGAAGGCTTCAATGCCTGAGTCCTGATTTCGTTAATCGAATCCCCATGCCCAACAAAACTCTGTCCACCCATTAATACCACACTGAGACCACACTGAGAACTTCATTGCGATGACCACCAGCTCCAGCAAATATCAAAACGCATATTCCTGTATGCACATTCCACAACCGAATTGACTCATCCTGTTCAAAATAACTAATCAGTTTCATCATCGAAATATCAACCAATTAAGATTGAACACTCAATTAGCACTCATATTACCTTACTAGCTGAAATGAGAAGGGGAGGCTTCAATGCCTGAGTCCTGATTTCGTTAATCGAATCCCCATGCCCAACAAAACTCTGTCCACCCATTAAACAACAAACTTCAACTCAGAATAATAACACATAATCCCAAAAAAAAATAGTAAATATGATAAATTCAGACCCTGTGAATCTTCTCGCTCCCACAATCAATGACCCGAATGATCCCATTGATCCCCCCGGCGACCAAGAATGGTGTCCCATCAAGATTGCAAGCCCAACTCAAAGTGTAGAACGACTCCTCCTTCTGAACTAACATAAAAATCACATCTTTTGCTTTCAAACTCCAAAAAAAAAACCAAGAACCCATTTCACAGATATCCAAACTACATTCAAATTTCCCAAAAAAACACAAAACAGCAAAAACCCATTTTCACAGATTAAAAATCACATCGTTACAACCAAACCCCCCTAAAAAACAAAACCCAATTCACAAAAACCCAAACCACTCACATCCTCGTCGACGTAAGCCTGTAATACTGCGGCGACGCCCACGTCGAGGCACTGGTATATCGTTATCTGATGAACCCAAACAAAGAACTGTGAGAGGAGACCTAAAAAGAACACATTGGGGGGAGAGGGGGCTTACGCGGTTGCCGCCGACGGTGGCGAACTCGGAGTAGCATCGGGCGTCGACGAAGTTGAAGACGATGGCGTAGATGGGTCTCTTGCCCTCCTGGATCCGGTTCGCGACACGGTACCCTCTTCTTTGTGGGGACGAGCGACCCACCGACGGTTCGCAACCCAGTGCGGTCTTCGCCATCTGGGGGTGGTGGGTTTTGCCTGTGTTCCCCTCTTTTTGAGTCTGACCGACTCTCTTCGACTGATTGGGCTGTGGTTTTTGCTGTTGATGTCTCCTGAATCGAAAATTTTGCGGAGGTTTTGTTTTGTTAGGGGTTGGCGAGAATTAGAAATAAAAATTAAGGTCGGTCTTTATTAGTAATGTTCAATCGCACTTTTGAAATATTAAACATGTTTGTTTAATGTGATTTTTTGTATTTTTTTGAAAAACCAAACATATATTATAATAGAACAATAATAATTTTTAGGGCTCAATTTAACAGACCCTAAATAGACCTCATAAGGTGGCAACAAGACATTACTCATTATACTCTTTTATTTATTATTTTCTTATAATGTGATTTACAGTTTTGATTTACCCTTTTATGAAGAACACGTAAGAGCATATTGGAGTTTCGATTTACCCTTTTATGAAGAGACGGTGTCCATCGCTGGAACGACGGGATCTTCATCCTCGGTCACGGTTTCCGAGGAAAAGACGCCGGCGAAGGGCCTGGGCTTGAGGAGGTGGAGGAGGAGGGCTCGAAGCGATCCCGGCAAAGATGGAGCCTTTGTGGGAGATCCAAACCGGGCTCTGAAGAGTGGTCTCCCCAACGCGGTCGTGGAACCTGTGAAAGTCCGTGGTGGCGGCGGTGCCGGTGCCGGTGTCGGAGACGATGACACGCCATTGTCGCCCTTGGAAGTCTCGGTCGCCTCGGCGAAGGATTTGATGGACTGCTACATTTGAAATGTAACGGTCTTGTAATGATATAACGTTATTTTCAAAATCTGGTTTTTTGTTACATTTATAAATTTAACAGTCATTTGCATTGTCATAATGATTTTTTTTTTTAGACTTATAAATTTAACACGTCGTTATTCTGAAATGTAACAGTATACTACAAGTGTATTATGTGAAAGTGTTACATTTTGTCATTTTTCTTTGCTGTTGCAGAGGAGTCTGCTACATTTTCGTTGGATGAGATTCCAATCTTTTAAGCGTTGAGACTGACAGAGAGGACGGACGGAGAGCTTCCTATCTTTAAATGACGGACTGTCCGGGATAACCACAAAAGTGAAGTCGCAATTGGAGACGGAGAAGGTGAAATAAATCGAAAACAAGGTCAGGTATTGTTTTGCTGTATTTTTACATTGTGAAAACTGTGTATTGATTAATACTGTTACATTTATAAATGTAACAGTTAATGAATATTGCGGTTTGATGCGAAAGAGAAGCATTTAAGCAATACACAGTTTTTGTTAGTTTGTTACATTTGAAATGTAACAGTCTTGGAATGATATAATGTTACATTCTGTTACATTCATAAATGTATATTATTGTTGCATTTGTAAATGTAACATTCAATCGCATACACATAGTGATTTGTTTTTGTTACATTTGTGCAACACTATTACATTCTGTAACAGTTATAATCATAAAAAAAAACTATAACTTTTTTTGTGTTATTTAGGTAATTTTGGTGTAATTTAGCTAAGTTTTTGTGTAATTTAGGTAAGTTTTTGTGTAATTTTGATGAAAAACAATTTAGGTGATTTCTGTGTAAATTAGATAAGTTTTGGTGTAAAGTTCATAAGAATTTTAAAAATTTCAAATTTTGAAATAGGCAAATTTTAGAGTGTGATATATTTTTAAAAATAGGCAAATTTTAAATTAGACAAATTCAAATTAATGTGAAATATTAATAAGAGAAAAAAGAGGGATTTTGGTTAATGAGATCTATTTTTAGTGAAGGGCATATCTGTATTTGTCATTTTATCCATTTTTAAAAGTTACCAAACAAACAAATAAGGTGATGACACCTCATGGGGCCTGTGAATGGGGCTTATGAGTTGGGGCCTGGGTATTATCACCGAATTATTGAATGTAAATTTTGCACATATAGTTTAATTGGATGTGGTTATCCCCACAACAAACATTATTAAGACCACCCCCCTAAAAAAATATAGGGATTTTTATATATATACCATTGGTAAATTTTAATATTAAAATATTTGTTAAAGTCCCATTTGCATTAGTACCCTGACATTAAGTTAGTGCATTCATACCCTTACAACAGATGTTGTTAAGACTTTTAAATGAACTAAGGTTAATTTATCTAACCGCATATATAAAAAGACATAATTGCCCTCATTTGAAATAGAACAAAATACATTAACTCTAACCATAACTTATGTGATCTCTTTCTTCGACCTTGTCCTAACCCTAACTCACCTCATCTTTGAATATATTGCCTACTCTTTCTTCCTTCTTTGATCCTCAATCTTTTTTTCTTTCTTTGAACTCAAATTTCATGAGGGAAAAGGAACCTCATTCAAATCTTGCAGGGTAAACCACAATAACAAGCGGGATTAGGTCAACTATCCTTGATGAAGTTTGAGATGAAAAACTCATTGTATGGGGACAGTTGAGGGTTAACAATGTTGGATTCAGGCAAAGACAAGAGAAATGACTGAAGGAGAAGACTCACAATGTGAAGTTGAAAGAGAGTTGATGTTTGGGGGTTTTAAAACAATGCATTTGGGTAATGGATCAGATACAAAAGATATTTCGCATGTCACTAATGGAGACAAAATGGAGAAAATAAACGAACATTACTATAGGGGCACGAATGTACTAAGTTAAAGTTTATCAACGGTATTAATGCAAGCGGGATTTTAACAGGAATAGTTTGATAAAATTAAAATTATTAGAGTATATATGCAAAAATCCCAAATACATATATATTTCTTGAAAAATGATAGCCCCACCTCCCAACCCTTTTCTCACCTTTTCTGTACAAGAAAATCCCAACTCCACCCCAATCAGTACAAAATCCACGGTGCTCTTATTCCTCTTGTTGAAAAATCATGAATCGAAGTTTAAAAAATGAATTAAAACCCACAACCACGAGAGAGCATAGATTTAATATTTTTTTTATTAATTTTTTACAGGGTTTATAAATTTGACCTCTCTCAAACCCTAAAAATCATAACTTATAAAATGGTATATGTAGGCGCCAAATTTTCTAGCTACGGATAGTGGGTCAGGTAACTAAGCCCATTCAAGTTTAACCGGCCAGAAGTTGGTCCTTAGGGCCCAAGCCCAACTTGACGAGTTACTTCGACCCGACAGTACGACGGCCCAACCGATCTCGACATAAACGGGTCCGACCCGGAAACCCATGATTGACCTAGTCAGTATCAAATCCATTTAATGGCTAAGGTAATCCATGTGAATCCTAAGCAAATATAGGTATTTATCAACATTGATTCTCTATTGATGACCAATAATACCAAACAGATTACAGGATCAGGTCATTATAGACCCTATCCATCAAATCTCCACCAAATATGGTCCTCATTATGGATTATGTCTAACAATATTATCTATTAATTCCTAATTAATGGCTAGATCAGATCTCAGCCGTCCGATGCAATGGGAAAGAGGAAAAACCCTAAACCCATTCCTCCACTATAAATAGGGGGCAATGGTAGGCAAACATGTAAGCAGAATTCTCTTTTAAAAAAATCCTTATTCGGCCAGTATACTGACTTGAGCATCGGAGGGTCTTCCACAGGGTCTTCCACAGGACCCCCACCTCTCGGTGTGATCGACGCTCAGAAGCTGCTGACCGGTGGAACCATCTTGGGCGGAGGAGAACGGGAGTGGTCGGATCCGATTACCCAAATCCAGTACGTAGGATTTTGCCCCTCCAGTTTGGCACCGTCTGTGGGACCCGAACGAAAAGCTGAGCTCTTTGTCATGCCTCCCAAGAGAACTCCCCCGCTCACGTCATTGTCGGCCAGCACGTCAGCGGCAACCAGTCGACCCTTTCCGATGTCATCGAGGGAAACGAACCTGGTCCTAAAACCATCGCGTTACGACAGATCTGCGATGAGGCCCTAACCCGTGCCGAGCGTGCGGAAAAGCGTGTCGAAGAATTAATCCGAACGATCAAGGTGGCCCATGAGGAAAACAATCGCCTTAGGGCCGAACGAGATAATCCTAATCTCCCCAGCCAGAATCGACCCGCCTCTCTGACGCCAATCGATCCTTAGCAGACAAACGGGCACGTCCCCAGGGAGGAGCATCCCGAGGAGCCGGCTGTTTCATCGAGTGCGGCCGCGCCTTCTAAGCGCCCTCAAGAAGAGGATCACATCTGGCTCGACAGGCAGAACAGCATGATGAAGGAGGTCGACCGTCGTATCCTTCACAACATGAAGCCACGCATGCCGGCCGACATTGTTATGCAGACAGCACACCTGATCAACAACTCCCCTTTCACCGACGAGATCATCCGTGCCCCCAAACCCGATAAGTTCACTCCTCCGAAATTTAAATTGTTCGAAGGGAAATCCGATCCCATCGAACATATTTTTCATTACCAGCAGCTCATGTCCTTGGACGCAGGGGATGACGCGCTGTTGTGAAAGGTCTTCCCGCAAAGTCTTGGGGGGCAGACCTTGACTTTGCTCCGAAAACTCCCCGCCGGCTCCCTCAACAGCTTCAGGGGACTCTGCGAGGCATTTATCAGTCATTACATCTATCATTGCGAGCCTGTTCGAAATGAAGCAAGCCGAGGGAGAACGCCTCCGAGATTATCTCACGCGCTTCAGCGTTGAGATGACGCAAATCGAGGCGTGTGATCCTCAAACCGCAGCCATGGCCTTCCGCGGCGGCCTTCTCCCGGCGGGCCATCTCTATGAATATCTGGTTTGTAAACCCCATACGAATATGGCAGATGTTCTCTCCTGAGCAGAAGGTTCCATCCGCCTCGAAGACGATGTCTCATTCGCAGCGCGAAAGGCGACAACTGTCGTGACTGTCGCACCACCGCGCAAAGGCGCTCACCCCCAGAGAAGCAATCTTCCGCGATGTCCCAGAAGGAACAGGAAAAGCCCAATGGGCATCGCCCCTCAAAGGCAAGGGACTTCACGTTTACTCCACTCACCATGTCCGCATGACAGGTATGGCTCAAAAACAAAGACAAGGGTTATTCTAGGCCACCCTTTCCGTTGCACAGTCCCGTCGAAGGGAGAGACAAAACCCATAAATGCGAGTTCCACAACGAAGCCGGACACACCACCAAAGAATGCAGGAGCCTGCGCGGTCAGATCAAGAACCTTATACAAGACGGCAGGCTTGCGCATTACGTAGAATGACATCCCCCCGGTGCCAAGCCTGGCCTCAACGATGGATCGAACGCGGTGAAACCCGATGCGACCCTTACCAGAGTGGTGTCCGTCATACACGGCGGACCGGATATCTTCGGCATCAACCAGGATCCGGGGAATCGCACCAAATCACGAAAACGTCACACCACCAGTCCGGCCCATGGGCGCGAAATAGCAGTCAACTCCATTCAGTTCGGAGCGGATGACCTCGAGCAAGTATCTTTCCCCCACGCTGACCCGTTAGTCATCACCATTTTTATATGTAATTGCCAGGTACAAAGGATAATGGTCGATGGAGGGAGTAGCACCGATATCCTTTTCCTGGACGCTTATTGACGAATGGGGTTGGACGTCGAAGCAATCAAACGCACCACCCCTCCTTTAGTCGGATTTGACGGCAAGCGGGTGAGCCCAATGGGAGTAATCAATCTTCCTGTTACGGCTGCCGACTGCACCCTCAACGTTGAATTCATCGTCATCAACTCCCCGTCAGCCTACAACGCCATCATGGGGCGCGATTGGATTCACCAAATGGAAGGGGTTCCATCCACTCTCCACCAGGTGATGCAGTGCCTTACGAAGGACGGACAATGCACCATCGACATTCGGGGAGATCAATTGGCCGCACGGAGGTGCTACACCCTTGCGTGTCGCACCCCTGAAGGTCCCGATGAGGGACCAGCACCTTCCACCTTATAGCAATCAGCCGACCGGCGATCGAAGTGGGTGCAAGCGCTGCTCAAGATCGAACCAGACCCATCCACTCTCGAGCCAGTCGATATCTCAGGACGATCGTGATCCACCCAAGACTATACAAATCGGAAGCCACCTCCCTGACAATGAAAGGATGTCTTTGATCTCGTTTTTACAGGAAAATCACGACGTGTTCACTTGGGACCACATCGATATGCCGGGAATCGATCCTGGCATCGCCATCCACGAGTTGAACGTAAGACGAGATGCGGTCCCCGTCAAGCAAAGACAGTGCCGGTTCGCGCCCGAACGCAACAAAATAATCTCTGACGAGATTGATTGACTCCTCGCAGCAGGCTTCATCCTCGAGGTGCACTATCCTGACTGGATATCAAATGTCGTCCTCGCAGAAAAGAAGGGAGGAAAGTGGCGAGTGTGTATCGACTTCGTCAACCCCAACAAGGCTTGTCCCAAGGATGGATATCCGCTGCCGAAGATCGACTAGCTTGTGGATGCGATGGCAGGATATGAGTGCCTGTCATTCTTAGACGCCTATTCAGGCTACAACCAGATCCCGCTCCATCCGAACGATCAAGAGAAAACCGCGTTTATTTCAGAACGCGATCTGTACTGCTACTAGGTAATGCCCTTTGGACTCAAGAATGCCGGTGCCACCTTCCAGCGCCTGGTCAACAAGGTCTTCGGGCACTTAATCGGGTGAACGATGGAGGTGTACATCGACGACATGGTGGTGAAGAGCAGCGAGTACGGCCAGCACCTCCAGCATTTGGTCGAAGCCTTCGATGCCATTCGCATGCATCGCATGAGGTTGAACCCAAGTAAATGCTCATTTGGCGTTTCCTCTGTCATTTCTTGGGCCACATAGTGCATCGGCAGGGGATCGAAGCCAATCCGACCAAGGTCAAAGAGTTGCGGGATTCTGTCACCCCGAAGACCATCCGCGACATCCAGGTGATCATTGGCCGAATCGCCGCCCTCTCCCGGTTTATTTCTCATCTTTTGGACCATTGTCGTTCATTCTTTCAGGCTATTAAAGGCACGAAGGGAGAAATCTGAACCGACGCGCACCAGATTGCATTCCAAGGTCTGAAAGACTACCTCAGTCGGCCACCTATCCTGTCCGTCCCGGTGGCGGGCCACACGCTCTTTCTCTACCTTGCAGTGTCCACGGCTGCAACCAGCGCTGCACTCTTCAAAGAAGTCAATAGCCAACAACATCCCGTCTTTTACGTGAGCAGGGCACTTCTTGACGCGGAGACCCGTTATTAGCCAATTGAAAAATCATCCTGGCACTAGTAGTTGCGAAAAGAAAACTTCGGCAATACTTCGAGGCCTACCCAATCGTTGTGCTAACATCCTTCCCCATTCGGGTCTTCATGCACAAGCCGGACCTTTATGGCCGAACAGTGAAATGGGCTCTCGAATTGTCACCGTTTGACATTGACTACCGCCCCTGAACCGCCAAGAAAGGTCAAGTACTAGCTGATTACCTGCTCGAGTTTGAACCAGAGGAGGACATGCGAGCGGCCGTGACGCATCTCAACGACCCTCCCGAGCTCTCGGAATGGTGGGATCTGTTCATTGACGGGGCTTCAAATGCCTCAGGTTGCGGTGTGGGAATTGTGCTGGCATCCCCTGTTGGAGTCCGCTTGGAACATTCGATAAGGCCGGATTTTCCCACCACCAACAACGTTGCCGAGTACGAGACCCTCGTCAACGGATTGCAGCTAGCCAAAGCTCTGCAAGTCAGGTACTTGCGAACGCACTGTGACTCACAACTGGTCATGTTGCAGGTCCAGGGAACGTATTCGGTGAAGGACGAGAGGCTGGAGCAATACCACCATCTCGCCTTTCGACTCTCGCAGGAGTTTTTCGATTTCGAAATCAAGTATCTGCCCCGCGATGAGAATTCAGAGGTGGATTCACTCGCAGTGGCTGCCACCACTCCAAGGGGACGTTGGGTCGCCCCCACCATTCTTAGGTCTCCCTCCATCGACCAGGAGGCTACCGTCCACATGATCGAAAGGGAAGCTCCCTGCTGGATGGACACGATCGAGTCCTATATCCGTGACGGCGTGCTACCCACAGCTCAAGTCGAGGCACAAAAGATTCGTCACCGCTCCGCCAGCTACGTCATCATAGAGGGTTTGCTTTACCGACGCAATGCTGGCGGCCCGTTCCTCCGATGCCTAAGTTCGACCGAGGCCAAGCCGCTCATGGAGGAGATTCATAAAGGGTCATGCGGCGACCACTCCAGCGGGCGGTCGCTTACCCATCGTATCCTCTCGCAGGTATATTATTGGCCCACTTTAAGGAAAGACACCGTAACATTTTTCCGCAGCTGTGAAAAATGTCAGAAGTTCTCCCCGATCATTGATCTACCGGCCGAGCAACTCCATACTTTGTCCTCCCCCTAGCCATTCGTTCAATGGGGGATGGATATTGCTGGCCCATTTTCAACTGCGGTAGGGGGAATGAAATACATGCTCCTAGCCACCGATTATTTCACTAAGTGGGTCGAGGCAGAGGCATACAGGACAGTGAAACACTCTGATGTCAAAAAATTTCTCTGGAAACATCTTATTTGCAGGTTCGGTGTTCCAAAGGTTCTCGTTGCAGATAACGGGACCCAATTCACAAACGCCCCGGTCCGCCAGTTCTGCAACAAATACGGGATTCAAAAACGCTTCTCCTCTCGAGCGTACCCGCAAGGGAATGGACAAGCCGAGGTGACCAATCAGACGATTTTCACCATGCTCAAGAAACGACTTGACGAAAAGAAGGGCGCGTGGCTCGAAGAACTCCCAGGGGTCTTGTGGGGCTACCGCACCACCCGACGAAAGCAAACCGGGGAGTCACCGTTCAACCTCGCCTACGGAACTGAGGCGGTGATCCCCTCGGAAATCGGCTTGCCCACTTTACGAACTACGTTTGCCCTCACCAAGCGAAATGAAGAGGCCCTCACCACTAACACTGTGCTTTTGGAAGAAGTCAGAGAGGATGCCTCGACGTGTCTGGCTGCCTATCACCGCCGACAGGCTTGACACTTCGATAAGAAGGTACACCCACGCTCATTTTCGCCCAGTGAGTGGGTGCTCAGATGAACAACCGAAAACACACGCGAACCCAATGCGGGGAAGCTGGGGGCCAACTAGGAGGGGCCCTATGAAGTGGTCAAAGCTTACGGAAAGGGGGCATACCGTCTGTATATCGTCGGCCCGTGGAAGGTACTCATCCCAACACCTTGGAATACCTCAAACTTGAGAAAATTATATGCTTAGGACCCCAATGGTCACAATGAAATAACTGTAATGGACTCGACTTCTGTTACTTAGTCTCCTAGTATTTATGAATAAACGCCGTTTATCACGGACGTCCTTTTCAACAAGCTTTTTCCATAAATTCGAATTGGTATTTCTATTTACCCCGTGTGTTCTCGGTTCGGATAAACACTCAATCTTTGCCTCTCACCGGCCACGTCGCTCACAAGCGGCTTAAGCCCGAGTTGGTACGAACACTCAATCTCTGCCTCTCGCCGGCCACGTCGCTCACAAGCGGCTCAAGCCCGAGTTGGTACGAACACTCAATCTCTGCCTCTCGCCGGCCACGTCGCTCACAAGCAGCTCAAGCCCGAGTTGGTACGAACACTCAACCTCTGCCTCTCGCCGGCCACGTCGCTCACAAGCGGCTCAAGCTCGAGTTGGTACGAACACTCAATTTCTGCCTCTTGCCGGCCACGTCACTCACAAGCGGCACAAGCCCGAGTTGGTACGAACACTCAATCTCTGCCTCTCGCCGGCCATGTCGCTCACAAGTGGCTCAAGCCCGAGTTGGTACAAACACTCAATCTCTGCCTCTCGCCGGCCACGCCGCTCACAAGCAGCTCAAGCCCGAATTGGTATGAGCACTCAATCTCTGCCTCTCGCCGGCCACGTCACTCACAAGCGGCTCAAGCCCGAATTGGTATGAGCACTCAATCTCTCCCTCGCCGGCCACGTCACTCACAAGCGGCTCAATCCCGAGTTGGTATGAACTCTCAATCTCTGCTTCTCGCCAGTCACGTCGCTCACAAGCGGCTCAAGCCCGAGACGGTACGAACCACTCAGTCTCGAAGAGCCCGTCATCTACAACAGCTCGAACCCGAGGCGACAGGAATGCCGCACCTCAACCATATCCGAGAAAATATCGATTATTCACACCACACCGACCGCATCAACTGACCCCACCCGTGTCAGCCCGAATCCAAGCAGGGGGTCCCGCATTCGAGATAAGTTTGCAAACACATCAGGCGCTGACGCCATCAATACTCGTTCGATACAATAAAATTACAACAGTGGGGGTACTAAAGAACTGTTTTATTGCCAATATCGGTAACGGGTACAAAAAAAAAAGAAAAAAGAGAGAGACCCTCCAATCACCATCCGAACCGGCGTGAGCCGCGTGGCCGATAAACGCAGCGAAGGGGAAGAGCGGAGTAAACACCGGGGGTGAAGCCTTCATCATGGTCGATCACCTCTGGTGGAATCCTCCTTGCGCTCCCCGTAGGCAAACATGCCGCACTCCAGGCCTCTATGTAGGGCGCGCACCTCCCCTTCGAGCTCTAGTGCGTGGGTCTGCCATCTAGTGGCTGACCGTTGGAGGGAATCGCGCTCCGTGGTCACCGCCGACAACGCTATCGCGGCCTGAAGCGCGGCCTCCTCTGCCGTTGCAAGATCCCCAGGGAAAACCTCTTGACTTGGTACCGGGGCAGGGGCTACGTCGTCCTCCTCGTCAGACCAGAAATCCTCCTCATCGCTATGGAGGATGAGTCGGCATTTTCCCCGGGGATCCTCCGCTCGGGTCAAATGACCGCCGGCCCTACTGCTCTCCCCACGCTTCCGCTCGCCTCACCACAGGGGCCAGATGGGAGGAAACGGCGAGCACCGGCGACTACCACCAGCTCCCGAGCATCCAGAATTGGCATCTCAATCGAGATAGACTCGAAGAAAGCCTGGTCCCACATCAGGGTCCTCACCGCCTCCTGCACGGTGTCATCCAAAAACCGAATCCGCGACCGCAGGATGCCCACCGTTGGGTCAAGGTTCCCTGCGAAAGCAATGCCATACGAAGGGTCAGGAAGCAAATACGTTCCGGAGAAACGCAAGCGATGACCAAAGACTGAGGGTTCACTTACTGAGTTCACCGAAAGAACTACGAATCGGGGGCACGCCAGCCACAGGGCATTGTCACAGTCCCCCGATTACCACCACCTCATCCTTCCATCCTCGGTCACGGTCCGAGATGCCTTGCATAAGGTACCGGTCGCCCCGCATGACGAAGCAGTATCGCTGTGAGCTCCCAGGGCATCAGGTGAACCGATAGAAGTGCATCACCTCGCGTACCCCGAGGCCATAACCCCTGGACCTGCACGTTCGGATGGACCTGCATCAGCGCAAGCCCAAAGAACGAGAGAAAGGTAGCGATGAAGGGGCGGAGAGGAAACTGAACGGCGGTAAGATGGTATACAAAGAAGTAGGCTTCTCCGGTGAGGAGACCGGCCCCGTTGCGAGCAAATGGGCCGCCCTCGATCCGCCTGACGGTCACCCCTCGCGAAAGCGGAAGCCTTTTCTACGCCATTCTTGCCGAACTAAAATGACGACCGCAAAAGGAGTGCAAGGAAAATGATGCAAAGGATAGAGAGGAGTGCCAATGTCGCCCCCGCAACGCTATTTATAAGCAACGCCGATGACTCCTCGATATCTCCGCACCGATCACCGAGGGAGACGGCCCATCATGACACCCTGAAATTGCCACCACGAGGGTGACAGTCGCTCTTCTCGAAATGGCGCCCCCTTGATTCACGCGATCTGGCATCTGATGCCCCCATTCGACACCATCTTCGACGCAAAAAGGCACCGCCGAATCCAAAAGGATACGCATCCCGCCCGAGACGAATCATTTTGACGTGACAAAGGTAGCAATTCGACACGTGGCGCACCGAAAAGTTTTTCCCATTCGACAGGAACGACAAACAATCGAATGAAAAAAAGGGGGCATCTGTAGGCGCCAAATTTTCTAGCTACGGATAGTGGACCAGGTAACTAAGCCCATTCAAGTCTAACCAGCCAGAAGATGGTCCTCAGGGCCCAAGCCCAACTTGACGAGCAGCTTCGACCCGACAGTACGATGGCTCAACTGATCTCGACATAAATGGGTCCGACCCGAAAACCCAAGATTGACCTAGTCAGTATCAAATCCATTTAATGGCTGAGGTAATCCATGTGAATCCTAAGCAAATATGGGTATTTATCAACATTGATTCTCTATTGATGACCAATAATACCAAACAGATTACAGGATCAGGTCATTATTGAACCTATCCATCAAATCTCCACCAAATATGGTCCTCATTATGGATTATGTCTAACAATATTATCTATTAATTCCTGATTAATGGATAGATCAGATCTCAGCCGTCCGATGCAATGGGAAAGAGGAAAAACCCTAAACCCATTCCTCCACTATAAATAGGGGGCAATGGTAGGCAAATAGGTAAGCAGAATTCTCTTTTAAAAAAATCCTTATTCGGCCAGTATACTGACTTGAGCATTAGAGAGTCTTCCGCAGGACCTCCCGGTGTGATCGACGCTCAAAAGCTGCTGACCGGTGGAACCATCTTGGACGAAGGAGAACGGGAGTGGTCGGATCCGATTACCCAAATCCGATATGTATGATTTTGCCCCTCTAGTATATATATCCCGATACACAATCATAATGTCCCCATACATAATAATTGTGAATAAAATATAGAATCACGGTATATCTCGATCTCCATATCCTGGGCCGGCCCGAAAATTGAATTTTTTTAATGGGCCCTAGACAAAATTTTAAAGCGAGGCCCCCATATATTATGTTTTTAAAAAATCTATATTGTTTTAATCTTACACATTATCAATAATGACGCCAGCATAGTACTCTGAGTAATTATTCTTTTCTAACGTTTTGTACAAAACTCCACTACAGAAACACAAAGTATTGATTTGTTTTGATTCATATAGTTTTTCATGTTTACAAATTTGTTGTTTGTGTTTTTTTTTTTCTTTTTCATTGTAACAATTTTTGTGAATTGGCTTCTTATATACTCAAGTCAATGTCTGAGTAAACTAATGGTGCGTAGCAGAAGCAGGGCCGGCCTTGAGATTAGTCAAATCAATTAGAGCCCTAGGCAAACTCATAATTAAGATGGGCCCTAGTACATTTATACTCAAAATTTTATTATAATTATATATATATATATATATATATATATATATATATATAATAGATTGATACAAAATCAAATCTAAATGAAAAGTCAAATAAAATAGTAAATAAATAATAACTCAAAAAAATTAAAATAATTTTTTTTGAAAAATAGAAAAAAATAAAAAAAATAAAAGAAGAAACAAATTTAAATATAAAATCCATTAAAAACTAATAAAACAACAAAAATTATGTGATTTGTTCTTAAACAAAAATTCCTTAAATCATGAGATTTGTTCTTAAACAAAAATTCCTTAAATCATGAAAACAGAAAAAGAAGAATTTAACACATAGGAGAGCATGGGTAGTACTCTTAGATAAAACTACATTTAAATATAAATTGTACAATAATTTTTTGAAATTTTAATGTTTCCTTGATTTGGGGCCTTATTTGGAGTGGGGGTTCTAGGCGAGTCGCCTACTCCGCCTGTCCGCAGGAAGTGATAGCCTAGGCAAAATTTTCAGTCCAGGAAAACTCAGCAGGGGAAACAGTGTTGGCAGCGTAGGGTACTCCCCTTCTGCACATATGATCAGTGGGAGTCCCCATGAAAACTTGGAATCAAAAGTTTCATTTCTGGAAGATTCATTTCTGGATTCACATGTGAAATGCTCGTCTCAATATTGCAGATTTCAGCCACACAGCCATGCATCCTGATTTGAACCTGACCTTCCCTGTCATCTTTGAGGAGTAGCTCAAGGTCCTCCCAAAAGTATGGAGGATCAAAAAGTGATTGCCCTATTGGAGAATGATAACCTACAAGGAGGTCTGCTACACAATTTCCTTCTCGAAACACATGAAAGATTTCCTTCGGTGATCTTAGGGTGCTCCAACAAATCACCCCCTCTTTTTCTTACTGATTAAATATGTCATGCATGTACTTGTCAAACAGTTCATTTCTATTTAGTTTAAATGATTAATCAATTATAATTTAAAAGCTAAACTTCACTGTTCTCATTGTCTTAACATCCAACATCAAACTTTGTATGATAACCTGTAATATTATGGATTAGTCTGATGCGATGCTTTTCTCAATATCAAGAAAAAAATATTCCTAGTCCCTACGTAATAGAGCAAATATATATTTTTAAGAAAAAAAATTCTCAATCAGAGTTATTAAATTGACATTATTATCAAAATATCTATATATTATCTCGTAGGATTTACAAATATACACATTCCATGAAAAAACAAAAGTGAATTAAACTGCTGATGAATGTCAATAGTATATTTCTTAACAATCAAACGGAAAATAACTTATTTCTTTAACAAACCTCTGCAATAGTACATTTTGTTGAAAAAAATATATGAAATATGGATCTTTCAAGAGAAGACAAACTTGCTTTCTGTTTTTTTTTTACTTCAAAGGCTTCCTCTTATCTTGAATACAAAGCATGCAACCCCATTATATAGATGCTTACATGACTCTTTGAATTTCTAAATACATCAATGACAATATAAACTCCATATGACTTGAACTTCCCTGAGTAAGTAGCAACATACTCTGCTTCACATGTGGAAAGAGTGACGATAGCTTGCTTCTTCGAGCACCATCAGAACGCCGTGTTTTCCATGAAGAACACATAACCGCTAGTGCTCTTTCGTTCATCCAAGTCTACTCCCCGGTCACTATCTGTATATCCCACAAGTTGAAATTCATTAGAAGATGAGTAAAATAAGCCATAGTTTGATGTGCCTTTGATGTAGCGAAGGATCCTTTTTGCTGCTAATAGATGGGTGGACTTTGGTTCCTCCATATATCGATTAACAAGTCTGGTTCCATAGAGAACGTCCGGTCTTGTACATGTAAGATAGCGAAGACTTCCAACCAAGCTTTTGAAATAAGTAGGATCCACGTTGTTGCCTTCATCATACTTGGACAACTTGATGCCACAATCTACCGGTGTGCTAACCGGATTGCACTCCTCCATATTAAACTTCTTGAGAATAGACTTTGCATAAGCTTCTTGTGTGATGAAGATGCCTTCCTCCATTTGCTTCACTTCGATGCCAAGATAATAGGACATGAGCCCAATGTCCGTCATCTCAAACTCTCGAATCATGGAGTCTTTGAACTCCTTGAACATGCTTGGATTACTCCCTGTGAAAATGAGATCATCCACATACAAGCATACAAGCAAAAATTCTCCATTTTCAGCCTTCTTTGTATACAACGTATGCTCATATGGGCATTTGATAAACCCATTTGCTTGAAAATATGCATCAATTCTACTATTCCATGCTCTAGGTGTTTGTTTCAAGCCATATAAGGATTTTTTCAACCTTAGAACTTTTGCTTTATGACCTTTTTTCACATAACCCGTAGGTTGTTCAACATATACTTCTTCTTCAAGAAAACCATTTAAGAATGCTGAATTGACATCCATTTGACAAATTTTCCATTTGTTTTGAGCAGCTATAGAAACAATCAATGTTATTGCTTCAAGTCGAGCAACGGGAGAAAATACCTCATCATAGTTGATTCCCGCTTTTTGCGTGTACCCTATTGCCACCAAATGAGCCTTGTACCTTTCAACTTCTCCTTTCATGTTTTTCTTTGCCTTATACACCCACTTGACTCCAATGGCTTTCTTTCCTTCCGGTAGCGAAGTGAGCTCCCATATGCTATTCTTCTCAATGGACTTGACTTCATCATCCATGGCTTCTTTCCATATTTTATTTTGAATGGCTTCTTCACAATCTAAAGGTTCACAATCGGCAAAGAGACAAAAGAGTGTGAGATTTTCTTGATTATCTGTTACCTCATACAACTCAAAGAGAGATCTTGTTTTATGTTTCACAAGGGAAGAGGATGAATTTGATGGAGAGTAAGACTGTGATGTTGAACCACCATGAGCGGGAGATGATGGTGATGATGGAGAACCACCATGAGAGGGAGATGATGGTGATGTTAGAGCATGTACTTCAGTCTCCTTGGGCTCTTCAACATCTTCTTCAAAGAACATGCTTGGATTGTTCCATTTTTCTTGTTCTCTCCACTCCCATGCTTTTCATTCATCAAACTCCACATCTCTACTCACCAAAACTTTGCCGCTGATTGGATCATATAACTTGTAGCCTTTGGTCCTTGAATCATAGCCAATAAGAATGTGTTCTTCGCTTCAATCATCAAGTTTGGTTCTTCTTTGTTCCGGTACATGTGCATAGGCGATGCTCCCGAACACCTTTAGGTGTCCAACTCCAGGTTTCCTTCCACTCCATGTTTCTTGTGGCGTCATGTTCCACAGGCTTCTCGTAGGACAACGGTTTATAAGATAAATCGCACAATCCACCGCTTCGGCCCAAAACACTTTGGGCATCTTCTTGCTCTTTAACATGCTTCGCACCATATTGAGAATGGTCCAATTCTTTCGCTCGGAGACTCCATTTTGCTAAGGCGTGTAGGGAGTCGTAAGGGAATGCCGAATCCCATGTTCTTCACAAAATGCTTCAAACTCCCTTGATGTGAACTCGCCACCTCTATCAGACCTAATAGATTTGAGAAAAAAGCCACTTTCTTTTTCTACATGAGCTTTGAATATTTTAAATTTACTAAACACCTCAGATTTATTTGACAAAAAATAAACCCAAGTCTTTCGAGTATAATCATCGGTAAGGGTTAGAAAATACTTGTGACCTCCAAGAGAGTTTGGAGTTATCGGACCGCAAACATCCATATGAACAAGTTGTAGAGGCTTTGTTGCATGATATGTAGCCTCCTTCAAGAAAGAACTCTGATGATGCTTGCCGAGTAGATAGCCCTCACAAAGTTGCTCCGGATGATTGATGAAAGGCAATCCTCTCACCATGTTTTGTTTCGACAACAACTTGAGACCACCAAAATTTAGATGGCCAAATCTCAAGTGCCACAACCATGAAATATCTTTTACACATGCTTTCAAGCACTTCACATCACCGCCTTGAATGTTGAGAAGAAACATTTGATTTTTTGTCATGTGGACTTTTGCAATTAATCTTTTTTTCTCATCTCTTATAAAGAGACTACAATCTGTCATATGAATTTCATAGCCCTTTTCAAACAATTGACCCAAGCTTAGAATGTTATTTTTCATAGCTGGGACATAATAGGCATTTGAAATGAATTGATGACTACCATTTCTTTGACAAATAATTATTTTACCTCTTCCCATCATCGAAATCTTTGAAGAATCACCAAAAGTGACTTGGCCATCAATGGACTCTAAGTCCACGAACATGCTCTTCTTCCCACACATATGATTACTAGCACCTGTATCAAGATACCACATATCTTCTTTCTCTTCTTCTCCTTTGAAAGCTAGCAAAACAACATGCTCTTCTTCTTTTCTTTCAATATAATTGTTTTCTCCTTCAACTTGGTTAGTAGCAAGATACCAACAATTTGAGGAGTAATGCCCAAATTTCTTGTAATTAAAACATTGAACTTGGGGTTTTCCATACCTTCCTCTTCCAGAATATCTTCCTCTACCATGATTGTTTTGAAATTTCGGGTTTTGATCTCCATAATTGGGTGGAGAAAAACCACCTCTTGCTCCTTCTCCACTGTCGGTATCGTCGGGAAGGCCTCCCGGTGGTGCGCGGGTGCGCGCGTGCGTGTGTGGGTTCTTCGGGGATTCGGATCGGAGGCGTGCCCTGACGGGCTCGGTCGGATCGTCTTCTCGGAAGGGTGAGGGGTGTCGTTCCTGGTTGAGGCGCCCGATAGCGTCTCAAGAGGATTCAGGGGTTTGTGTGATCGCCAGCTACTTTTTCTAAAAGCAGGAAACGGGTCGGGTCGGATTTGATCGCCTACGTGGGGAGTTTGTGGGGTCTCCGCTCTGAGACACAGATATACCGTACACAGAGATGAAAAACAGATAATCCTATTCTGCTTCCGGGGCTTGACTAAAGGAGTTTTGGGACATAGGGGGTGTAAGTGGGGTGTGTATAGGGGGGCAGCTAGTGGGTTTGAGCCGTCTGGTCAGGGGCGGCTAATAGGGTTTAGCCGTCCGGGGCCTGGTCTGGTTCGGGCAGAACTTCGGTAGGAAATGGGTTTGGTTTTGGACAGGGGCTAAGCTAGATTTAGCCCGGGTTTCTGGAGGGTGGGATGAGAGGGTATTTTATGTAGGGAAATGAGTATTTCTCTCACAAAAAGGGGCTCTCTCTCTCTCTCTCTCTCTCTCTCTCTCTCTTAGGATTTCTAGTGGGAAAAGGGAATGTGAATTGTGTTGTGAATTGGTTATTCTTGGATTGGTGGATGTTGATTGTTGATGTTGTATTTGGGCTTGGGACCCCCTCTATTTATAGTAAAAGAGAGGCAGGGAAATATCCAGGGGGTAATGGAGTGGGTTGGCTTCGATTAGACCCCTCATTAATTCTCTGGTTCTTCTATCAGGACCAGGTGAAGGGCGGCTAGTCCTAACTAGCTGCCCAGGATGGGGAGGCTACTTCCTGGTAGCCGCCCCTATCATAACATGCCAAACGTCCCATCTCTGACAGGCGGTGGCTTGGGTCAGTTACTTGGGTTGATCCGGCCATGATTGGGCGGCTAAAGGTCATGAGCCGCCGCAATGATCAGCATTTGATACTGCTTTATGTCCCATCCACGGGACTGGTCCAAAGTCGGCCAGGGGGGGCGACTAGTGCTAACTAGCCGCCTGGTATGGGGCGGCTAGTTAGGTCTAGCCGCCCCTTGATAGGAACTCAAGGTTTTTGGGTTGTAGGGTTTTTCTTAGGTGGGTTCTGGTTTGGGGCCAGGGTCTGGTTTGGGGTAGGGTTTGGGGCTTGGACAGGGTTAGGGTTAGGGTTTCCGATTTAGGTCAGGGCTAGGGTTAGGGTTTGGGGTTTAGGTCAGGGCTAGGGTTAGGGTTTCCGGTTTAGGTTAGGGCTAGGGTTAGGGTTTCCGGTTTAGGTCAGGGCTAGGGTTAGGGTTTCCGGTTTAGGTCAGGGCTAGGGTTAGGGTTTCCGGTTTAGGTCAGGGCTAGGGTTAAGGTTTAGGGTTTAGGCCAGGGCTAGGGTTAGGGTTTAGGGCTTCTTGAACTTTGGTTCTCTATTTAGATGTCCAAATGTGGGATATTTCCGTGTGTTACTTGAAGTATTTTCTGTCTCTCTGGACGGTCAAAATTGGAGTATCTACATCCACGACATTGGAAAGTTCTTCGGCCACGACCTCCTCCTCGACTTCTATCTTCTTGGCTTCTTTCTTTTGGGCCTTCTTTTGAGCATTCTTTTAGGCTCAGCTTTGATTGCAAAGCTTTCTCCACTGGTTCTTGTCTCTCGTTCAACCTTTGTTCATGAGCTTGCAAGGAACCTATGAGTTCATCAATAGTCATGGCCTCCAAGTTTTTTGACTCCTCAATGGCCACAACGATATTATCGTACTTCCGATCAAGAGATCGAAGTATCTTCTCCACCACATGAACATCTTCAATTTTTTCATTGTTTCGTCAAAGTTGATTAACAACTGACAAAACCCTTGTGAAGTAGTCAGAGATCACCTCCTTCTCTTTCATCTCCAGTTGTTTGAACTCCTTTCGAAGTGTTTGAAGCCACACCTTCTTCGCCTTCTCTGCACCTTTGTAGGAAGATTGGAGTATCTCCCATGCTTGTTTTGATGTAGTCGCATTGGCAATCTTCTCGAAAGAAGACTCATCTACACCTTGGTAGATGAAATAAAGAGATTTCTTGTCTTTTCTCTTCGATGCTCCAAGAACATCTCTTTGAGCATCAATCAATGCTGCATCTTCTTGAGGCTCTTCATAGCCATTCTCTATGACGTCCCATGCGTATTGAGAGCCCAACAAAGCCTTCATTTTGATACTCCAGTTTTCATAATTTTCTTTTGTGAGTTGGGGAACGGTGAATTGTGTTATCCCAATCGCCATCTCCTTTGTGGCTCTGATACCACTTTGTTGAAAAAATAAAAATATGAAATATGGATCTTTCAAGTGATGACAAACTTGCTCTCTGTTTTTTTACTTCAAAGGCTTCCTCTTATCTTGAATACAAAGCATACAACCCCATTATATAGATGCTTACATGACTCTTTGAATTTCTAAATACATCAATGACAATATAAACTCCATATGACTCCTAGAACAACCCAAAGACACCTAGAAACACACACCAACATTACTACTATAGATTAACTCACAAAATAAATGCATACAAACATCTATAACCTTCTAGAATAGCCCTTGATTTTTCACAACTCTTTAATTCCGAATTTGACCATCTTTGACCTTATCTTGCCATGTAGGATGCCATGTAATCAAGTTTAGTTTTCAACACATTTTGCTACCCAAACAGTGACTAAATTCAAGACGACATTGTTCTTGGTTCTTACAGCATAGAAAAAAGCAATGCTCCTCATGTAGGCCGCGGTTCACTATCGGTATTGTGTATGGATACAGTATTCTGTACCATGTTGATGTTGCGTTTCATGCTCTGTCCTAACATACTCTTTTGGAGTCGAACAGCTAATGGCGTCATTTTAGATGATCTGTTGATGAACCAGTTACGGAAGAACGGGACACTGCAAACCATTACTAAAATAACAATGGCTAGCCACTTGCACTGATCTGATATGACCGCATACACGCCTGTCCCAAACGCCACTAATGATCCATGAAATGATATCCACAACAATAAGTCGCACCATATTGCTGTGGAATGAAGGAACGCAAGGTCACCCAATGTGCCCCACGTCATGAGCATTGCTAGTGTCAAAGAGCTGCAGAATGTGATCGTGTCAGAAAGCAGAAATATTTTCAAGGCAAACCTCTTTATGAGGGTTGCACGACCTTTGTTGGGATCATCACTGTTATATCCACCGGGCAACGTGAAGGCCGCTGCGAAGCTGATGGTGGCCAAAAGGATCGCCACCAATGACATGGTTTCGCAAAAGGATTTTAGGTCGGCCCCCGTTCTGTTCAATGGGTGAAAATTGAACAGATACTGCCTGTGAATTTGCAATTGGTTACGGACTGCACCTCGGCCTAGCAGGAATCTCCGGATCAATATCTGCCAAAGAATTAACCCATCCATTATCCATCATTCTCCAATGAGGGGAATAGTAAAATACATCCCTATGTGTTGGCAAATCAAAATGTGAAAAATATCACCATCAACAAAAAGAAAAAGTAAATAAAAAAGTAATCCATTTGATATTAGATTGGAAACAAATGATTCAATAAATCATATTCACATTCATTTCTTCGTAATTACGAGACTATGGGTATATCTAGTCATAAATGACTCCTCAATATACTTGGGGGTGGAGTTAGGAAGTTTTAAAATGTAATAGAGAATCTTTTAATGATGTATTATTGGAGTTTTATTGGTAATATTGATGGAAAATAAACTCCGAACATTTAAAAGAAGGATTAAAGAGCATTGAGAAGCCTACTTCTCCTTTCATATTCTCTGTAATTCCTCCTTTGTACATTTTTTTCCTTTTTCCAATATAAATCAATTACCCAGCAAAAAAAAGAGAAGGATTAAAGACATCCCTCAGGTAAACGCAGTGGCGGAACTAGAATTTTTATAAAAGGGGGCCTAATGTGACTTATATAAATATTTTTTTAAAATTATATCATTATGTTTTTTATTTCAATAGCATAGATTAAAAATATGTATAAAATGAAATATAGACATTCATATAAAACATATCACTGAATAATTATAAAAAATAGTTATCATATTTTAAAACAGTATGTCATATTTCATATTGATAATTCATAAAAAAATGTCAAAACATAAATCTAACAAACAATACATATCTTTGAATTTGACTTCGACAAGGTTTCATATTCTGAAAATGTTAAATGATTTGATTATTTTAGTTATTTACACAAATATTTTAAACTTTAAATAAATTAGTAACAATGATAATAAGGTAAAAGGAAAAAAATTATATATCTTCAAAGTATTGATGGAAGAGATGAGAGGATTATAGATTGTAGATTCTCAATTGTGAGACATTTAATGGAACAAAAAATAAAAATTATTTAGAGATGAATATTAATATTAAGAACAGTTGAAATATAAAAAAACGATAAAAGAGATTCAAAAATTTATTTTTTTCAAGATGGGTACCTAAGTGAAGGCGTTGAGAAGTGGAATCTATGTTTCTATAGCTGTTTCTAGGATATGGATAGAAGGAGGTTTAAAAATGATTTTTGTGTTATGTAGAGGGGGGAGGGTTAATTAAAAGAAGGGGTGAGTGCACACCATACACATGGCTGATCCAGATGAATAATAGATGGTTGTTTTAATTTATTTTATTTAGTTGTGAGTGGTTGCTGTTTATGGAATTTCATGTGTAGGTGGGGCCTATGATCTATGAACCCAAATTAAAATTAATTTACCACAAAAAATTAAAAGGACCTAGAAAAAAATTAAAAGGACATGTAAATAAATTAAAAAATCCAGGTGGGCATGCCCCCTAATCCTGTGGTGGCTCTGCCACTGGGTAAACATACAAGTCCGGTCTTCAAACTCACAAAATCCTATATATACCCCACTGTTAACAAGCAGTGGGGAGCCAGAAATTTCTCGAAGGGTAAGCTTTATATGAAGTACAATGTGTGTGTGTGTGTGTGTGTGTGTGTGTGTGTATCATTTATCTAATATAAAATTAATTTTAAACAGAGACATTCATAAAAATCTATCATAACATTAAGAAAAATTGTGTTTGGAATCATCTATTTATATGTTCATTCCTAGATATCTCAATTTAAATTTTTAATTCTACAAAATCTACCTGAACTGGATTACTGAGAAAGAGAGATTCTCATTCTCAACCAGAATTACTAAATTGACTCTTAATAGTATATATATGATGCATAATAAGAATTGATATATAAAATACATGAGTGAATAACAATATACAAGCGAACAACATATACAGAGTGTATAATAGTGTGTAAAAGGTATTTGACGGGATAAGTTATAAAAAAAGAGATGGAAGAACTTAGAAACAAATATAATCACCACTTAGCGGTATTTTTTGATATACTAAAAAGTTTGAGAGACCTAAACAAAATAAAAAAAATTTGAATTAATTTCCCAAATTTTTTTGTTATAATCCAATAAATATATCAATATTATACTGACATAATCTCAACTGTTTTTATTTGTTTACCATAAAAAAAGTGTTGTTATACACAGTTTTTATTCTCGCCCCATTTTCACTCCTATATGCGTCAACTGGAAAACTAGTAAAGCATATATTTACTTTAGCGAGATATATGCTTCAATAATTTTTCATATTTTTTATAAATGCATTAATATAATTCATTAAATTACATGCTTCATTTTTTTATATATAAAAATATGTATCTTATTAGATGAGTTGTACTATTTTAAAAAATTCAAAACATTTGTAGAGTAGATTTAGGGCTGAAAAAAGACCAGATGTAACTTATCCAATATATATATATATATATATATATATATATATATATATATATATAGGCGAGCGATTAGGTGCGGCGAACGGCGGGTGCGGCCGCGACGTGGGCCATTCGATCGCGGGTCCATCGCATCCAACGGTCGACGTGAATCGCACCCGACCGTCCGATGCAATGGACCCGTGATCGACGGACCGTGATCGACGCCGCACCTGCCGTTCGCCGCAGGTAATCACCCCTCACACACACACACACACATATATATATATATATATATATATATATAGAGGAATGATATAGTGCGGTCGGTGCGGTCGTGCGGCGTCGACGACGGGCCGCTGATCACGGGTCCATTGCGGGTCCATCGCATCAGACGGTTGGGTGCGATTCACATCGACCGTTGGATGCGATGGACCCGCGATCGGACGACACACGTCGGATCCGCACGACCGCACCGACAGCATATTATCATTCGACTATATATGTATATATATATATATATATATATATATATATATATATATATATATATATAGTCGAGTGATTAGGTGCTGCGGAACGGCGGTGCGGCAGCGATCACGGGCCGTTCGATCGCGGGTCTATCACATCCAACGGTCGACATGAATCGCACCCGACCGTCCAATGCGATGGACCCGTGATCGACGGCCCGTGATCGCTGCCGCACCGTGCGGCCGTCACACCTAATCATCCCTATATATATATATATATATAGGGCCGATTACCTGCGGTGAACGGCAGGTGCGGCGTCGATCGTGGGCCGTCGATCACGGGTCCATCGCATCGGACGGTCGGGTGCGATTCACGTCGACCGTTGGATGCGATGGACCCGCGATCGAACGACCCACGTCGCCGCCGCACCTGCCGCACGCCGCACCTAATCGCCCCCGTATATATATATATATATATATATATATATATATATATATATATATAGTCGAGTGATTAGGTGCGGCGGAACGGCGGTGCGGCAGCGATCACAGGCCGTTCGATCGCTGGTCTATCGCATCAAACGGTCGACGTGAATCGCACCCGACCGTCCGATGCGATGGACCCGTGATCGCTGCCGCACTGTGCGGCCGCCGCACCTAATCATCCCTCTATATATATATATTTATAAGGAGGGTAACCCCCCCCCCCTGCCCCTGCATGGCTCTGCCCTTGTCAACAAGATTAATCATGACTCAACCTAACCTAGTTAATCATCACACATAGCATGAAATGATTGAATTATGTCCAACTTTTTTATACTCCGAAAATTATCTCTATGGGCATGAAGAAATATAAAAATCTTACAAGTACTTACAGGCTGGACTAATTTATCTCTATGATTGATTATAAATACTATAATATCTACACAGTTATATAGTGATGTAGCAATTTAGGAATATTTCATAAAGTTTATATGAAAATTTAATCAAAGAACAATAATTGAATTTTTGGAAGCTATCAAAGATTAATATATTTGTCATAACTTGAACATAGACTTACATGAGATTATCTATGTTTCCAAGACGCATATATCTTTAACTTTAAAAAGAAATGTTCTTAAGCATGTGTCCAGCTGCTACTGCTATCACGAAGTACTTCAGTAGACTAATCATTACTAAAAAAAAAGATTTATATTAATTTGACCCCTCCGCAAAAATACATTAACATTTTTGAGCTTGGGGTTGGATATTGTAACCAGGTCGGACTAATTTCGCACTACCATTGTCAATTTGTTTTATAAAACTAATTTTTCATTTTGGAGTAAAATACATGCTGAGTCTTTATCCACGCACAAAGTGCATGTAAATATTATATTTTTTTTTCTTCTATTATGAAATTACAAATAAAAGAGGTGTTACAATTGAAAATAATTTTTTTGTATATAAAACCCTCAATCAACTCTATATTGTTAAAATACACCATTTGAAACACTAAAGCTAATAGTTCCCTTAAAATAATGTTCATGCACAATTTAAACCATTTTAGGCAGTATTATTGAAAATAACAAATCATCAACGATATTTTATCAAAATGTGTTTCTTTAGTATTTGGAGGACATGGGTATGATATTATCCTTTATATATATGCATACATATATCTATGATAGATTTTTTGTTTCAGAATTGTCCCAATATAAAACAAAAAAAATAATGATGTGACATAATCTCTACCATTCATTCAACATATCATTAAAAAAAATAATAGTGTGACGAAGGAAGGAAGTTGAAAACCCCTTTTTATTATATAGATAGATATTAATTTGTTAACTTGTATATAAAATATGATGTTCAAAAATATATTTTAAATGATACTATAAATTATATTACTTTATTTTAAAAAATATCATATTTTAAAATTAATTTATTCCAAAATATATATATTGAGGAGGATAATTTTCCCAAACTGAGGATGATAATTTCCCCTCACAATTAAATTTGTGAATTTTGGGACTCGGAACTAAACAAAAAAGGTTTGGGGATAAGTTTTAGGCAAAAAATGATTTTTTGGTGGAAAGGGAAAGACTGTGTCTGGCTATCACGGACGACTATATGTCCTCCTGATTGCCAATTGATTTTCTCTCTCTCTCATAAGAGTGCTATCGCGCGACCCCTTATAAGCTGCCTATGTACCCGTTGGGGGATCAAGTCTCAGGTAGTTCTGTTGGTTACTCCGTAACCGTTTTGCCACTAAGTGTTAGTGGGCTATTTCTTAGGGAAACGTTCACTACATTTACTCACCACGTCGCCCTGATTACCCATGTTTCGTGAGTAATGGGCTTTAAATGTCGTCGTGGCAGTTACGTACGTTCGTGGTCTCTTGACCGTTTATTGTCCTGCTCGGGGCCTCTTGGCTTACTTGCCTGTACGTTACGTCAGCGAACAGTAAGGTCGACCGACCAGTCTCATGCCTGAGTAATAAGGTCGCCCGTCCAAACCTGTCGTTTGGTCGTGCCTTAGATTACTCGTCCCCGAGTAGCAAGGTCGACCGATCGGACCTGTCGTCTGGTCGTGCCTTGGACTATTCGTGGTGATCCTTTCGTGCGGGAAGATCAACCGTACGACTAGATCCTTTAGTCTAGTCGTGTCGACCTGCTAGATGATGTCATCGCGAGGACAACTTTCGTGGATCGGGCCTAATGGGCTTTGTGCCAGATGACCCTCATTCCACTGTTCTGCCTTATCATGACACGTGTCCAGGTGTAGATTTTTACCTCCACAGATACCCCCTCTCCTGTTCTGTTGACGTGCCGAGAGAGCACGAGATATGAGGAAATCCGATCATCCCTCATCCTTCTTCGGGAGTCAAAGATCTGGTCGCCTCACCCCTCAGGATTCTCTGATCTGCTGCAGATTTGGCGTATGATTTGCTGAATCAGCTCTTAATGCCGCGTGGCTTCCCACATCATTCTTCTCGATAACCCAAACGCCGGCGTCTCTTAGGGTTTTGTGAAGCTCCTTTTCAAGGCATTCAATGCACCTCAATATCCACAGTGAATTATTATTGCCGTCTTTTCGAAGCGACGCCGATGTCTTATTTAAAGGCCAAAGTGGGAAGCATTTCTCATCCCACCTCGTCTTCTTCTTCTTGAAGCTTTTGTTTCTCCTCACAGTGGGGAACGCTGCCGAAGTTTCAGATCTTCATAAGGAGTTGGGGATTTCCTCGGACTTCTCGGTTGATGAGTTGTCTAAGGACGAGATCCCCACTCTTTCTTTTGACTCTGTCCTCCTCCATCCGAGTTATTTCAAGGATGGGGGTCTTTCTCTGCCTTTGCCACGCCTGGTAGCTGAATTTTTTGACTTTTTTCGTCTTCACCCCATCTTGGTCGTCCCCAACGTATACCGCATCCTGATGTGCGTGGTTGAGTTGGGGAAGAGGACGGGGGTTGAGTTGGGCCTGTCGGAGATCCGATGGATTTACCATATCAAAGGCTCGATCTCGAGGCTCTCTCCGTCTTTCTATATCTCCCGCCGTGCGGGGGCACCAGAACTGGTACTCGGCATGTCTCGAGGGGATATTTATGACTGGGAGAGCCGCCGGGTATTGGTTCAGGGTCTATGGATGCCGGATGGCTGGGACATCTCTCAGTGCCATCCCTGGAGACCGTTAGTGGATACCCCCAGGCCGGAGGTCGAGGAGGTGAAGATGGATGCCATCTCCCGAGTGATGGAGTTTCTGGACTGATCGTGGTGGGTGTTGCTGGGGTTGGCGGAACTGAGATGTGCTCCTCCTGTAGCCACGTTTCTTGGCGATATGGCAGAGCTGATGAGCATTCAGGGTCCGGTTCATCCTCCTTCCAGTCCGCGTTCTGGGACAAGGCGGTACTCTCAAAGGCTCCCCCGGTCGGGTTTTGGATCAAATTCCATTGCCCGACCGGTGGACTTGATGTTGGTGCCGCCTTCTCCTGACTTGCTCACTCCATCCCCCACCGTTCGATCATCCTCCTCCTCTGCTTCTTCTTCTCCTGCTTCTTCGACGCCTGCTGATGGTAAGGGTATTGACACTAACCATATGGAGATTGATCCACCTTCAACAATGTCGCCTGCGGACTTGGGTATTGGGGCAGATGTTGCTCCTACGCTTGCGGATCGCTTGCAAAGGGTCTTCCTCCCTTCTGACGGCCCATCCAGGGGTTTACAAGCCTCAGCTCGCGTCGTTGCCCTTTCCATCGAACATCAGCTACGTTCTCTCCGTGAAGCCTGCGAAGGTGATGACGCAGAACATCTTCTAGACTTCATCAGCGGCTATCGCCTGGGCTACTCTGACCACTAGAGTGATTTTCGATAGATGAGCAATGAAGAGCTGCCCACGCTTCTTCAAGCTGTACGGGAGAGAAGACTCCATGGAAAGGATCGAGCAGACTATAGAACAGAAGATTGAACTCCCTTGTACCTTTTTTTTCTTTTTTTATATGTAACCCTTATCTATTGAATGAATAAAAATTACTTTTTCTATTCAAACTTGTTCGTCTATCTGCTCGTTTATCCATTCTTTACTGTTGTGCGGCACCCTTAAACACGTGTAATGAGCAAAGATTCCTGGTCGGTGGTGAGGAGGGTCACGAGCAGGATCTTCGCTTCTCCTTCTGTGAACGGGCTTTATAAACAAAACTCTGCGAACAAGTTTTACGAATAAAACTTCTCAAACAGAACTTCACGAACAGAACTTTGCGAACAAGTTTCACGAATAAAACTTCTCAAACAAAACTTCACGAACAGAACTCTATGAACAAGTTTCACGAATTGGCTTTATCTGCTCGTCAGAGGTGTTTGTAGTCGACGCTTCCGCCTTTAGTCCTTCTACTTCGATATCGTCTTGGGTGTCCCCAAGCGAGAAGGCTGCTAAAGGGACACCCTCTTCCGATCTGGCCACTGCGGGGATACCCCCTTGTAGAGGGAGCCTTCCCAGTTCATTCAGACGCAGGGGGGATGCCCCCTATCACTTCTGATATGGCGGAGGTGCCGTTGAACACTCCGGGAGTGGCAGGGATGTCCCCAATTGTCATGACAGGGATTGACTCTCCCTGCGTGGTCTCGCCACATGCAGCTGTGCCTGACGCTCCTTTGGCGTTCCAGTCTGGTGCTTCCTCCAGAGGTCCCCTTTCTGACAGCGCCAGTAAGGAGGACGTTAGTACCCAACTCAGGGGCTATCTTCTAGAGAACGATCTGACTTGCACCGCCGGGCCATAACAGATGTGCTCTTCGCTCGACTTGGGTTGAGCCTCTACAATGTGAGTAATCCACTCTTTGCCTTAGGATTTCTTCTTTTGTGGTACTGACTTCTTGCCTTCCAAAATTCTATCATCTGGCAGGTCCTTGGCGAGCGGAGCTCTGACGCTGTCAGGCTCAAAAACCTGGTGAAGTTGGCTCAAGGGCTCGCACACCGGAGAGAGGCGCAATTGAAGGTTGTTGAGGAGCAGTTGGCGACTGCGAGCCAGGCTCGCCATGCTGCGGAACTGGCTGATTCTGCTGCTCATCGTGATGCCTCAGCCGCTCTGGTCTGGGCGGAGGCTGTCGAAGAGCGCATAAGGGAGCGTTTTGAGCTGAGGCTCTCACATTCCTTCGGCCAGGCTTCGCTTTCTCTGCAGGCGCAAAATGCTGAAGAGCCCGTTGACGCCCTAACCCGAGAGTTGCAAGAGCTACAGGTCAGACTGCGCAGGCTTCTGGCCGAGCGATCCTCCGTATTCAATGAAGGGCCGATGAAGGGCCGAGGCAAAGCCTTCGCGATTATGAAGGACCAGGTGAGGGAGGTCACCAACTCCTTGACTTCTTTCGTCAAGAAGTGCTTTGATCGTGGATATCGTCAAGGATATGAGTATAGATCCAACAATGTGTCTCCTCACGACGTCATTGTATCTTCTCCTGCCTCTTCCCTTGGTCCTGATGTCAGACATCAGGTCTAGGCCATCTTTGTAAAGAACAATGTTTTCATAAATGACTTGTCTTTATCAAGCTTGCTAGTTTTCTGTTTGGTTTGAATGTTTGGAGTGCTTATTGTCGAGATTAAAAAGGTCATGCCTTGACGGATTGGCCCTTTTTTATGTCTCGTCATTGTGACCTCCGCTAGGCCTGAGCCTTTCAGAATTCCGGAGCGCTCGGGTCGAGAGGGTCAACACTCTTTCCGAATTTAAGCCCTGAGGCTAATTCTGTTCGCCCTTTCTGCGCGGTCTCCATATACTGGTCATATGGCCTGAGCCCATTTAGACCTTGTGAACCTGAGCCCATGATCGCTGGTAGATCTCTATTGGTTTCATCCTTATCATACAAGGATGCCTTGCGCGCTCCTTGTCTTGTAACGATGCTGGAGTGCTTGGGACGAGAGGACCTGGACCCTTTCAGAATTTAAGCCTCGGGGCTAATTCTGTTCATCCCTACCGTGCAACCTCCGAGTTTCGGTCATATGGCCTGAGCCCATTTAGATCGTGTGAGTATAGGGAAAGCTTATACTTCAAACGACCTTACCTTTGTGAGTGTAACCTATGTGTCTCACTGTTAGCCTTTTACTCGAGTGCTAATCGATGGATGAGGCATCCCCTGCGTGACCTCTTAGAAAGAATGCTCATCCAACGACTTGAACTGTTCCATCGTGCGACCTCCATAGAGTGCTATTTCTCACGACCTCTTAGGAGTGCAACATCCTGGTTGAGAGTGCTTATCTCATGACCACTCATAAGAATGTCATGTCTGAAAAACAGTTCCACAGCGCGACCTCGAACGGGCGTTTATTCACATGACATATAATGCATGTAATGAATTGAAATAAGGCAAATAACTTTCATTTTAAAAGTAATTTTTTTTCAAATGCATTACATTACGAGGTCTTATGAGTGCCTCATCATTCATTCGTTCTAGATATTAAGCACCTTTAGGGCCCAGTCTGACGACCTTGTAGGGTCCTTCCCAACTAGGTCCGAGCTTTTCATCTAATCATTTTCTGGATTCGGGGAAGAATACTTCTTGAAGGATCAAGTCTCCCGTTCGAAAGCTTCGTCATGAAACTCTTTTGTTGTAGCTTCGAGCGATCTGATTCCGGTAATTGACCATTCTGATGGAGGTTGCCTCCCTTCGTTCATCCCTCAGATCGAGTTCAGACGCCAGAATTTCTTCGTTGGTCTGAGGTTCAAAGCTCTCGGTTCGAAAGGTTGGGATCCCATGTTTCACTGGGATAACCACTTTGACGCCGAAGGCCAGAGAGAGCGGAGTCTCCCCTGTGGCTCGTCGTGCCGTGGTGCGATATGCCCAAAGTACCGAGGGAAGTTCGTCGACCCAGTTGCCTTTGGATGCATCGAGCCGCTTCTTGATCCTGTCCAGGATGGTCCGGTTGGTGATTTTTGCCTAGCCGTTCCCTTGAGGGTAGCGAGGAGAAGAGAAAAGATGCTTTATTCCCACCTCCTCACAAAACTCCCTAATCGTGGCGTTGTCGAATTGCGTTCCATTGTCAGAAATTATAGTGTTCGGTACCCCGAATCGACATACAATTTCTTTTCAAAGGAAACTCTATACTTCGATGTCGCGGATTCTGGCCAGGGCCACAGCCTCCACCCATTTGGTGAAGTAGTCGGTGGTGACGAGGAGGAACCTCTTATGTGATGGCGCTAACGGCATGGGTCCGACGATATCGAACCTCCGTTGTGCGAATGGTCAAGGGCTTGACAAGGTATTAAGTCCCCTGCTGGTCGATGGATCAACGGGCCAAACCGTTTGCACTTGCCACACTTTCTGACCAGGTCAAGTGCATCTTTCTTCAGGGTGGGCCAGAAGTTTCCTGCGGTCAACACACGCTTTGCCAAAGGCCTTGAGACCGTATGGCAATCGCATATTTCGGAATGCAATTCTTCTAGCACTTCTCGGGACTCTTCGATGGTGACGCACCTGAGGAGCGTACCTTTGAAGCTCTGTTTGTATAGCACGCCTTGTTCGAAGATCAGGAACCGAGCTGATCGGGTCTTGATCTTCCTTGTCCACCGGGAGGTGTCCGTCCTTCAAGAAAGACAGTATAGGATCCATCCAGGTCGCCTCCTGGGATTCTGACTCCACCGTCATAACATGCTCAAGGTGAGCGATACTTGGTTCTCCAAGAATTCGACCTGGATTTCTAGAGAGGGTTCTCCTTCTAGAGCACTTGCTAAATTTGCCAGGGTATCTGCTTGAGCATTTTGTTCACGGACGATCGCACGGATCTCCTAGTGGTCGATCTGTGCGAGCAGAGTGCGTGCATGACTTTGATAGGCCGCCATGCGATCGTCCTTCATCTGGTATTCACCCGTGCTTTGGCATACCACAAGTTGGGAATTGCTGTAGATTGACAATTTGGTGATGCCGAGGTCTACAGCGAACTCCAAATTGACAATGAGAGCTTCGTATTCGGCTTCGTTGTTGGAAGCCTTGAACCCCAGCTTGATTGCGTGCTCGAAGAGGAATCCTTCTTCACTTTGCAAAATCAACCCATCTCCTAACCCTTTTCGGTTGGATGCCCCATCAATATGGAGTGTCCAAGAAATAGGTCTGTAATCAGAGATGGCGCAGATTTGTTGTTCTTTGGGTGTTAGGTCGGCGATGATGTCAGCAACCACCTGTCCTTTGATTGCGTTTTTGGGCTGATAGTGGATATCAAAGGCTTACAGCTCCACTGCCCATTTTAGCAATTGACCTGCGACGTCTGTCTTCCGTAGCACGGCTTTGAGAGGTGAGTCGGTGATGACATGTATTGAAAGTAGTGGCACAGTTTTCGAGCAGAAACAAGTAGAGCAAACACAAGTTTCTCGATACGGGAGTACCTGGTTTCTGCTCCGCTGAGCGCATTGCTGGCATAGTAGATGGCCCTCTGCCGATGGTCGACGTCCTTGAACAGTGCGGAGCTCACAGCGTGCTCGGACGCCACAATGTAAAGGAGTAGAATGTCTCCTATGGAAGGACTCACTAAAAGTGGCGGCGTTCTGAGGTACTTCTTGATTTTCTCAAACGCTTTCTGGCATTCAGGCGTCCATTCGAATCCTTGAGCTTTTCGTAGCAATTGAAAGAATGGCTGACATCGATCGGTGGCCCTGGAGATGAACCAGTTGAGTGCGGCCAATCTCCCGGCCAGTTTTTGTACTTTTTTCTTGTTCCGAGGAGGCTCCATTTCTATAATCGCCTTAATCTGACCGGGGTTGACCTCGATTCCTTGCTGTGTCGTTAAATATCCTAAAAACTTACCCGAGGTGACTCAAAATGAGGATTTGGTGGCGTTTAGTTTAAGGCGATATTTTCACAACACAACGAAGACTTCTTCAAGGTGGGTCAAGTGATGACCTCGGATTGAGCTTTTGACCATCATGTCATCGATATAGACTTCTACGGTCTTATCGATCTGGGGCCGGATGACCCTGGTTACCAGCCTCTGGTATGTAGCCCCAGCGTTTTTCAACCCGAATAGCATTACTTTATAGCAGTAAATGCCAGTGGGTGTTATGAACGCTGTTTTCTCCTGGTCAGGCTCGTAAATCGGGATCTGGTGATAGCCTAAATAAGCATCCATGAAACTCATTAGTTTGTTACCCGATGAGGAGTCCACCAGTTGGTCGATCTTCAGAAGTGGGAAGCTGTCCTTTGGGCATGTGCTGTTAAGTTGGTGAAGTAAACGCAGACCCAGCACTTCTTGTTCTTCTTGGAAACTACTACCGTGTTGGCTAGCTATTCCGGGTGTCGCACCTCATGGATGAACCCAGCGGTTAGGAGCTTGTTCACCTCGTCTTGCACTTCATCGGCATGGATCGTGGCCATGCGTCGCTGCTTCTATCAGACCGGTCGGACGATCAGAGAGATGAACAATCCGTGGCTCGCCACCTCGGGGTCGATCCCCGGCAAGTCTTGAGGTCCCCAGGAGAACACGTCCTTGTTTTTCACAAGGAGATCGAGTATTGCCTCCCTCTCCTCTGTAGAGAGCAAAATTCTGACGAGAAAGTATTTCTCGGGGTCGAGAGGGTCTATCGGGACCTGTTCTAGGTCATCCAGGACCCTGTCTTCGGGACTGGGCCGGCGCTCGTCGGCTTTAACCTGATCCTGAAGTAATTGCTACCTTTTCGGGTGGATCTCTCCTTCTTCTGGTAGCTCCTCTATTTCTGGCAGGGCTGACTTTCCTGCCATCGCCGCCATGTAACAACGTTTCATGGCTACCTAGTCTCCTCGTATCTCCATTATCCCCTGCGTCGTGGGGAAACGGAGGCGCTAAAGATATGTAGACGGGATCGCCTTCATCGCTGCGAGCCAGGATCATCCGGTAATCGCGTTGTACGGGGATGGAGGTCCATGACTGTGAAGTCCGTCATGGCCGTCTGATTCCCCGCTCAAATAGGTAGTGTGATGTGGCCTGCTAGGACGACCCGCGCTCCGTTGAAGGCGACCAAGGGATCCTTTGTCGGATGGAGGTCTGTGGCCTTCAGTCTCATTCGAAGGAATGGCTTCATGAAAAGGATATCGGCCGAACTTCCGGTGTCTACAAGGATCATTTTCATGTAAAGGTTTGAGATGCATAAGGTGATTACCAGAGCATCCGAATGTGGGGCCTGGACTCCTTCCAGGTCAGCTTCGAAAAAAGTGATGACACTGTGTTCATCTCCTCGAGGCCTTTTTATGACCAGCTTTGGCTCCTGGTCGATCTGCATCATCTCAAACGACACCTGCATCTTTGCTGAGTCTCGCCTGTCATTTTTCGGTGAGGTGAAGTGTAGAACACCCCTGAATATGACGTCGATAACCCCAGCGGTGGCGTTGGGGCCGATATTCATCACGTGCTGAACGTTGGGGTTGGGGGCGATCTCAATTGGAGCGTACTCCTTCATGTGACCCTTCCGGATCTGGTTTTTCAAGAACGCCAGGAGGATTTGGCAGCCGTCGGTGGTGTGACCGACGCTCTTATGATAGTCACAGCGTAGGCTTTGATCTCGCTTCGACTCATCACTTCTCATGGGTGCAGGCCACCTGAACCAAGGTTGCCCCTGGATCTTGGAAAGGATTTGGGACGGGGGAATCTTGAAGTACATTCCCTGCCCCTCCCGCACTTCGTTGGTCGAAGTGCCTGACCTTCTGCTCTTCTCGCCCCGCTGCTCCTTCGGGCGAGATTCTCGAGCGGCCTTGATCGGTGGAGAGGTGGACGCGGGAGATGACTTGGAGGTCGCCGCTGCCTGCTTCAGGAGTCTGGACTCCTCCTCCACTTTGGCGTACTTTTCTGCATGCCCCATCAGGTCCCACAAATCAGATGGAGGGCGCTTGATGAGCGACTCCTTGAGGCCGTTTCCGATTGGTAAGCCATTCCGGAAAGCCATAACTGCAGCATCTTCGTTGCAGTCCTCCACTTCGAACTTCAGTACGCGAAAACGATCTACATATTGATGAATCGTTTCTCCCGTGTTCATCCGGATCTTAATGAGATCCCCCAAATCTTTCTTCCTCCGTCGGCTACAGATGAAGTGCTCAACGAACATGGTACCGAGCTCTTCAAAGGTTCTGATTGTTGTGGGTGGAAGAAGATGGAACCAAGTTAATGCTGCCCCTTCTAGGCTGGAGGGGAAGAGGCGGCACATCAACCAGTCATATAGCTCGTACAATGCCATGGAGTGACGGAACGCCAAGATGTGATCGTACGGGTCCGTCGTGCCGTTGTACAGCTTGAACTTAGGCTGAACGAAACTGTGCGGCAGTCATTCTTTGAGGATCTCCGTGCTGAACGGGGATGTGAATCCTCATATTGCATGATCTGCCATTTCTCCGCTAGAAATGCGATGCACTTCAGAGCGCTAGGTATGGCGAGGCAGCGTGACTACTCCCCTGGTTGGCTGAGGGGGTAGAGAATCATGCTGGTGTCTACCGGACACTTCGCGCAAAGCCGACCGCTCCTGGTGTGCTTGCCTTCGCGAAGCTTCCCTTCGGGTGGACCATTCTCTGTAGGGAGAACAACCACGCTTTTGATCTTCGTGAGGTGGACGGCCCGCCTGTGGAGTACGTGAACACCGCCGTGACCGTTGCCTCTGATTAGAGGAAGAAATACTCCCTTTCAAAACTTTGATATTAGCATGAGGAAGTGCCGGGGCTGGTGGATGAACTCCTTCCAATGTTGGTTGCCTTTGATGCCCATTCGTGTGGAACTGATGCATCGAAGCCTCGAACATCTGTTGCATTGTTCCCTGCAACCGGATGAACAGGTTCTCCTGTGTAACCTTCCATTGCCCGCATGAGGTCCTAGACTTGGCTTGCCTGGGTTCCAGGCGAGCCGCCTCCTGTGTTAACTTGGAGGTTACCCCCAGTGTTGATTGGGTGGATACTTCTTCTTCCAGGCCCCCTTCGAGAATGTCGTTCGGGTTTGACATTGTGAACTTTCGGATTTTTGTTCCGTGTCCCACAGACGGCTCCAAACTGAGGAGGATAATTTCCCCTCATAGTTAAATTTGTGAATTTTGGGACTTAGAGTTAAACAAAAAAGGTTTGGGGATAAGTTTTAGGCAAAAAAGGATTTTTGGGTGGAAAGGGAGAGACTGTGCCTGGCTATCATGGACGACTACATGTCCTCCTGATTGCTGATTGATTTTCTATATCTCTCAGAAGAGTGCTGTCGCGCGACCTTTTATAGGCTTCCTACGTACCCGCTGGGGGAATCAAGTCTCACGTAGTTCCGTTGGTTACTCCATAACCATTTTGCCACTAAGTGTTAGTGGGCTATTTCTTAGGGAAACATTCCCTGTATTTACTCACCACGTCGCCCTGACTACCCACGTTTCGTGAGTAATGGGCTTTAAATGCCGTTGTGGCAGTTACGGGCTTACTTGCCTGTACGTTACGTCAGCGAACAGTAAGGTCGACCGACCAGTCCTGGCGTCTGGTCGTGCCTTCTACTATTCGTGCCTAAGTAATAAGGTTGCCCGTCCAAACCTGTCGTTTGGTCGTGCCTTAGATTACTCGTCCCCGAGTAGTAAGGTTGACTGACCGGATCTGTCGTCTGGTTGTGCCTTGGACTACTCATCTCCAAATAGCAAGGTCAACCGAATGGACCTGTCGTCTGGTCGCGCCTTGGACTATTCGTGGTGATCCTTTCTTGCAGGAAGATCGACCGTACGACTAGATCCTTTAGTCTAGTCGTGTCGACCTACCAGATGATGTCATCGTGAGGACAACTTTCGTGGATCGGGCCTAATGGACTTTGTGCCGGATGACTCTTGTTCCACTGTTCTGCCTTGTCATGACACGTGTCCAGGTGCATATTTTTACCTCCACATATATAATTTATAAAATATAATTATCTATTTAAAATCTTATTGTAAGATTAATAGAAGAATTTTTTTTTGATTGGTAAGTAGAAGAAATATTGGTTTTGTATAATAATAAAATTTAATAAATTTTTTAGAAGGTAAAGATTTAATTGCGTTACAAATAGTTGAAAACCTTTTCTGATTAGTATAATAGATAGATTGATGACTGAATTTCAACTTGCGTTTTTAGTGTGGTTAACTCTCATTTTTCTTAAAGAAGGAACAAGCGTACTTCCAATCAATTATTTTCTTTTGCAATAAAATACATAAATCCTGGATTAAATCTATTTCATTGAAAAAAGCATTTCACAAACATATTTATCTGCACACGTGCATACTAGTGAATTGTTTTCAACATTATTTTTGATTATCATTTTGTTTTGATTATTTTATTAAGTGTTCAAACATATATTTAATACAAACATAAATGTAGATATTGTAATATCAATAACATGTTGCATCATGTCCTATATATATAAATATTTTCAATTTTTTTTCTATAATTATATTACTTAATACATTGTTACGTACCTGTCGAAGAGTGATTTCCGAGCCAAGCTCAGAGACATCTAGTGCAGTATGGTCTTCCCCGTTCTTCGCTCTCAGGTCCACGCGTTTGGTGTCTAAAATCAATTTCACTTTTGCCCAATTATGATGTTTCGTGGCTGTGTGGAGAGGCGTGTTCCCATCATCATCAGGTTTGTTCAGGAGCCCCCTAAGCTCCGGCCTCTTCATCAAAGCCTTCATCATCCTTAAGCTATTGTGTGTGATTGTGATGTGAAGCGCGTTCTTGCCACATGTGTCCCGCATCTCTCCGATGTCCGGGCAGTGGTCGAGTATCATGCATGCCGTGCGTGGACGGCCAGATTGGATGGCTACAAAGAAAGGTGAGAGACCTTTGCTGTCTTTAACATATGCGAGCGATCTGTCGGTTTTGACCAACAAATGAGATATCTTGATGGCTCCAGTACATGCTGAATAGTGGAGAGCATTCATTCCTAAGTTGTCCACTTGTTTGATGAGATATGGCAATTTCTTTAGTAATAGTCGTGTGATTCCTGAGATAGTTATAAGTGAGTATCTTAACATGAATTATATATAATATCATTAATGAAGTATATATACCTCATCTAAGAAGGTATATCTCGTTGGATGACTAACGAGGTATATAAGACTGCATTTAGAACTATAAAAAAAAACTGTGTGTAACAGTGTCTTTCTTTATATGTTTTTTTTTTATGGGTAGAGACGGGTTCAAACCTGTGACCTCCCCTTTGGGGAGGGTGCATCTCGACCACCCCGCTAGGGGGGTCTAAGGCTTTATATATTGTCATTCAAGTTTGTATTTGTTAACTCTCGTTGTTGTTTTTTTCTAAATCATGTTACTTCTCTTAAACCATTCCAAAGGACTTTTCATCGTCTCATCATCTACTATATTAAAATTTAGAATTGAGAAATAAGAACATGATATATGGAAAATAATGTTGTGTGTGTAGGGGTCATATACCGAAATGTTTACTATTGGCGGATGCGTGGAGAGGTGTACGTCCGTTCGGCCCTTCAGTTCTGTACGTCGAATCACACGACAAGATTCTCTTTACCGCAACCCTCATCCGCAGTTCACAAGCCAAGTACAGCGGGCTCTCGCCGGCTTGATTTAAGGTATCAGCTAATCTGGGATCGAATTCCAACAGTGCCACTGCCACTTTCGCGCGCCGAAACCTCAGCGCCTCGTGTAGAGCGGTGTTTCCCTTCAAGTTGCTCTCCAGCCACACATCTTTCTGTGCCACTCGCGCGGTGTTACTCTCTAAATCAGTGGCTTCCTCGTTCAAATTTTTTTTCAGCGAATCGATGAGGACCTTGACGAGGGCCATGTGGCCCTCCCGCGAGGCCACATGGAGAGGGAAATCGCCATCCGAGTTGAACTCGGAGAGGAGGGAAGGCGATAAGACGAGGAGCGCTTTGGCAAAGCCGCAGTGGCCGTGTTGGGCCACAATGTGGAGGGCGTTGTTGCTCTGCAGAGTCAGTTGGAGTGTTAGATCCAGTTGATCTTCTTTTACTAGCTCTCTCATTGAATTGGTGTCGCCCGACATGGCATATCGGTAGATTCGCGGATCCATTATATTCTCTCTCTCAATTTTCTTTATCTGTATTGATGGAACTTGGAGAGACCCCATCCACTAATATAGCCTTTCTGTATCTCACCTAAAAAATGTCTTCGGTCATGGCCAACAGGCTTTTAATGAGATTCTTTGTGTTATGAGAAATTCAGTATTTGCGAGGGGGCCAAGAATGTGAGAGAAATTAAAACGTGAGTATTCTGATTTTTCTTGTAAATAACATCATAAATAGTGATATTTTCATGTGGCTTAGTCACAGCACATAATTATCAGAACTTTTTTTAATATTTGGAAAAGCTAACTGATTTACTGTCTCGTGTTAAGCCCTTGGCTCAAACCCAACCTATCTGAGTTCATTCAACCAGAGGTTATGAAAACTTTGTTGACCTACCTCATCGATCCGGTCCAAACCTAGCCTATTGACAAACCAAACCTCATTATTAATAGTTTTAGTCTATGAGTCACCTCAGCACAAGTAGGGCTGGTAAACGAACCAAATTGTTCTGGCTCGGCTCGATTTGAACTCATTCAGGCTCGTTCATTTAGACAAATGAGCGAGTTTGAAAAATTTTTAAAGCTCGGTTAGACTCGGGACCTGGATGAAACTTCATTTTGTGTTCAAATTCGACTCGTTTGTGTTATAAAAACTTAGTTGAAGTTTGACTAAATTTCTTTATAAAATCAGAACATTAAATTAATACAAAGTTATGCTCGTTTAAGCTCATAAACTTGACTCATTTAGGCTAAAATTTTATTTTTAATCCCTAAAAACCCTAAAATGAAGAAAAATGTTAGGCTCGTTGAGGCTCGTTTACCACCCCTAAGCACATGGAGCATATTCCAGGAATATCTCATTTTGGTTAACGAAATCTTTAAAAAAAGCATTCAAATAAGTCCTTAAAAAACTATTAAAATATCAATAAGTCCTTTTATGACCGAAATACCCTGCAAATGCAGAAATACAGATAATTCCATTATCACCTCTAAGAAGCCACTTACGGTTAGAAAATTGTGTATATTCATTATAATAACTAGATTTTAAAATTCTATATTTAAATTATTTATATGTGCAATGAAACTATATTTTTTTAAAAGAAAATTAATTAGAATTGGTGATTATGTAATATATATTATTTTTTAATTAATTTCAAATATTTTGTTAGGGAACCTGATTTTATATAAAATTTATAAATATATTATCTATTTAAATCTTAGGATAAGATTAGGAGAAGAAATAATTGTTTGAGATAACAAAGGATTTTAATAAATTTCTAAGACAAAGCATATGTTCTTAATATATTGCATAAAATAGTTTTTTTCTGAATATAAACGAACAAGGAATGAAAATCGCACCATTGATAGATCTAGTTCATTTGTTGAGTATCTAAAACAGTTTATTTCAACTGTGTACGATAAAAGGTTAAAAGTTAACTGTTGCAATTAGTTCTGGTTATGGTAGGTATTGAAATAAATTTTGTATAATAAAACAAAGATGTGGGGATCTCGTTAAACAAGGTAAATTTAAAAAGGTATTATAATAATTTATCATGCATGATTAAGGTTAATTACATATCTCGTTAGTTTCAGTTTTACGGTAGGGATTAAAATAAATATTGTTTAATTTGATAGGCACCTGAGGGGATTTTTAATTTGCTGATTTTGTATAAGGACATTATCTGATTTTCATAAATTTTTAAAGAGCTATATCAATTTTCCCTACTTTTTATTGTTTTATTTTTATGGGTTTTTTATTGGAAAATGATGAAACAAAAAACTTTATCTATCCATCTATCTATCTATCTATATATGTGTATATATATAATTTGGATGATACAATATCTATATCCACAAAATCTCAATATTTTTTTAATGGTTATTTGCTTTTAAAAAGGTTTAAATTATGCATGAACTCTATTTTTTTCCTTATTCGAGGGATATTGACATTTTTAGAGTTTCAAATGGAGATTTTAACAATTTATGATTGATTGAGGGGCATATATAAAAAACACATTTTCAGGTATATCATATCATTTTTATTTGTAACTTCATAATAATTTTTATATATGATTTATTTAATAATTGTAAAAATTTTAGTTATATTATTTATGTATATATAATATGATATAACATATCACATATAAATAGATAAAAAAAAATTTGAAGGTGTTGATTTAGGACAATTTTTATTTTAAATTTTAAATTTTTTTATTTACACGCATTGTGAATGAAGAATAGTGTTCTTCGGAGTATGACCCCATTCACATATGACAATCTACAAATCCCTACCTTGGTGGTTGGAATACTTCTTCCACTAAAATAAAACAAACAAATTTTTTTTTTCAACTGTGGGGATAGTCACTGGAATAAGTATTCCGATGGACTAAAAGTTTTCCAATGACTCGGTACCCATAATTGAAAGAAAGAAAAAATAAAAAATAAAAACAATCATTTTTGTTTGTTCTAATTTAATGGAATAAGTATTCCAACCGCCAAGATAGTGATTTATCGATTTTTATATCTGAATGGGGTCATATACTCCGACAACCGAGGTAGTGATAGACTTTTCAGCCAGAAGAAAATTAGTCATCATCCATGATACATGTAAATAAAAAATATTTTTAAAAAGGGAAAAATCCATATAACCCCCCTGAAATCTGACCTAAATCCATAAAAGTCCCTGCAATCTTCATATATTCATATAACCAACCCCTGTAATCAAACCCAAAAATTCATATAACCACCTCCATCCGCCTTCCGTCAGTCGAGATAACCGCGAATTTATGCAGGGGGTTATATGGATTTAGGCTATATTACAGGGGGTTATATGGATTTTTCTCAAAAAAATATTTTATTTTTTATCTTTACATGTGTTTTAAAAATTAAGCTGTTTAACATTTACTTTTGAATTCTTTTAAGATACCATGCATATTTAATTTTAATAAAAAAAAATGGTTATTCGAATCATAAACATATACAAGATCACCCACCAAAGAGTTATAATTAAAAGAGATATATACTCTATCTCTTGGTATTTTAAAAAAGAACCAAAAACTACTCATGCACATACAGTTTATCCCCAACAAAAACTCATTCTCATGACACCAACACAAGAGGTGCCTCAAGATTTAATAAAAAAACAAAACTCATCCTCTTGACATTTTGGAATTTTTAGAAATTTTTTATAAAAAAAATTGTCACATCTCTCATATCACACACACATCTCTCATACTTATTCTCAAACACAAATAATTTATGCAGGGGTATAGTTGTCATTTAAAAAGTCATAAACTCTTATTCATCTCTTATCTACCATTTATCTTTATTTTATCTAAGGTGAATCAAACAACAAAAATATCAATTTTATGTTTTCCAATGAGAATAATATAAAAGACAACAAAACAAATATTTACAATCCATTAGATGTTAATGCATGTAAATGTTAATTTACTCTATTATTAATGTGTCGGGGTACTGGTTTGAAATCGCATGTCATTTATAAATTAAAAAAAAATATAAATAAATTTTTTTTGGGGAAAAATCCATATAACCCCCTATAATCTGGCCTAAATCCATATAACCTCTGCATAAATTCATTGCCGTTAACTCGACTGATGGAAGGCGGATGGAGGGGGTTGTATGGATTTTGGGGTTAGATTACAGGGGGTTATATGGATATATGAAGATTGCAGGGGGTTACATGGATTTAGGCCAGATTTAAGAGGGTTATATGGATTTTTCGCTTTTAAAAATTGTCCTAAACTAACACCTTCCGATTTTTTTTTCAACCCATATATGATATATCATGTTATGTGTGTCTATGAAATATAATATAATATAATAGTTTTTTATAATTATTAAATTAATCTGTTGTAAAATTTATTATAAAATTACAAATAAAATAGAGATGTTACACCTCAAAATGCGTTTTTTTTGCATATATACCCCACAATCAATCATGAAATTTTCATTTGAAACTCTAAAGCTATCAAAATCCATCAACTTGGAAAAAACGGAGTTCATGCATAATTTAAACCCTTTCGTGGGGGTGTTGGTGGAAATAAAAAATCATTAGAAATATTGTATTAAAATGTGATTTTTTTAGGTATATGAAAAAAAACACATTAAAAAATATTGAGATCCGGTCTATATTGATATAATAATATCGCGAGCGATTATGTGCGGCGAACGGCGGGTGCGGCCGCGACGTGGGCCGTTTGATCGCGGGTCTATCGCACCCAACGGTCGACGTGAATCGCACCCGACCGTCCGATGCGATGGACCCGTGATCGACATCCCGTGATTGACGCCGCACTCGCCGTTCGCCGCACGTAATCATTCATCATAATAATATGAAATTTATATATACACACATATATAGATAGATATGTTTTTTGTTTCATCGTTATCCCAATGTAAAACTAGTAAAAATAAAATAATAAAAAATGATGACATTGCATGATGAAGACCGTTCATTCCTTGTATCTTTAAAAAATTATTATTTTATTTATTGTGATAAAGAAAGGAAGAAATTTGAAAACCATTTTTGGTTAATATAGATAGATTAATAGGGACGGTTGTTATGTATATATTAGTTTATTATAATATATTATTTTAAAAAATAATATATATATTTAAATGAATGGGTGTGTATTTTATAATATATATTAGTAGGTTTAGAGTAACGTATGCCTTAAAAGAAAGACTTCAGCGTTCCTTATATTAGGTGGAATAACAAAATTTAAGGGATACCTGAAATACAATTATTAGTCTATTCTTACCTTTTTTAATATAGTTATATCCCCGTATTCCTTGTAAGCAAACAACTTTTTGATCTTATCTTTTATATTCATGTTCCTCTCCTATTCTCTCACTCAGACGAGATTTGGGGGCCATCCTAGATGGTTGTCTTGTCCGTCTACCTTTTGTTGGGGGCATGAGTTCCTATGGTTGAAATAATAATAATAAAAATGGATCAAAACAATATATAAATTTGAGGAAATTAATTAGAGGTTCTCACAGCCACCCCCACTTATTTTTACGTCCCTGGACTATTTTGACTTTTTTCTAGATCCCCATCCCTAAAACTCATTATTTTTATATCCAATTTAACACTTTCCGTCAGACCCCTATTTTAGACTTCCGAAAATACCCTTTCAACAAATATATTTACCCAAACAATCCAAATATCACCTTCTTCTTCCCCATGACAGCTCTTCCATTCACATTTTCTCATTTTTCCCCACCAAATCACAGAGAGAGTGAGAGAATGCAACCCAAACCCAAAATCATCTCTTTCATCACGCATGTCCACCCTTTGTGTTTCTTCTCCATTCAAAACTCTAACAAGTCCACAATTCAAAACCCTAAAAAGCTTACTCCATATGAAACCCTAAATATGCCACTAACCCAGCGCTTCCCCCTACGACAACAATGGCGGCGACGACGATGGAGAACCACATAGACTTCAACACATAGAAATCTGCCTATTGTAAGTTATTTTAATATGTTCTTTTCAAATCAGTTTTTCAAATGAATGTCTAGGTTCAGATTTAATGTGTGATATTCGTTTCCATGTAAGATATACTTTAGTGATATATTCCATATTATAGCATCATTCTTTTCCTCTGCTTGAGTGATATGTTCCACATCGGTCTCTTGGCACACTGTTATGGATTCTAAGCACGTTGTTAAGTATTTTCAGTACAATATTAGGTCATATTGGTACAGTAGTAACATATGTTGTCCTATGTTATTCTGTGCATGATATATCCAAATTATTGATTCATGATTATTAAAGAATACATGATTTTTAGATTTACAGATGCTCTTAAAAGAAACTAGTATGTGACATACATAAATTCATCTTTATTAAAAAAAACTTGTTATGTTAGTATCTCATTAAAAGAACTAGTATGTTAGTCTCTTCGTACACAATTATGGTATGCTTTAATGATCTTGTGATGTTTTCTTTCCTAAATGACTCAACCAATCATCACATCTTTCCTTTCATGATTTTAAAATTTTTTCCTTCACTAAATAGGGTTTAATTCAATTAATTTGTGATATTGATTTTTATATATCAAATTATGATTTCTCATAACATAAGAATCATTAAGTTAGATTGTTTCATTTGCCCTTGTTAGTAATGATAGATGCACATTTAGAGTATTAATGAATGTCTAAGAGCATATTAAATGTTATTGTGAAATCTAGTTATAAAAATACACTACTGTGACACATTGTTGTTACTTATTGTTAATTTTATCTGTATACACTGTTATTTTGTGTGTGTGTGTGATTTTATTAACTTCTCATTTATTTATTTTGTTTTTCACATTGTATAAGATTTTTCTCAAAAATTTATCCATTGAATCGTTCATGGTAGTTTGTTCCTACAATAAAGTAGCACAACTAGCTAATAAGATTGAGTCATAGGCAGATCCATACGTAATTAAATTGTATTGTTGTTCAGAGGACAGAGAAGGAAGAAGGTAACATATGCATCAAATCTCCATAAACGAAGATTAGGTCTGGGAGAAAGAAGAATAATAGGATTGAGTCACAAGCAGATCCGAATGCAGTGTCATTGTATCATTGTTCAATATGCAAGGGTTTTCGACACAACACGAAGACATGCAGAAATCCAGTTGTAGTTTTAAAACGAAGTAGTTGATACAATTTAAAAAATAACTTTATGTTTTAATTAAATATTCTAATTATCATGTATGAATATTTATTTGTATTAAGTCAGATTATCTTATATGCTTATTGTGCTTAAGTTATTGTGAATGCATACAGGGTAGTAAGTAAAGTGGATCTAGATGGACTATTAATGTATTGATAGTGCATAATAGTGTACCTACATGAACTAACAATAAGTAAAACAATGGATCATGATAATGCATTTTCATAACTAGATTTCATAATAACATCTAATATGCTCATAGACATTCATTAATACTCCAAATGTGCATATATCATTCCTAACAAGGGCAAATGGAACAAAACAATTTAATAAATCATATGTTAAGAGAAATCATAATTGGATACATAAAAACCAATATCGCAGACCAAGTGAAGAATTAAACCCCATTAGGTGAAAGGTAAAATTTCAAATTCTTGAAGGATCTGAGGATTTGGTGAGTCATTTAGGAAAGAAACAATACAGGATCATTAAAGCATACCATAATAGTGTTTTAAAAGACTAAAAACTAGTTCTTTTTATGATAGACTAACATAGCAAATTTAGCATACACTAAAGCATACCAATAAAGATGAATTTATGTATGTTACATACTAGTTTCTTTTATAAGAATCTGTAAATATAAAATTCATGTATTCTTTAATAATCAGGAATCAATAATTTGGATATATCATACATCGAATAGCATAGAACAATATAGGTTATACTATATCGATATGACCTAATATTGTACTGAAAATACTTAACAACATGCCTAGAACAGTGTACCAAGAGACCGACGTGGAACATATCATACAAACAGAGAAAAAGAATGATGCTATAACATTAAATATATCACCAAAATATATCATACATGGAAATGAGTACCACACATTAAATATGGACCTAGACATTCATTTGAAGAATTGATTTTGAAAAGAACATATTAAAATAACTTAAAATGGGCAGATTTCTATGTGTTGAAGTCTATGTGGTTCTCTATCGCTGTCGCCGTCGTCGTAGGGGGGAGCGTCTGGTTGGTGGCCCATTTAGAGTTTCATATGGAGTAGGCTTTTTATGCTTTTTAGGGTTTGAATGGTGGCCTTGTTAGGGTTTTGAATGGAGAAGAAACACAAAGGGTGGACAAACATGATTGATGAAAGAAATGATTTTGGGCCTGGATTGCATTCTCTCGTTCTCTCTGTGATTTGGTGGGGAAAAAAAAGGAGAAAAGGGGAATAGAAGAGATGACTTGGGGAAGAAGAAGGTGAGATTTGGATTGTTTGGGTAAATGTATTTGTTGAAAGGGTATTTTCGGAAGTCCAGAAAGGTGTCTGATGGAAAGTGTTAAGTTCGATCTAAAATAATGAGTTTAAGAGATAGGAACCTAGAAAAAAGTCAAAAAAGTTAAGGGACCTAAAAATAATCTGGGGGTGGCTGTGAGGACCTCTAATTAATTTCCCCTATAAATTGTTTTCACATTCAAGCTACTATTGTTTTAGTTTTTAATTATTTATTTATTTATTTTTGAAATTTCATTCGTGAAGATTCATATTTTTTCTCCATTGTTATGGAATTTTGGCTATACCACTACACAACATCATTAATTTAAAGTATCAAATGATATAAGTTGAAAAGAGGCTAAATCAAAAAATAGATATTTTGGATATAAAAATAATGAAGAGGGTTTCATTTGGCTTTCTTTTATTTAGAGGATGAGTAATTTAATTAATAATTTAATCTATCTGTTACTCCAAAATGTAAAATCTTTTTGCGTAGTGATTAATAATGAAAGATACATTTAAAGTTGGGGATTTAAAATGTAATATAAAAAATGAATGTATTGATCACTAAATAGTATGATTTATAGGAATTTAAAAATAAAAATTCTAAAAGGTAGTTTAAGAATTTTAACTATTCGCTAGCCCTAAACATACAGTTGTTTGACGCATGGACTAAAGTTGAGGACTTAAAAATAAAATATAAAAAAAAAAGGATCGATAATTAAATAACTTAGTTTACCGTGACTTAAAATAAAAAATTTATTATTTTAATAGAAGAAGTGTTCCGACCAAAAGATAGGGACTTGTCGATTTTTATATCTGAAAGGGGTCGTATACTCTTACGACCGATCGAGGTGGCCATAGACTTTTCAACAAGAAAAAAAAATGTTAGGGACAATGGTTCTGCATATATTAAATTTATTAAATATAAAATATAAATTTAAACTACTAGAGTATATATTTTATTATATTTTAAAATATATATGTGTCTAATATAATAAGTTTTAGAGGAAAACTTATGCTATAAAAAAAGACCAGCGTCTCTTAGATAAAACAAGCTTGTATACCTCACCAGCCAATGCTTTGTTTGTATCTTATTATATTTTATAATTTACATTAGTCTAATATAATGTATTGGTTTAGAGGAAAACTGATAAAAAAAAAAAAAGCTTGTCTACCTCACCAAACGGTACAATGCATTGTTTGTTTCAAAATATTTTAAAACAGGCATATATATCCTCCGTTTTCAAGAATCAAAACACATGCTTAAAACAAGGACAACGTTAGATACATATAAATTTTTTAAAAATAAAAACTTTATTTAATGAGATATATGTTTTTGATAAAAAAATATATTGTCTCTTCATTTCAATGAGACTATTTTTTAAAGGTAAAATAAAAAAAAAACCCCTGATACCATGTTGGAATAAGAGAGAAAAATAATAATGAACCCATAATTCTATTAGAGAGGGACTCAAATCCTTTACATAATAGTGCATGACAGCGTTACACGTGTAATATTATAATATAATGCCTATGCAATCTAAAGATTTAATAGAATTGAATAGAGTCATTTTTAGTTAGTGTAAAAAAAATTGATGGATGGCTAACAAAGTATAGCAATTTAACGTATATACCTCACCTAAGGAGATGTATATATGGATGGTTAACAAACATTTAAGATTGTAAGAAGAAATGTGTGTACTAGCGAATTTATAAATAATATTTATATATGAGAAATTCCTTTTCTATATCATAGTTATTAAACTAACTTTTAAAAGTCAAAATTTAGTTTAATATTCATTCTCATATTTATTTTGGAACCGTAATTCTTTGTTTGATCGCCAGGACATCCGCAGCTACTATCTTCCCACACTTTCCTTCTAAAGAACAAAATCGTTTTTCAAACTTTCTTTTTTCAAAAGTATATCTATTCGCCGACACAGGCCTTTTCAAAACCGTAAGCATGCATCTGTCTTCACACTTTCGAAAACATAAAATAAAATATAAAATAAAAAAATACCAAAAAGAGCGAACTACTAGACGAGAAAAGATTAAGAGTGGCAGACCATGCCCAGGCCTACCAAAGAAGGGTGGCAAGGGCATTTGAAAAGAAGGTAATAAAAAGAAAATTTGAAATCGGAGAATTAATACTTAAGCAAATCATGCCATCAAGACAGCCTCACCCAAGAGGGAAGTTGCAACCCACATGGGAGGGACCCTATGTGATCACCCATGCCTATTCCGGGAATGCCTACCGCTTGGTAGATGCCGAAGGAGTCGAGGTTTCAGGTTCGTGGAATGCACTTTATCTAAAGAAATTCCATGCATGAAAAGCTTTCAATACTTGAGAACTATTATTCTTTCTTCTTGCAATTTCCAGCGTTTAGTACTTGATGACAAAATTATAAGACTCTCAAAGATAAACTCGTATCTATTTGAACACATGTCCGCCAAATCATGCCACTTCATTCACACACGTATAACTGGACGATCGATTTACTTGATAGAAGAGAAATTGCCTACCTCGTAGACTGGAACAATTTAAAACCCCCAAAGCAAAACCTCCCTTATTTCCGCCCCACTCGTATTAACCCTAGGTCAAAATGAGGAGTTACCTAGACCTGGCATATGTCCCAAAACTGGCTCTAGCACTATACAAACACTTCTAGAGGGGAAGCACGAAAAGAATCGGGGTGAAAAACATAAGAGCCCCCCCCCTCAAATCAAAAAAAAAATCAGGCAATGAGAGGGCAACAAAAGAAAAATAACACCCAAGTGAACGGGTTAAACTCTCTATTTTAGCAGGCTTTCACGCCTTTACGCACGGTATACGCTAGACAACGACTATACCAGTACAGATCCAAACAACGGACTGTACTTTCCAGCCAAAATAAAGAAGTGGTAAAAAGAAGAAAGCCAGAGGGACCTAGAAAGTAGGACATATGCTAGACTGGGACAATTCTAAAATATTACCCGAAAGGAAGATATTACTCTTACCCCATTCCCCCCCCCCTTTTTTATTTTTGCAATGGGATTCAAAATTGAACTATGTCTAACGGGAAAGGTGAAATTTTGACCAAAGGTAGATCGTTTCTAGATTTACAACTACACACACTCACATGAGTTCACTTAGAAACTTGCCTATCCAAAGGAAGCTTATTTAACTTGACTCTTGGTACACTCATAGATTTTTCAGTATGTTTAGAATAATATGATCAAGCATTTGAGAACCATGAACTTAGGAAAACCGGCACCTAAGGCTTATACCTTTCAAATACAACCCTGGTTTGGACATAGGTGACCACAAGGGCTCCTCCACGGGGACTTAATCGTATCTTTTACTTCAAAAAGTCGAAAACATTACCCTCTCACGTAAAAAGCCATTGAAGAATTAAAATGCCCACTTATGCCACAATACTTACGCATAAGTTCACATTTTCCTTTTCCAAAGCACCTAGGCATTCGATTTTCTTGAAATATTAAAATTGACCCCCCGTACCTGATATTAAAATTGTCCCCACTCATTTCATACCCTTCCGCACATGCTTGAGAAAGAATTGCCCCACTTTTACACGCACTTAAAAGTTTTTCGCTCACGCACTTGGAATCCCTTCCTTGCATACTAAAGCATGGTTTCCCGCACCTTACTTTCTCGCATTATCTTTTCATTTACCTTAAGATGGGTTGTAGCCCTTGACAATTCAAGCAAGAAAGAGCTCGAAAGTCAGTGCAGGGGCGCAATCCGGACAGATTTAACACTTGGTCCATGAAAAGAATGTTTTTATAGGTCTCGGAGGTTGAAACGGTCACGAAGGCTTTCAGCAACAGCAGACAAGCAACAGAACCAGAAGAATTGTCCCAGGCAAGGGGCGGCTAAATCCGACTAGCCGCCCCTGTCCCTTCTTTTCCAGGTAAAAACCCCAGGAATGGGGCGGCTAGCTTAAACAAGCCGCCCCATCTGGGTCGGCTAAACGCAAGTAGCCGCCCCTCACCTGCTGCCCCATCTGCCCTGTCAGTCCCATCCTCAATCAACTCTTCAAAACATGTCAAGATATTCTTTTCCCAAACATGCATACACACATTTCAAACACATCCATACACAAAACCTGTATAGATACCATGTTAGAATGATTATATATATTAGAATCCTACATCCATCGATAAATTAAAACTTATAAACACCAAGTTCATTCGTCCACGCGATATGCGTTTTCCAAAATAAAAAGAAACCCTTTGAAAAATTCCAAAACATCCATACTAGCCACACCAAACCATACTTAGAAACCATAAAATTGTCCCACCAAGACCATAAACAAAACCTAAGAAAGTGCAGAAAAGAGAGTCTTTATAAAAAGGGTGAGGAAGTGATAGGTTCACCGAGAGCCCCAAATCTGGAAATCTTGAGCTATGCATCATCGAAATATCACCTAAAACAAAAAAAAAAACAAAAGAAGAAAAGCATGAATTCATCGCACATATACTATTCTTCTACCTAAAACCAAGACGCAAAGAAGCTATACCTCGGCGTATCGTCGCCCGCTGGAGGCTGAGTGGGAGGAACATCCTGACTTGGCTGAGAAGGGAGTGGCGGCTGAGGAGAGGACTGAATCTCTGGAGCGTCAGGAACAACAGGAGTCTCTCGAACTGAGGACGCAGCCCTAGCATATACACCACGACTCCGAGACGCCGAAGGACGAGAAACACGGCTAAAATGGGCCCCGGTAGCCAAGGAAGCCGAGAGAGAATGGTCAGGCTCAAGCGGAAGAAGGTCGAGGTCCGCCTCAGTCATGGAGCCCCCCCCCCCCGACCAGTTTTCCCCTCATAGTCGCCTCCCAAAGATGGACTTGCTGCATATCTCTGTCTCTCCTCTCCAATCTCTGTCGGAGGCGACTCTCTGTCCCTATAGCCTGATCCTCGGCGGCCCTCAACCTCTCCTCCAACTCCCGCGCCCTCACCTCTGATGCCCTGAGCGCCTCTCGGTCCCTATCCCCGGCCGCCTGGAGAGAACGAACCAAGTCTCCCATCAAACCTCTAGGAACACCCGCCGAAGCCTCCAACTCCGACACCCTCATCTGGAGGGAGTCCCTCTCACGGCCTAGGGTAATGAAACCCTCCTCTCTCGAAGCCATCATAGACCTCAGCCGGTCCGTCTCCTCCTCAGCTCGAGAAGCCCTACCCCTCGCCTGGCCCAGCTCCATCCGTGTGGCCATCAACTCGCTCCGGGCCGCATCCAACTCCCTCGTCAGCTCGAGCTCTCGCTCGGAAACCATGGAAGGAGGAGGGGCGGAAGAAGAGAAAGCATCATCGGCCCTCGCTCTCGACAGAGCATCCACCTGAACCTCGAGGACCCAGACCTGGTCCTACAAGCGTCTCCGTTGCACCCGCAACGCCTCTATCTGCCTGGCCCGCGCTTGGAGGTGCTCATTGGCGGTCTTGAGCCTCTTCTCCATCTCATTCAACTCAACCTGCAAAAAAAAAAACAAACAAATACCACTCAGAAAATACCCAATCAAGGGAGAACGAGAAAAAGAGAAGGGTTTCCAACTTACATAAGCATCCGGGATCTTGTCCTCCATCGTCCCGAGGATACCCGCATACCCCTGACGATACCAAGCCAGGTATTCATCACTCGAAGTCACCTCAGGACGACGCTCTACCAAGACGCCTCGGCCCATCCATCCCGCCACATACATAGCGTAATTCCTCGGGAGGTTCGTGTCCCGAGGAATCCCAGCCACCGGAATCAAGGGGCGCCGCGGCAGAGGATCGAGCAGCCACTGGTGATACCCAAGCTGGCAGACGACCCGGCTGATCGCATGGAACACGACCTCGTTGAAATAGATCAACCAGACGTCTCGCGCTAGAGCCTTGGGAACCTCCTCCGAGTAAAGCCTCCACATCATCTAAGAAGCATCAAAAGATAGGAAGAGCGCTTAGTCAAAAGAAAACCAAATACAAGCCAAAGAAATTCAAAGAAAACTTATGCCTCTTCTTCTGACAAGACGCGAAAGGCCTCTCAGAATTGGATGAGGCGGTACAAACGAGAAGACCCCCGGGGTTCCCATCTCATGGCCTAGGGGAGGGCATGATCAAACGGTGCCAAAGTCGGGCAATCGATGGCGAAGTGCTCGTACCCGAAGATCTAGCAAAGCAAGAGGAAAATTATCATGATCAAAGTGAGCTAAACAAAGAAAAAGACATTTATAACTTACACATACCTGAAGAAATGGCGCGAAGCCGCCAAGGTTCTTTCCCCCGGCCCTCTTGACCTTCTTCGAGAGCTCCGCGAATAGATGGGCAAGCATCGCCGCTTCCCAAGCGTAGCGCCCCATGCCCTCCAAGTCCCGCATCAGCAAAAGAGAGTGAGAGGAAACCTTGTCGGAGGCCGTCGAGAAGAGGACCAGGCCAAAGAAGTAAAGGAAGAATGCCCTCAACTCCCTCCGTGCCCTCTGTGGACACGCGGCCGCCTCTCTCCCCTCGATCATCGCCTGTCTCCTCTCGAAGCTAGCTGCAGCTTCGCCCTTCTGGCGCTCTGTAAAGGAACCGAGGCCGCCTCGAAAGCCTCCCCACGAACTCCCACTCCCCGATCAACTCTCGGAAAAGCCCCCTATAGTCCACAAGGGTGGCCGCAATCACCGCTTCCCCCAAGATCGGAAGGCCGGTGATCCGATTGATGTCCTCGAGTGTCGGCATTACGGCGCCAGTAGGGAGGATGAACGTACAACTCTCTGGGTCCCATCTCTCCGCCAATGCCTCCACATATGGGCGATGGACGTGGAACGGCTCAATCAAAAAGGAGCGGAAGCCCGCTCCATCCACTAAGCTCCTCTCCTCCTGCCCCAAGGCATCATACCACCTCTTCGTTCCGTGCCATAAAACCCGGATACGATTCGGCCACTGCAAACAAACGAAGGAAAGATGGGTTAGTTAAAAAAGAGCAACAGAGAGGTAAGAATCCAAAAATCATTTAGAGATCATGCTTAGAAAAGTAAAATTCTCATATCAAACACAAAAGCATTCACGTAAAGGTTCACCTCCCATTATTCACTACACTCCTCATATGACCACACATATATCAACATCCCACCATGGTCACCATTCACACTCTTTTCTTGCATTGCGGCCTATCATGCTCATCTACTTTCCCTAAACACACCTGAGCATATGAAGAACACTTGGACCCGTGAATTGCATGCGTACACTCCCTCATGCCCTACCACGACCAAACACATACGAAGTCACATACACGTAGAAAAGTATCGCATGCAAGCATACTAGCCATATCATTTCTCTCTCCTTTATATGCATATAACAAACATGGATATATATATAAAATTGCCCCCCCCCCTTCCTAGAAACAAACCTATATCGACATACAACATGCTTACACATCCCACCGTGATTAACGTATACACCAAGCATGCCTATTTAAAACAGACAAATACGAGTACAATACACATATACAACCTGTTCATACCACCAAAACACATGCATATACACCAAAAATAAAAAAGCTAAGACTAAAGGGTTAGGAACATACCACGGCCCGTGTGGACCCGGGAGCGTCCACCTCGGCCTCGTCGGGATCGTCCATCCCATCGTCATCCCCCTCCTCCTCATCCTCCTCAAGCACGGCCTCAGCCTCAGCACCCACACCGGTCTCTGCAGCCCCGGTGCCCATACCCTCGGCCTCCCCGGCCTCATCCCTAGCCTCTCCTATCCCCTCCACCCTCCCCACGCCGAAGATAAACTCCGCAAAAGCCCCCATAGCCCTACTTTCCTCCTCCTCAGCCCTGGCCTCTGTGGTCTCCCTATCCAACATCCCAACGAGGGCATCCAATGATGCCCTCACATCTTCACAGACTCCCTCGACCCCTACTCCCTCAGTTGCACCCTCAACCGATCCCCCGACCCCCAAAACCACCTCCTCGACCATCGCCGGTCGATCCCCACGCCTCCTCTTGCGTGTATATCCTATCATACTACTCCCAACCTTTGGGGTAGCCCCCGAAGGCAAATCCCCAACCTCACCTGCACCGATGCCCATCGGCGACACCTCCGTCGTACCCATAACCTCCCCCACGGCCTCGACCTCCGGCCTATCGCTCTCCGATGATGAAGAGCTCGGGCTACGCTCTCCACGAGCCACCCGTGGTTGTTTTCCCCTCAAAACGATTGCCTTCGACCTCGTCATCTTCCTCGATTTTAAAAGAAAAAGGAGAACCCAAACCTAGGGTTTCGAAATCAAGAGAAAGAGAAAGGATTGAGGTCAAAATGGGGGAAGAAAAGGCAAAGGAATCAAGGTTTCTCGGTTTAAAATGAAGAAGAAGAAGAGAGGAGGGAAGAGTAACCATTTAAAAATGTATGTGAGAGAGAGAGAGGGTCCATTTTCGGTTACAAGGGACCCAGTCGGGAGGTGGCTACCCGCGAGTAGCCGCCCCCTCTTGGGTGGCTAGTTACAACTAGCCGCCCTTCCCAGTTTTCTACATTTACTTGAAACCCCTTTCCAACCTCTTCTCAGCCCTAAATTTCAAGGTTTTCCATACCAAACAGCCATGTATTGGTTTATTCCCAGACACTACTTGATCAAACACGACTTTCCTGAAGTTTTGCCGCACTTTCAGTACCGTTCAAATTCGAATTTCTTCAGTTCTGGTTCTTTTCCAGAGTTCTTATCCTTCGGATGATCCAATTCACCAAATCAACTTTTACTTGCTTTCTGTCGGCGATATCCCCTCCTTGCTGAGTTTTTCCAAGCACGGGAACGGTAGGCACGAGGAAACTGACGCTGGAATGCTCCGCGCACGATAGCTAAGAACCACAACCGCGGGTTGGATGACTCACCATTTACTTTTCCCTGCCTTCCACCTGGATCATCCTTTCAGTTAAAAATTCTAAGTCAAGACCTAGCCTCTGACGGTCTAAATTAACTCCTCGAATAGTTCTGTTCGTGTTGGCGTAACTTCTTGAAGGTCGGGCCGGCCAAAATAGGGGTCTCTTTCCTTATCATCGGTCGAAGTCTTTTCTACTTCGCACAAAGACTCCGTCCGATGAGGGACAATTGTAGATACCCCAATTTTGATCGTCCAGAAATACAGAAATACTTCAAGTAACACACGAAAATATCCCACATTTGGACATCTAGTAGAGAACCAAAGTTCAAGAAACCGGAAACCCTAACCCTAGCCCTGACCTAAACCAGAAACCCTAACCCTAGCCCTGACCTAAACCTAAAACCCTGGCCCTAACCTAAACCGAAAACCCTAACCCTAACCCTAGCCCTGACCTAAACCTATACCCTAACCCTAGCCCTAACCTAAACCAGAAACCCTAACCCTAGCCCTAAACCCTAACCCTAGCCCTGACCTAAACCTAAACCCCAAACCCTACCCCAAACCAGAACCCCACCTAAGAAAAACCCTAAAAGCTAAAAACCCCATGTCTTTGGTAAGGGGCGGCTATCCCTAAATAGCCGCCCCATACCAGGCGGCTAGTTAGCACTAGCCGCCCCCCTGGCCGACTTTGGACCAGTCCCCTGGACGGGACATAAAGCAGTATTAAATGCTGATCATTGCGGCGGGTCATGACCTTTAGCTGCCCTATCTTGGCCGGATCAACCAAATTAACCGACCCAAGCCACCGCTTGTCAGAGATGGGACGTTTGGCAGGTCATGATAGGGGCGGCTACCAGGAAGTAGCCGCCCCATCCTGGGCGGCTAGTTAGCACTAGCCGCCCTTCACCTGGTCCTGACAGAAGGACCAGAGAATTAATGAGGGGTCTAATCGAATCCAACCCACTCCATTACCCCTTGGATATTCCCCTGCCTCTCTTTTACTATAAATAGAGGGGGTCCCAAGCCCAAATACAAGATCTAACATCCACAAAATCTAACATCCACAAATCAAAAACCCACAACCCAAAAGACACCAATACACAATTCACATTCCCCACTAGAAATCCTAAGAGAGAGAGAGCCCCGAAGAACCCCCACACACGCACGCGCACACCGCGCACCGCCGGGATCCTTTCCGACAGAACCGACACACCATCGGAGGCTTCCCAACGATACCGACAACTATTACCCAATGGACCATAGAGTGCGTCTTTTTGCAATGATAGTTACTTGGCCACACCCTCTTACCCAACCCATGCTATTGCCCAAAGAATAATCCAATGCATTTTTTACTATAAAAGGAGGGGTTGGGGTGAGAACCAAAAGGTGGCAAATTCATTTCAACATTTTCATTTCCAAAGTGTGTGTTAGAGAGAGAGAGAGAGAGGGAGAGAGCCTTAGTTGAGAGATGGAAACCCATTCCCCACCAAATTCCACTCTCCATAAACCCCCCCTCTGAACCATTGTCCTAAACATCTCTTAGCCCTAACCAAACAAATCCAAATTCCTACCTAGGTGCTACACAAATCTAGAAGAGGAAACCACCAACACCATTTTCAATCCTCACTGCCACCACCCTAGCCAAGCCAAAACACTTCCCAACCTAAGTTCTGCCCAAATCCAGAAATTAAAACCAAGAACCAAGTATCAGGCGGCTAGTCCAAACCAGCCGTCAGACCCAGATGGCTAGGTTCAAGTAGCCAGTGGTTTACTTTATTTCTATTTATTATAATTACTTGCTTTACTTATCTGCTTTCCTTATATATCTGCTTTTCAACCAACTCGACGTTTCAACTAGAGGCGGCTAACATCCTAGGTTGAATTCTACATGGTGGTCACTTTCTTCTTTCTACAACTTTTACTTACTTCTGCTTTATATCTGTTTTTCAACCAATACTCAAAGTTTTAACTAGAGGCGGCTAACACCACTTGGTTGAATTCTGTACGGTGGTCACTTTCTTCTTTTTACAAATTTTATTTATTTCTGCTTTATATCTGTTTTTCGACCAATACTCGATGTTTCAACTAGAGGCGGCTAACACCCCTTGGTTGAATTCTGTACGGTGGTCACTTTCTTCTTTTTACAACTTTTATTTACTTCTGCTTTTTTATCAATCCTCGACACTTCAACCAGAGGCGGCTAACACCCCCTAATTGAATTCTGTACGGTGGTCACGTTTACATTTCCCTCCCATGTGTCAGCAGCCCCTTTTTAATGTTCTTATCTAGCAGAAAAGGATTCTCAGTTTTTCACTTCTATGTGCGGTATATCCGTAACTCAAACAGGAGAACCCACCCAATTTACCTGCGAGGCGATCAACAGCAACACCAACTTTTCCTGCTTTTTGAGAAAGTAGGTGGCGATCACAACAACAAACCCCGTCTTTTCTGAGAAGCAGTCGGGCGGCTCAGGAACGACTCTATGGGCGGTGATCTGATCAGTCGCGAGATGGACCAAGACCAAGTTCTCAGAACCCCACGCTTTTACATTCCGACAAATTGGCGATCACTATGGGACTCCTTTGGTGAAAAATAACAAATGGTAATCCTTTTCTGCATGTTAAGAACTTGATAAAACTGCTATTTCTGGGAATCTCCGGTTGGCCCCAAGTGGCCCCCAAGCCTATTACTTTATCTGTTTCTTTACATCTGGTTGCATTAAGTTGCTTTAATTATCGCTTTGTTTATTTCTTTTGTGACACTTTATCTGTCTCAAAATGGCTCAACTCTATAGCGATAATGCCTTCAATAGCAAAACACAACTGTTAAACTATAAGAAGCAAGTTCTAGGTTGGTTAGAGGAACATATGAACGCATTATGGTATCTTTCAGTGGAAGACATCATAATGCCTTGGCCAACCACCGCCAACAGACCCAGACATCCTCTTTAAACCAAGGGACCCTTGTTACCGGCCCAGTCACCCCACAAAATGCCCAACCAATTACTCTACCAAGGGCTTATCCAGGTGCTCCTATTTATCCAATTACCCCTACTTATCCAGTTGGCTATACCTATTCAAATACTCCTAATTATCCAGTCACCCATATAGCTCCAGTGGCCCCCATAACCACATCGGGTCCTTACCCAGTTATACCAAATCTAGGACCACTAACCTATTCGTCGAAGGCCAAAAGTCTCAATGACACCATCCGGAGAATCCTCTCTGAGACAAACCCGTCCACCCCCAAGCACACTTCCTTACACCACCTACAAGAAACCCCTTCTATCAGTCTCCCAACAAATTTCAAAATGCTAAAATATCACCGGTACTATGGCCGCGGAGACCCGGATGCCCACCTAATAGCTTTTTATCTGAACTCTCGCCCCTTCTTGGACAATGAACCTCTCCTTGTATACCTATTTCAAAAGTCCTTAGAAGGAGAGGCTATTCAATGGTTTTCTACCCTATCGGTAGACCATTTATCCAATTTTTCAACCGTGAGCGACAAATTCTTGAGTCGCTACAGTTACCAAAGAACCAGGATCCCCTCTATCTCAGACCTTACAGCTGAACGAATGTAACATGGAGAGGACTTTGAATCCTATGTGTCTAGGTGGCGCACCCTTGTCCACCGAAAATGCTGTTGGAAGCGCGAGTGACGGTTGATCTGCCATAGATCCTCAGCAGAAAGAGAACTATCCCTCGTAGAGGGATCAATCAACAAAAATGTGGATATAGAAAGCAGGTCGCAGAGGCAACTACTGACTGAACAGGTGCAAGGGAGCACAGTTCAACATAATGCTAAGGCCCTAATGATGGTGGGGGTAAAGACTCCTCAATTGGTACAATTAGGGGCATATGGATCAGATCAGAAATAATTGATTTGGATATGGCGGGGAAATCCGGAGGGAGCTCATTAGATAGATGGCATAGTAAGTCAAGTGGATCTGACAATTGGGATGGCTCGACTGCTCCCTCAAATTGTGCATTTTTAAATATGAGTGGTTTTGATTCGAGAACATGCACTATTGGTTGTATTAGGTTTATGTCATTCTCAGAATCTGATGAGTCAGAATGTGAGTCATCTGAGATGGTCAAGATGGGTTCAACATGCCATGATTTGATTGGATCTTGGGCATGTATAGATAATGGGGATTCCAACTCAGCCATTTGTAGGGTTTAGATGGTGGATTCAGGTTGTGTTGGAGTAGGGTAAAAGAGTTCTAATAGTTCTCCATCCAAAAACTCTTCATCATCATCAGAGTCTTGCTTGGGACATTCAGCAGATTCTATCATTTCAGGTGCTAGAGACTCATAGGTTGATGGGGGTGGAATAGCAGCGTATTGCTTTTGGAGTGGTTGCCGGGGAACAAATGTTTGTGATCTTTGTGGAGCAGGGGCATAGACAGGAGAAACTATAGCACTACTGTTGTAAGCCTGACTGGGTTGTGCATGGGAGAATTGATTTTGGTCTCCAGGGTTTTGGGCTGCAGTGTTTGGGATTTCATGATTTTGGACTGCAAGGTTTGGTGGTGACAGCACGGAAACGGGTGTCGATCGAGAGTAAAAATTGTTAGGATAGGTCACCTGCCAAGGCAATATACATCCAAATGGTCCGGGTGTATATGGTCTTAGGGCTGGCTCTCGATTTTGGCCTCGTGGTTCATTCGGGTAGAGTGCCGAAACTTGTCTTGTAATCCCCTCTACCGTGGGGGTTGTCAAGGGGTTTTTCCTAAAGGGTCCTGACCATTTGTTGGGAGTGAATGAGGTAGGGGGTCCAGTACAACGTTGGATCCGGTTGTGTCTATCTATTAGGAATTGATAGGTAGTGCAATCTTCATACGAAGTTCTGGGTTAAGTTTAGTAACATCATGTCAATTTCTTGACACTCTGTTAATTGTAGGCCAGTTTAGCAGTGTTCCTTTGAAATTGCTTCAATTTGAGCCTCCATAGAGGACTCATCCTGCATCATCATTTTTTGGAGGCCATCCTGCAGCACTGTACACTATTTTCCCTTACAGCATGTTGTTTGTTTACTGCTTTATTTAAATTCAAAACCCAAAAAAAAAATCAAATATATTAAAAGCTCAAAAACAAAAAAATTTCCTTTCACAAAGTTTGTTTATTTCAGCTATTATGCATACATTTAAAAGCTTTCAAAACAAAAACAAAAAAAAGCCTTGCATGAATTCAATTTTACTTTCCATTTTCAAGTTTTAAAAAAAGTATATATATATAAAACCAAAAAAAGGGGAAGGACAAACAAGAAAAAGGGAAGGAAATTGGGGAGATGGTGCCCAAGAAAATCATGCCATCAAGACAACCTCATCCAAGGAAAAGTTACAACCAACATGGGAGGGACCCTATGTGATCACTCATGTCTATCCTAGGAATGCCTACCACTTGGTAAACGTCGAAGGGGGCGAGATTTCAGGTCAGTGCTATGCACATTACCAGAAGAAATTCTATGTCTAATTTTTAGTATTTGAGAAATTTTACTCTTCCTGACTGTGAATTCCAGCGTTTAGTGCTTGATGACAATATTTAAAAATCCTAAAGATGACTTGCATTTTACTTAAACTCATACCCGCCAATCATGCCACATCCACTACACTAGTACAATTTAAGGCTTGGTTCACCTGATAAAGAGAAAATTGTCTGCCCCATAGACTGGGGCAATTGTTAATTTTTATTTTTTTTAATTTTTTTTGGGAATATCTTTTCCTTGTATTTTCCTTATTTCATTATTTTCCTTATTTGATTGTTTTTTTGGCAAAAACAATCTTTCTAAAAATCCATGCTCACATTTATACTCAGAAATATAAAACATGTTTGTTTAAATTCCACCATGATGCATACATGCAGGGCTTACCCTTTTGAACAAAGTTCTGTTCTATAAAAAATGCACGCACTCCCTGCCAGTATCCCAAACAAACTCAAATTCCAAAGTTTTCTACAACCGCAGCCATGTCTTGGTTAATTTCAAATTTCTACTTGATTAAAACACGACTCACTTGATGTCTTATCACGTTACTAGTATCATTCAGCTCGAATTTCCTCAGTTCTGATTCTTTTGTAGAATTTTTATCCTTTGGATGATCCAATTCACCAACTCAATACCTTTACTTGCTTTCTGTCTGCGATATCCCTTCTTTGGTGAGTTACCCAAGCACGGGTACAGTAGGCATGAGAAAACTGACGCTGGGCTGCTACGTGCACGATGGTTAAAAACCCCGTCCGAGAGTTGGATCACTCGCTACTTTACTTTTTCCACCTTCCACCTGGATCATTCCTTTTGGTTAAAAATTCTAGTCAAGACCTAGCTTCTGACAGTCTAAATCAACTCCCTGAATTATATTGGTCATGAGATCAAGACTTCTTGAAGGTCGGGCCAGTCAAAATAGGGGTCTCTTTCTCCTTATCATCGATCGAACTCTTCTCGCATCGCGCAAAGACTTCGTCCGATGAAGGGCAATTGAAGATATCCCAATTTTGACCATCCAAAGAGAAGAAAATTACTGCAAGTAACATTTTTAAATAACCACATTTGGATCAAATAAAAAAACTATTTTAGAGAATTAGAGGAACAAAAGGAGAAACCCTGGCCACAACACTCAGAAAAATTAAGTGACCAGAAGCCGGGCGGCTACTTTTTCCATAGATGGGACATAAAACAGCATTTAATGCTAATGATTGCGGCGGTTTGTTCCATTTAGCCACCCCTTCTCTGACGGTTCAACCTTAGTAACCGCCTCAAGCCCAGGGAGGGGCGGCTAACTATAACTAGCTGGCCCTGCCTGGGCGGCTGAATTAGGGTAGCCGGCTCTCACCTGGACTTATCCATAAAGCATAAAGCAACTTCACTTAAGTGTGAACTTACTTAGCCTCGCACTTTTGTTGAACCCATGCTATTACCCAATGGACCATAGAATGCGTCATTTTGCAATGATGGTTACTTGGCCACACTCTCTTACCCAACCCATGCTATTGCCCAAAGAATAATCCCATGCATCATTTTTACTATAAAGGAGGGGTAGGGGTGAGAACCAAAGGGTGGCAAATTCATTTCAACATTTTCATTTCCAAAGTGTGTGTGAGAGAGAGAGAGAGAGAGAGAGAGAGAGAGAGAGGGAGAGAGCTTTAGTTGAGAGAGAATGAAACCAATTCCCCACCAAATTCCACTCTCCATAAACCCCCCTCTAAACCATTGTCCTAAACCTCTCTTAGCCCTAGCCAAACAAATTACTACCTAGCAAATCTAGAAGAGGAAACCACCAACACCATTTTCAATCCTCACTACCACCACCCTAGCCAAGCCAAAACACTTCCCTACCTAGGTGTCGGTATGGGATTTTGTCGGTGTTGAAAAATCCACATTTGTGTGTGTGGGGGTTCTCCGGGGATTCGGATCCGGTGCGTGCCTTGGCGGACTCGATCGGATCATCTCTCGGAAGTGTGGTGGGTGTCGTTCCTAGTTGAGGTGCCCGACAGCGGTTAAAGAGGATTCAAGGGTGCGTGTGATCGCCACCTGCTTTTTTGAAAAGTTGGAAAAGTCGGGTCAGGTTTGATCGCCTACATGGTGGAGTTTGTGGGGTCTTCGCTCTGGGACACGGATATACCGTTTAACCTGGGTTTTGGACGGTGGATTTGTGTAGGGAAATAGGTTCACCTTCCATTATTTGTAAAACACTCTTCACATGATCACACATGCTAAACCTATTAATCCCACCGTGATCACCACTTACACACTTTTCTTTCATTACAATCTATCATGCTTAGATAAACTCACCTAAGCATGTGGAAGAATACTTGGACCTATGAAATGCATGCGTATACTCCCTCTCGCTCTACCATGATCAAACACATATGAAGACACACCTCGAAAAACTGTATGCATACAAAAAATGTCACATGCAAGCATGCTAGCCATACCAGTCCTCTCTTCTTTTAAATGGAACAAACATGGATGTGTGTATAAAAAAATTGTTCCCCTCTCTAAAAACAAACCCATATCAGCATGCTTACATATCCCGCCGTGATCAAACTATACATACAAGCATGCTTACTAAAAACACACATGTACAAATATTACGCATGAATCGCCTATTTGTACTATAAAAGACATATATACACGAATAAAAAGCTAGAGTAAGGGTTAAGGAAATATCATGGCCCGTGCGGACCAAGGAGCGTCCACTTCGACCTCGTCAGGATCGTCCATCCCGTCGTCATCCCCCTCCTCCTCATCCTCTCCCTCCTCCTCAACCATGGCCTCCTTGGCCTCATCATCAGCACCGACCCCCGTGGCTTCTATGTCCATACCCATGGCCCCTTTGACCTCAACCCCCATGGCCGCACCCTCGGCCTCCAAACCAATACCACCGGTCTCCTCTGTGCCCGCCGCACTGGAAGCCAAGACCCCATAGTCCCCCATGGCCCTCCTCACCTCTTCCTCACCCGCCGCACTAGCCTTACCCTCACCCAAACCACCCTCGTTCATGCCAAAAACCTCACCTAGAATACACGCGATCTCCGCACTGATGGTCTCCCCCTCACAAACACCCCCAGCCTCGACTCCTTCGACTGCCACCGGTCGATCCCCACGCTTCCTTTTATGCATTTACCCAATCACCCCACCAGTAGAGCCACTCCCAACCTCCGGGACAGCCCTCAAAGGCATGCCCGTCCTCTCATCCACACCGGTGTCCACGACGGCACCTCCTCCATACCCACGGCCTCCCTCAAGACCTCCTCCTCCACCCGATCACTCCCTGATGAACTAGACCCTGAGACAGCCCCTATCTACTCTCAGGAAGACCGGAGATGCTTCATCATCGACGTCGTCTTCTTCCCCTTCGTCATCTCCTCTTATTTCGCACAAAAGCAGAGATTCAAGAGAATCTAGGGCTTCAAAATCAAGAAGAAAGGAATGGTGAAAGGCAAAATCAAATGATTCAAATTGTTTAAAACCAGGGTTTTTCGGTTTCAAAACAAAAGGGAAGAGGGGGGGAAGAGAGAAAAATCGTTTTGAAAAGTGGAGAGAGAGAGGGGTCTTATTCGGTTATAAAGGACCAAATGATGGGGCGGCTCGAGTAGCCGCCCCTCCCCAGTTTTCCAACTTTCATTTCTAATCCTAAATTCCAAGGTTTTCTATACCAAATAGCCATGTTTTGGTTTATTTCCAATCACTACTTGATCAAACACAACTCTCTAGAAGTTTTGTCACATTTTCAATACCGTTCAAACTCGAATTTCTTCAGTTTTGGTTCCTTTCCAGAGTTTTTATCCTTCAGATGATCCATTCACCAACTCAAACACTTTACATGCTTTCTGTCAGCGATATCCCCTCCTTGCTGAGCTTTCCATGCACGAGAACAGTAGGCACGAGGAAACTGACGCCGGGCTACTTCATGCACGATGGCTAAGAACCCCGACCGTGGGTTGGATGACTCACCATTTTACTTTTCCCGCCTTCCACCTGGATCATCTTTTCGGTTGAAAATTTTGGTCAAGACCTAACCTCTGACAGTCTAAATCAACTTCTCGAACAGTATTGGTTATGCGACCTAAACTTCTTAAAAGTTGGGCCGGCCAAAATAAGGGTCTCTTTCCTAATCATCGATCGAAGTCTTTTTGTTTCACACAAAAACTCCATCCGATGAGGGACAATTGTAGATACCCTAATTTTGATCGTCCAAAAAGATGAAAATACTTCAAGTAACACTTAAGAATAACCCACATTTGGACATTCAATAGAAAAAACAATCTTAGAGAAACAAAACCAAGAAACCCTGACCCAAACCCTAGAAACCCTAAAACCTTGGACAGGGGCGGCTAACCCTAACTAGCCGCCCCATCCCGGGCGGCTAGTCTCCACTAGCCGCCCCCCCAGGCCAACCCCAAATTGCTTCCCTGGATGGGACATAAAGCAGCATTAAATGCTGATCATTGCGGTGGGTTGGGACCTTTAGCCGCCCCATCTTTGCTGGTTCAAACCAAGTAACTGACCCAAGCCACCGCTTGTAAGAGATGGGACATTTGGCAGGTCATGATGGGGGGGGGGCTAACCCTAACTATCCGTCCCATCCTGGACAGCTAGTTTCAACTAGCCACCCCTCACTTGGTCTCTGACAGAAGAAGCAGAGAATTAATGAGGGTCTAATCAAACACACTATTAACCAAGCCATTCTATTACCCACTAGACACTCCCCTGCCTCTTTTTCACTATAAATAGAGGGGGTCCAAAACATTTCTATCAATACACACATTCCCAATCCCAATCTTCAACACCCAACCCACACCAACTACTTGAAATCCTTTGATAGAGAGAGGGTTCCATTTGTGAGCGAAAAGCTCATTTTTCACACAAATCTAACCTCCCAATCCACCGTTCGAAACCCAGGTTAAACCCAGCTTATCCTCTGCCAAAACCAAACCCATTTCCTTCCCAAATTGACCCATGCCCCGAACGGCTAAACCTAACTAGCCGCCCCCTACCCAATGGCTCAAATCTAGTAGCCGCCCCCCACCTGCACCCTATTTGATCCAAGACTCCATTAGCCAAGCCCCTGAAGCAGAATATGATACCTGTTTTTCACCTCTGTGTACGATATATCCGTGTCTCAGAGTGGAGACCCCACAAACTCCCCCACGTAGGTGACCAAATTCGACCCAACTTTTCCTGCTTTTCAAAAAAGTAGGTGGCGATCACACACACACTGAAATCCCCTTGAGCCGCTGTCGGGTGCCCCAACTGGGACCGAGACCCCACCACCCTTCTGAGAGACGATCCAATCGAGCCTGCCAAGGCACACACCAGATCCAAATACCCGAAGAACCCGCACACATGCCAAAACTCGGATTCTCCGACACCCGTCGAATCCCATACCAACAGGTGTGGGTTGGGTGTTGGGAGGTATCCAGTGGGAATGTATTGCTGATGTGAATTGAAGATGATGTTAGAAATGGTTTTGACCCCCTCTATTTATAGTAAAAAAGTGGCAGGGGAGAGTCCAGGAGGTAATGGGATGAATTGGATAATAGTGTGTTGATTAGATGCCTCATTAATTCTCTGTTCTTCTGGAGGCCAGGTGAAGGGCGGCTAGTCCAAACTAGCCGCCCAATATGGGGTGGCTACTTCCGGGTAACTGTCCCCATCATGACCTGCCAAACGTCCCATCTCTGACAAGCGGTGGCTTGGGTCGGTTACTTGGGTTGAACTGGCCAAGATGGGGCAGCTAAAGGTCACAAACCACCGCAATGATCAGCATTTAATGCTGCTTTATGTTCCATCCAGGGAAGCAGTTTGGGGTCAGCCCAACTTTCAAGAAGTTTAGGTCACACAACCAATACTGTTCGAGGAGTTGATTTAGACTGTCAGAGGCTAGCTCTTGACTAGAATTTTTCAACCGAAAGGATAATCCAGGTGGAAGGTGGGAAAAGTAAAATGGTGAGTGATCCAACCCGCGGTCGGGATTCCTAGCTATTGTGTACGGAGCAGCCCAGCGTCAGTTTCCTCGTGCCTACCGTTCCTGTATTTGAAAAGCTCAGCAAGAAGGGGATATCGCTGACAGAAAGCAAATAAAGTATTTTAGTTGGTGAATGGATCATCTGAAGGGTAAAAACTCTAGAAAGGAACCAGAACTAAAGAAATTCAAGTTTGAACGGTATTGGAAATGTGACAAAACTTCTAGAGAGTTGTGTTTGATCAAGTAGTGCCTAGAAATAAACCAATACATGGCTGTTTGATGTAGAAAACCTTGAAATTAGGATTGGAAAGAATTCTAAATGAATGTTGAAAAACTAGGAGGGGCCAACTGGGTCCCTTATAACCGTAAAGACCCTCTCTCTCTCTCCGTGCATTTTAAAACGGTTCCTCTCCCTCCGTTACTTCTTCATCTTCGTTTTAAACTGAAAAAAAACTTTGATTTTGCCTTCTTTTCCTTCATTTTGATCGAAGATCCCTCATTCTCTCTTGATTTCGAAACCCTAGGTTTGGGTTCTCCTCTTTCTTTTTTTCTTTTTTAAACTGAGGAAGATGACGAGGTCAAAGGCAATCGCTTCAAGGTGAAAACGACCACGGATGGCTCGTGGAGACCGAAGTCCGAGCTCTTCATCATCGGAGAGCGAGAGGGAGGAGGTGGAGGTCGTGGGGGAGGCTACGGGTGCGGCGGAGGTGCCGTTTGTGGACATCGGCGCGGGTGAGGTTGAGGACGTGCCTTCGGGGGCTGTCCTAGAGGTTGGGAGTAGTATGATAGGATATACACGCAAGAGAAAGCGTGGGGATCGACTTGCAGTGGTCGAAGAGGTGATTTCGGAGGTCGGAGGACTGGCCGAGGGTGTAACCGAGGGGGTAGGGGCTGAGGGAGTTAGTTCGGATGTGGGGGCATCGTTGGATGCCATTGTCAGGAAGTTGGACAGGGAGGCCATAGAGGACAGGGCTGAGGAGGAGGAGAGAAGGGCTAAAGGTGTGTTCGAGGGGTTGGCTTCCGGTGCGGTGGGCACGGAGGAGACCGGTAGTGTTGGGGCTAAGGTTGCAAAGGCCGGGGGTATCGGGGTTGAGGCCGACATGCCATGGGTATGGGCATAGGAGCCACGGGGGCTGGTGCTGAGTTTGAGGCTGAGGAGGCCGTGTTTGAGGGAGAGGGAGATGATGAGGAGGGGGATGACGACGGGATGGACGATCCCGAGGAGGCGGAGGCGGACGCTCCTGGGTCCACACGGGCCATGGTATTTCTTCTAACCCTTTAATTCTAGCCTTTTATTTACATATATATGTTTATTATAGCATGAATAGGTAATAGTGGCTGATATATGTTTCTAATATGCATGCTTGTATCTATAGTTTGATCACAGTGGGATATGTAAGCATGCTTATATGGGTGTTTTAGAAAGGGGGAGAATTTTTCATACACACATCCATGTTCGTTCCATTAAAAGAAGAGAGGAATGGTATGGCTAGCATGCTTGCATGTGATGATTTTTGTATGCATACAGTTTTCAAGGTGTGTCTTCATATGTGTTTGATCATGGTAGAGTAAGAGGGAGTATATGCATGCATTTCATAGGTCTAAGTTCCTTCACATGCTTGGGTGAGTTCGTGAGAGGCGTATGAGCATGCTAGATGGTAGAGAGAAAAGAACGTATGCCAGTAATGACCATAGTGGGATAACAGGGTAAAGCATGTGATCATATTAAGAGTATTTTTTTGCAAATAATAGATGGTGGATCCTCGTGTGAAGTCTCCTGTTTTCATGCTTTTGTTTTTGATTTAGCATGTGGAAGTTTTATTTTGTTAAGTATGGCTTCTAAAAATGAATTTATAGACTTGGATTCTCACATTTCAATTGCTTTTAAACTAACCCATATTCCCTTCGTTTGTTTTGTAGCGGTCGAATCGTATTTGGGCCCTTTGGCATGGGATGAAGAGGTGGTACGCCACCTTGGGCCAGGAGGAGAAGAGCTTGGTAGATGGAGCAGGCTTCCGTTCCTTTTTTCTGATCGAGTCGTTCCACGTCCACTGTCCTTATGTGGAGGCTTTGGCGGAGAGATGGGATCTAGAGAGTTGCACCTTCATCCTTCCTACCGGTGCCATCATGCCGACTCTCGAGGATGTTCATCGGATTACTGGCCTTCCGGTCTTAGGGGAGGTGGTGATTGCGGCCACCCTTGCTGATTACAAGGCGCTCTTTCAGGAGTTGGTCGGGGAGTGGGAGTTCGTCGAGCGGGACCGAACGCTGAACCGGATCCTTTTGGGGTGGCTTTTAGGGCAGTATGGCCTCGATTCCTTCACGCAGCGCCAGAAGGGTAAAGTTGTAGCAAGATTCAAGAGGAGACGGGCGATGATCGAGGTGAGAGAGGCGGCCGCAGGCCCACAGAGGGCACGGAGGGAGCTTAGGGCATTCTTCTTTTCTTCTTCGGCCGGGTCCTCTTCTCGACGGCCTCCGACAAGGTCTCCTCTCATTCCCTGTTCTTGATGCGGGACTTGGAGGGCATGGGACGCTATGCCTGGGGAGCCGCGATGCTTGCCCATCCTTTTGCGGAGCTCACGAAGAAGGTGAAGCGAGCCAGGGGTAAGAACCTCGGTGGTTTTTCTCCCTTTCTCCAGGTACGTGTTTTAGTGAGTAGAGGGCATCTTCCTTGTTTGGTTTAACTCACTTGATCTTGACAATTTCTCCCGTGTTTCGCAGGTCTTTCGGTACGAGCATTTTGTTGTTGACCGTCCAATTCTGGCGCTGTTCAACTGTGCTCTCCCTTGGGCTATGAGATGGGCACCCCGGGGATCTTTTCACTTGCACCGCCTTGTCCAATTCCGAGAGGCCTTCCGTGTCTTGACAGAGGAAGAGGTATACATTCTTTTTTGAATTTCTTTGGCTTGTACTTGATTTTCTTTTGACTAAGCGCTATTCTTATCTTTTTGATGCTTTATAGATGACGTGGAGGCCCTACACGGGGAGGAGGTCCCCGAGGAGTTGTCGTGAGTTTTCCACTAGGTTGGGTACCACCAGTGGGTGCCCGCTCCTTTGTCGAAGTGCCCCTCGATCCCTGTGGCCGGAATTCCTCGGGATGCGAACCTCCCGAGGAACTACGCGACGTATGTGGCGGGATGGATGAGCAGGGGTGCTTTAGTGGAGTGCCGTCCTGAGGTGGCCAGTAGTGAGGAGTACAAGGCCTGGTATTGCCAGGAATACGCCAGTATCCTTGGAACCATGGAGGAGGAGATCCCGGACGCTTATGTAAGATAGAACCCTTCCCCTTTCCTTTTTCCTTTTATCATCGAATATTTTTTGAGTGGTGCCACTTTTGTAGGTTGAGTTGAATGAACTGGAGAAGAAGCTTCAGACAGCTAATGAGCACCTCCGAGCGCGTGGTGGGCAAGTGGAGCATCTGAGGGCTCAGAGGCATCAGTTGCAGGATCAAGTTCGGGTCCTTGAGGCTCAGATGGATGCTCTATCGAGAGCGAGGGCCGACGGTGCTTCCTCTTCCTCCGCTCTTCCTCCATCCATGATTGCCGAGTGAGAGCTCGAATTGACAAGGGAGTTGGATGTGGCCCGGAGCGAGTTGATGGCCATGAGGATGGAGCTCGGCCAAGCAAGAGGCAGGGCCTTACACGCTGAGGAGGAGATGGGCCGGCTGAGGTCGGTGATGATGTCGAGAGAGGAGGAGTTCGCCACCCTAAGTCGTGAGGGAAACTCCCTCCAGACGAGGGTGTCAAAGTTGGAGGCGTCGGCGAGCGTTCCTGGGGGTTTGATGGGAGATCTAATTCGCTCCCTTCAGGCTGCTGGGGATAGGGACCGGGATGCGCTCCGATTGAGCGAGGATAGGCTCCGAGCCGCCGAGGCAAGATCACAGGAGCTTGAGGAGAGGTTGAGGGTGGTCGAGGACCGGTCAAGAGGACTGGAGGTGCGTCTTCACCAGAGGTTGGAGAGGAGAGATCGTGATATGCAGCAAGTCCACCTTTGGGAGGCCACCCTGTGAGGGAAGTTGGTCGGCGGAGGAGCCATGACTGAGGTGGACCTCGACCTTCTCCCTCTTGAGCCCGAGCATTCCCTCTCGGCTTCCTTGGCTACCAGGGCCACTTTTAGTCGCGCTTCCTGTCCTTCGGCATCCAAGAGTCATGGGATATATGCGAAAGCCGTATCTTCAGTTCGAGAGACTCCTGCCACTCCTGATACTCCAGAGGTTCAGTCTTCTCATCAGCCATCGCTTCCTTCTGAACCAAGCCGGGATGCTCCTCCTACTTAGCCCCCCACGGATGATGATACGCCAAGATATAGTGTCTTGGTTTGAAGTAGAAGAATTGTATATATGCAAGGAATTCATGCTTTTCTTCTTTTCTTTTAGCTTAGGTGATCATTTTGGTGGTGGATAGCTCAAGACTTTCAGATTTGGAGCTTTTGGTGGACCAATCTCTTCCCCTATTCCTTATAAAGACTCTCTTTTACACAATCTCTTAGAACAATTTAGGTTTATCGGTCTTGGTGGGACAATTTTATTGTTTTTTATGCATGGTTTGGTATAGTTTAGCATGGATGCATTGGCTTTTAAAGGCTTTCTTTGTTTTAGGGACATGCGTATAATCTTTGGCATTTTTTATAAGTTTAATTTATGGATGGGAGCAGGATTTCAGTGTATAATTGTTCTAGCATGCTATTTATACAGGTTTTGTGTATGTAAATGTGTATGAAATGTGTGTGCATGTTCAGCAGGAATATTTTGACAGGTACTTGAAGATTTGAAGAATTGACTAAGATTGGGACTGACAGTGCATTTGGGCAGCAGGTGAGGGGCGGCTACTTGCGTTTAGCCGCCCAATGAGGGACGGCTTGTTTAGGCTAGCCGCCCCTTACCTGGGTTTTTACCTGGAAAAGAAGGGAGTAGGGGCGGCATGTCTTTAGTAGCCGCATGGTGAGAGGCGGCTAATCCAGTTTAGCCGCCCTTGGCTTGGGGAAATTTTCTGGTTCTGTTTCTTGTCTGCTGCTATTGAAAGTCCTCCTAAGCATTTGTTTAACCTTCAAAACCTATAAAAACATTCTTTCCATGGACCAAGTTTTAAATCTGTCCGGATTGTGCCCCTACACTGACTTTCGAGCCCTTCTTGCTTGAATTGTCAAGGGCTACAATCCATCTAAGGTAAAGTGAAAAGCTAATGCAAGAAAGGAAAGTGCGGGAAACCATGCTTCGGTATGCAAGGAAGAGATTCCAAGTTCGAGTGAAGAAGAATTTTAAGTACGTGTGAGAGTAGGGCAATTTCTTCTCAAACATGTGTGGAAAAACATGAAATGAGCGTAATAGGGGCAATTTTGCTTTGGTATGGGGAGGCTAACGTGATATTTTGGGGAAATTGAATGCCGAAGTGTTTTGGAAAAGGAAAATACAATCTTATGTATGAGTGTGAGCGACATAAGGAAGCATTTTAATTTTTCAATCTTTCTTTCGTGTGAGAGGGCAATTTTTTCGATTCCCTAAGTCAAAGATACCATCAAGCCCTAAAAGGTACCCTTGTGGTCACTCGTGTCCAAACCAGGATTGTATTTGAAGGGTATAAGCTCTAGGTGTCGGTTTTCTGGGTTCGTGACCCTCAAATGCTTGATTATACTATTCTAAACATGCTGAAAAATCCATGAATGTAACAGGAATCAAGTCAAACAAGCTTCCTCTGGACAGACAAGTCTTTAAATAAACTCATGTAAGTGTGTGCAGTTGTAATCATAGAAAAGGGTCTACTTTTGGTCAAAATTTCACCTTTTCCCGCAGACATAGTTCAATTCCAAAGTTCCATTGCAAAAATAAAAGGTGAGAGGGTGGAATGGGGTAAGAGTAATATCTTCCTTTCTGGCAATATTTAGAATTGCCCAAGTCTAGCATATGCCCTACTTTCTAGGTCCCTCTGGCTTTCTTTTTTTCACCACTTCTTTATTTCATGTGTAAAGTACAATCCGCTTGCTCGGATCTGTACTAGTATAGCTGTTGTCTAGCGTATACTGTGCGTAAAGGCGTGATAGCCTGCTAAAATAGAGAGTTTAACCCGTCACTTGGGTGTTATTTTTCTTTTGTTGGCCTCTCTTTGCCTGATTTTTTTTGTTTTGAAGGGGGGCTCTTCTATTTTTCACCCTGATTATTTTCACACTTCCCCTCTAGAAGTGTTTATATAGTGCTAGAGTCATTTTTTGGACATATGCTAGGTCCAGGTAACTCCTCATTTTGACATTTGGTTAATAGGAGTGGGGGCGGAGATAAGGGAGGGATGCTTTGGAGCTTTTAAAATTGTCCCAGTCTACGGGGTAGGTGATTTTTCTTTTATCTAGCGGACCAATTCTTAAGTCATACGTGTGTGAAGGAATTGACATGATTGATGGATTTGAGTTTAAATAACCACAAGTTTATCTTTGGGAGTCTTAGAATTCTATCATCAAGTGTTAAACGCTGGAAATCGCAGGAAGGAAGAATAATATCTATCAAGTATTGAAATTTTCTACGCATGGAATTTCTTCGGATAAAGTGCGTTCCACGAACCTGAAACCTCAACTCCTTTGGCGTCTACCAAGCGGTAGGCATTCCCGGAGTAGGATTGGGTGATCACATAGGGTCCCTCCCATGTGGGTTGCAACTTTCCTCTTGGGTGGGGCTGCGTTGATGTCATGATTTGCTTAAGTACTAACTCTCCAGTTTTGAATTTCCTTTCTATTACCTTCTTTTCGAATGCCCTCGCTACCCTTCTTTGGTATGCCTAGACGTGGTCTGCCGCCTTTAATCTTTTCTCATCTTTTAGATCTCTTTTTTTTTTGAAAGCGTGTAAAAAGATATGTATAGGGGTTTGAAAGCGAAAGTGGGTAAATAAATATCTTGATTTTGTGTGTTTTTGTTTGGAAAGCCTGAAAAGCAATTAGAAATAGGAAAGCAGGCAAAAGATAGTATATAGCACTGAAAGGTAACCTCCAGGAAATGATGGTGCATGGTGAGCCCTCTATGGAGGCTCAAATTGCAGGATCTTTAGGTGAATGATACTTGAATTTTCTGATGTATCATTGGTTGTGTATTGATTTTCCTCTATCTTGAAGCGCGTTTGATGCCTTCTCAACCACTGCTGCTCGGCATCTATTCTGACGGCATCCATCATAATATCAAGGCCTAAAAGATGTCGAAAGCACGAGTGGCGCTTGATCTGCCATAGGCCCTTAGCAGGAAGAGAATCTTTCCTCAAAGGGGGTTCAGTTAATAAAGATATGGATATGGAAGAGCAAGTAGCAGGGGCGATGACTGACTGAACATGTGCAGGGGTGCACGAATCAACGTGATGTTGATGCCCTAATGATGGCGGGGGTAAAGACTTATCTACTGGTGCAATCAAGGGCTCGTGGGCCAGATGTGTAACAATTTGGATATGGCGGGGAAGTCTAAAAGAGGGGGTTCCTCTGACAGATGGGACGACAAGTCGAGTGGATCTGGCAATTGGGATAGCCTGACTGCTCCCTTAAATTGTGCATTCTTAAATATGAGTGGTTCTGATTTGGGGATATGCACTATTGGTTGTATTAGATATATGTCAATATCAGAATTTGATGAGTAAGAAGGTGAGTTATCTGAGATGACTAAGATAGGTTTGATGGGTATCGATATGATTTGATCTTGAGTAGGTAAAAGCAAGGAGGATTCAAATTCAGTCAATTGTAGGTTTTGGATAGTGGATTCAGGCTGTATTGGTGTAGGGTAAGAGAGTTTCGATAGTTCTCCAGCCAAAAACTCTTCATCATCGTCAAAGTCCTGCATGGGACATTCTACGGATTCAATAATTTCAGGTACTGGAGACTCATAGGTCGATGAGGGTGGGATAGCAGCGTATTTCTTTTGGGGTGGTTGCTGGGGAACAAAGGCTTGTGTCCTTGGTGGAGTAGGGGGACAGGCAAGAAGAACTCTAGCTTTGTTGCCACAGGTCTGACTAGGTTGTGTCTGGGAGAAATGGTTCAATGGTCGGATGAGACATCCCTTCATGGGATGAACTAGGATGGGCTCAGGGGGAGGGGTTTGACAGGGTTTGGGTGTATTGGAGAAGGTGCTGGAAGGATTAGGCCATCCGGAATGATCCTAGGCAGATCTTCTAGTTCTTCCATCAGGGGTTGTATAGTAGGTTCTAGATTTTGCTTTCCAATATTCGTTATAAGATCTACACGTATAGAGATCTGATTTATAAAGTTTTGGAATATAGGACTTAGTCGTGTCGGCACGGGGGCGGGTACTGATCGAGGAGTGAAATTTTGATTAGCTTGCCGAGGCGGTGCATATCCGGATGAACCAGGTGTGTACTATCTCAGAACCATTCCTCGATCAAGAACTCGCGCTCCGTTCGGGTAAAGTGTCAAAACTTGGGTAATCCCCTCTACCACGGGGGTTTGTACCATACGAGGCGGTTGTCCAACCCTATGGCTGATAGGTGGGCACTGGGTTTGGACTATTGGGGTGGCACAACGGGAGATCCTGTTGTGGCGGTCAATTAGAAGTTGATACGTAGTACAGTCTCCGTACAAAAGGCTCGTACGAAGCTCTGGACTCAAACTTTGCAACATCATGTCAATTTCTTGACATTCCGTGAGTTGCAAGCCGGTCCGATGGACAAGTATGCGCCATCGAGACACATATTGCTCAAATTCATCCCTAGGCCTCATTTGTTCTACCGTTAAGTCTGAAATAGAGGGGGTTCTGATCCTCTAGTAACCGTAGAGGCCTAAGAACTTCTCGCTTACAGCCGAGAAGTTCGACAAGTGATCTACTAGGAGGGTGGAGAATCATTGTAGTGCCTCTCCTTCCAATGATTTTTGAAAGAGGAAGACTAGTAGAGGTTGATTACCTGGAAACGGTCGGGTGTCTAGATAAAAAGTAGTCAAATGAACGTTTGGGTCTCCACAACCGTTGTACTGGCGGAACTTCGGGATTTTGAATCCCTCTGGTAGGTGGATTGATGGGATTTGTCTCAAGTTGTGTAGAGACATATGCTTGGGGGCAGCGGGACCAGTCTCGGAGAGGATTCTCTGAATGGTTTCGTCCAATGTGTCTCCCATGGGAGGGCTGTTTGTCAGTCTCGGGTTGGAGGTGGCCTAGTAAGGGTCTGGGGTAGAAACAGTTGGGAATTTTGGATTCGCGGGGGAAAGGGGGGTGAATGAGAAGATGCTCAGATTGACCAAGCACCTCGGTGTGGGTGGGGTTTTAGGAGTTGCCTTGGGGGTTTCGACATGGATTTCCTATCTCAAGGTCTTAACCTTGTTGTAGTCAGCGAGGTCATGGAACATGTCCTCCACTGACTGGTACCCTAGACTAGTCATCTTTTCCTCTAGATGGGCTAGGAACTGTGTGGCCTGACCCTCTTGGTGGATCCTCTCCTCTAGTATCTCCTCCTCTAAAGATTGCGCAGCTGTGTGCGGCTTACAAAAGCAGTAAAGGATTGCGCAACAGTGTGCGGCTTACGAAAGAAGTAAAGATGTTGTGATGCAGAATAGAGGATGATCTGATTCGAGGGATGGGGAACTCTATCGTTCCTAGAGGGTTGATAGCATTCTAGTCAAGCTGTAAAAGGGAAGGTCGAAGAGAATTACCTTTTGTTGTTTTTCACGAGGGGTGTCCCACCGTGATCACCAGATTTGTCAGTATGGGATTTTGTCTGTGTTTGAAAAATCCGCGTTTGTGTGTGTGGGGTTTCTTCAGGGATTCAGATTCGATGCGTGCCTTGGCGGACTCGATCAGATCGTCTCTCGGAAGGGTGGTGGGGTGTTGCTTCTAGTTGAGGCACCCGATAGCGGCTCAAGAGGATTCATGGGTGTGTGTGATCGCCACCTGCTTTTTTGAAAAGTAGGAAAAGTCGGGTCAGGTTTGATCGCCTACATGGGGAGTTCGTGGGGTCTCCGCTCTGGGACACGGATATACCGTACACAGAGGTGAAAAAAACTGGTAATCATATTCTGCTTCCGGGCTTGGCTAAAGGAGTCTTGGGTCAAATGGGATGCAGGTGGGGGCGGCTACTAGATTTGAGCCGTCGGGTAGGGTGCTGCTAGTTTTGGTTAGCCGTCCAGGGCCTGGGTGGATTTGGGCAGAACTTAGGTAGAAAATGGGTTTGGTTTTGGCAGAGGCTAAACCTAGTTTAACCTGAGTTTTGGAGGGTGGATTTGTGTAGGGAAATGGATTTTCTCTCACAAATGGGACTCTCACTCTCTCTCTCTCAAAGGATTTCAAGTAGTGGGTGTAGGTTGGGTGTTGGGAGGTATCAAGTGGGAATGTATTGTTGATGTGAATTGAAGATGATGTTAGAAATGATTTGGACCCCCTCTATTTATAGTAAAAAAGGGGCAGGGGAGTGTCCAGGGGGTAATGGGATGAATTGGATAATAGTGTGTTTGATTATACCCCTCATTAATTCTCTGTTCTTTTGTCAGAGACCAGGTGAGGGGTGGCTAGTCCAAACTAGCCGCCCAGTATGGGGCGGCTACTTCCAGGTAGCCGCCCCCATCATGACCTGTCAAACGTCCCATCTCTGACAAGCGGTGGCTTGGGTTGTTTACTTGGGTTGAACCGGCCAAGATGGGACGGCTAAAGGTCACAAACCGCCGCAATGATCAGCATTTAATGCTGCTTTATGTCCCATCCAGGGAAGCGGTTTGGGGTCGGCCAGGGGGCGGCTTGTGACGGCCCGTGTCCAAAAATACTGACACGAGCACGTTACCAAAGCTCTGATACCAACTGTGGCGGCCCGTGTCCCAAAACACCGACACGAGCGCGTCACGTGCCTAAAAACCCACCATAATCTTTTTTTTTTTCTAAAACAAAACATCGAAATGTCCACCCTATATAACCACATATGATAACAACCCTGGGATAACAGATAATCAACAAGATATGTATGATCACCTATATCACAACACACCCAGGAAAGTTTAAGCAGTCAACAGAGCATCTAACACACCTCATATACAGTCATCCATATGTACAGAGCATTTAACATAGGCATGGTTCGCTAGACCAGCCTCTACCAAAATAATCATATACAGATCCAAAACATCAAACTATACACATCTATATATACCTATCACCAGCTGGACGTGGCACCAAAAGAAGACTAAGCCAACGTCCACCAACCCCGCCTCTACTCTGCAAAGTAAGAGAAAATAGAACGGAATAAGCGAAAGATGCTCAGTAAGTAACCCAGACATTCCACGCACAAGGAAAACAAGAATGACATCAAAAGTCAAGCTCAGTAATCTCAATAAACACCAGGTCAAAGTATAATGATAAATGGAATTACTGTATAAGCATCAGCGGAGAACAATAACATCGATGATATATAAACATAGGAATGAATAGCTCAAACTAACACCTTACAACTGATAAAGCCAATGAATATCATCAAGATGTATCACAATTGGACTAAAAGCAAGTACTCTGAAATTACCCATCAATCAAAAGGATGTTAATTAAATCACTGATGGCCCTGGAAATGTCACAATGCTACAAGAATGATAAGGAAATCACAATTCTGGTCCCCAAATGTCCAAAGTGTAGGATTGACCATCTGCACGACCCCACCATCTTGGCCACTATGTCCAAGATATCCATATACCTCGCGTGTGGCCCTCGGAACGTCCATCGCGGATTCACTACCTGGCCCTCGGAACGTCCAGGCACGGCAAGGTATTCTCAAGTCCCCCTCGCTGGACCGTACGTACTTATGCGCGCTAGGGAGGCAAACCTCAACCCTCACTGTAAGGTCTATGGTCATCCAACTCCAAGTACACAAGAGGAATATAGAAGCAACGATGTCAATCACACTACAAGGCTTCATGGTCAAACAACACGAGCATACAGATCATAGGTCCATAGAAAGACACTGAGATGGATACATATCATGATCAAAGAAAGACTCACGATACTAACAAGTCAATTATAAGCTCACGAGATATAAATAAGGCAAGTAAGCTGGAATCCAATAAAGAATAACTCCAAGATACAAATAGACCAATTATAAAGAATAACTCCAAGATATAAATAGAACAATTATAAGAATATTTTAGAATATCGAACAACCACAGTTTAACAACAATGAAGGAATATGTCTCAATAATAGGCCATTTAAATGTGGTACTCACAATCAAAATCATATGGATTATCAAAATAAAATTGAATAGCCTCAACAACAATAAAATGTGGGGTCGAATGGAATAAGTAATGTCGAATCAACAATACCACGCGGAACGGAATTGAACAGATAATGGAATGGAACGAAACAAGCAAATATCGATCAGGTTACTTACAACAATACAACGTGGAATGAAATGGAACAGGCAAAAGTCAAACGGGTTACTTACAATAATACAACGTGGAATGGAACGGAACAAGCAAAGTCGATCGGGTTACTTACAACAATACAACGTGGAATGAAATGGAACAGGCAAAAGTCAAACGGGTTACTTACAATAATACAACGTGGAATGGAACGGAACAAGCAAAGTCGATCGGGTTACTTACCTCACAATTCACAATCCAAGCTGGACTCACCCTAACCCAGCTCCTAAACCACGCAGACAGGAATTCACTGATAAAAATATAATCTCAATCAGATACTAAAATATAACCCTATTAATCAAACAAATCCCAAATCCACAAAGACAAAAATGACATCCCCACTACAAACCCTAAAATGATACTATAAAGTCAACCATCAAATACTTATTTATCCAGCCCAAAAAAAACATAATCATATTCCAGCCCCAAATCACAAATTTGATTCAAAACTGAAATAAAACAACCCTAGACGAAGAACAACAATGAAAAGAATAAAAATCTTTACCCAATGTATCGCGAAAAATGCTCCACGAAGCCTTTCCCAATTTTTCTAATTTTTCCCTGATTTTTCCCCCTTTTTTTTCCAAAGAGAGTCTCGGTGACTCTCACTCTCTCTCTCTCTCGCAATATATATCAACTCACCCTCCACCGACTTAACCATTGATTAAAAACTATAGGTTCTGCCAAATGACGAAAACGCCCTTCCATTAAACTCTGCGTAGCCACGACTCAAACAGCCATATCTTTTCGTAGGGAAATCCACTTGACATGAAACAACTTCTGTTGGAAAGATAACGAAAATATCTACAACTTCTATGTTTGAGCCAAGATCAGAAGAAGCCTCCAACTATATTTAAAATAACAACGGACAGAAGACCTCGCGATTTATTCTTCTAGGGGTATAAATGGTAAAACAGGCATAACTTTTCTAATATAATTCCAAATAATGCCAAACCAATTTTATATGAAAGGTAACTCAAAAATAAAGACTTCATATGTTGAGCGTGAATCCCGAATATGTCTCGAAGGTGCTTTTCAAAAATTAAACCAAATGTACGACTTCAGGGAGAATAAAGACCAAAAGCCCAATAACATAAAATTATCCTCTCCTGTAAACCAAACATGTAAATATTAGCATAAACCGGCATAAGAGGGTCCTGGCTATTACACGGCTAGTGTAAACTAGCCGCCCGGGATGGGGCGGCTAGTTAGGGTTAGCCACCCCATTCCAAGGTTTCTTTGGGTTTCTACGTGTTTGGGCTAGGGTTTCTCGATTTTGTATTTCTAAGATTATTTTCCATTGATGTCCAAATGTGGTTAATCTTAAGTTTTACTTGAAGTATTTTCATCTTTTTGGACGGTCAAAATTAGGGCATCAACACTAGGTTCTGTCCACATCCAGAAAACCAAGTACCAGGTATCAGGCGGCTAGTCTAAACAAGCCGTTGGACCCAAACAGCTAGGTTCAAGTAGCCGGCGGTTTACTTTTATTTCTATTTATTTATAATTACTTGCTTTACTTATATATCTTCTTTTTGACCAATTTGACGTTTTAACTAGAGGCGGCTAACATCCCAGGTTGAATTCTGTACGGTGGTCACTTTCTTCTTTTTACAACATTTATTTACTTCTGCTTTATATCTGTTTTTTGACAAATACTCGACGTTTCAACTAGAGGCGGCTAACACCCATTGGTTGAATTCTGTACAGTGGTCACTTTCTTCTTTTTACAACTTTTATTTACTTCTGCTTTATATCTGTTTTTTTACCAATACTCGACGTTTCAACTAGAGGTGGCTAACACCCCTTGGTTGAATTTTGTACGGTGGTCACTTTCTTCTTTCTGCAACTTTTATTTACTTCTGCTTTATATCTGCTTTTTTATCAATCCTCGATGTTTCAACCAAAGGCGGCTAACACCCCCTAGTTGAATTCTGTATGGTGGTCACATTTACATTTCCCTCCCACATGTCAGCAGCCCCTTTTTAATGTTCTTATCTAGCAGAAAAGGAATCCCAATTTTTCACCTATGTGTGCAGTATATCCGTAACTCAGAGAGGAGAACCCACCCAATTTCCCTGCGAGGCGATCAACAGCAACACCAACTTTTCCTGCTTTTTGAGAAAGTAGGTGGCGATCACAACAACAAACCCCGTCTTTTCTGAGAAGTAGTCGGGCGGCTCAGGAACGACTCTACGGGCGGTGATCTGATCAGTCGCGAGACGGACCAGGACCAAGTTCGCAGAAGACCACGCTTTTACATTCCGACAGAGGGGTCTACTGAGAGGAACTACAAAACCTACTCCTCGATCACAATTTTGTCTATAATGTATAAAATCTTGCTTGCCCTCGCACAAGTAACCCCTCAATCTCTAATAAATTTAATAACTGAATCCCTCAAATTCTCGATGTAAACTCTTGTATCCCTAAAAATCTAATGGTTATGGACAAGCCAAATCATCCACATCACAGTCGGAATGAAAGATTGAGTGATTTTTCCCGCCGCACTTCGATCACCACTCGAACGAAGACGTCTCCCTGTCTCCCATAAATCGTGCAAGGAAGCAAACTGGTCTGCCATCCCAGTCATCGACTTTAAGCTTCTCCAAAGTTGACGAACGATCGGACACCCGATAAAGAGATGTCTCACCGTTTCCTCCTCCATCGTGTAGAGAGGACAAACAGTGTCGGCATCAGGCACCCATTTGGAACGGTACACTCTAGTGAGGAGTTTCTCCTGATACGAAAGCCACATGAACATTTGAACCTTGAGGGGAATCTTCGGTCTCCAAATATCCATCACCTTCGAGGTTGTTATTTTGAAATGTGGATGATCTTTTCACCACCAATCATAACATCCTCGAACATAGAAGGGATGCCGGGGCTGTGGTCTCCAAATGATTGAATCCGGAACCCCGACTGATAGAGAAACCGTATAGAGATCACTAAACAGGTCAGTGAGGAATCTCGCCTCATCTCCCGCTGGATTCCTTCGTAGACGGACATCCCAAACCCCGTTTGGCGCCCCATGACACCAAAAACTTGCAACCGTGCCGTCAGGATCTCTGGAAAGCCTGTATAATCCGGGAAAATGCTCCTTCAATGTACAGTCCCCAAGCCACACGTCGTGCCAAAAACTAGTGGACCTTCCATCACCCACCTTTCACCGAATAGCATCCATGAACCCTTCTGTAAATGAAAGTATGTTCCGCCAAGTGAAGGAGACTCGAGCGGAGACTGTCGGGAAGCGGTTGGATGAGTCTCCACAACCAAATCTCGCCTCCAAAAGGTGACACCACAGCAATCTGCGACTAGACAACGGCCACCACCTCCATTTGGAGAGTAGAGCCTTATTAAAATCACTCAAGTTCAACACACCAGCCCCTCCCAAATGTTTTCTGCTGCATACTAGGTCCCAACGAACCATATGGGCCTTACGGCCCACCCCGTTTGCACCACTCCATAGAAATCTTCTTCGGATCCCATAGAGTTTTTGGAGAATTCCCTCGGGCGCCTTGTAGATTGATAGGAGAAAAACTGGAAGGTTAGAAAGGACAACTTGAAGAAGAGTCAAGCGTCATCCGAAACTTAAAAGCTTCCCTTTCCATCTCTCCAATCGTCGTTCAAATTTGACCACCAATGGGTTCCAATCCATCTTCCGAAGCTTGCCTAAATGAAGAGGGAGTCCGAGGAGATGAGTAGGGAGGCGTTGAACCCGACAACCGAAGATCCTTGCAAATGTGACAAGTTCCTCAGGAGCAACATGGATTCCAAGCATGGAGCTTTTGTGAAAATTTGCAAACAAACTTGACTCCCCTAATTGAAAGGGAGTTAGCTGCACAAAGGATTACCGTGTCATCTGCATACTGGACATGTGAAGTGGAAGGCCCACCAGTGCTAATGGATAAGCCCTCGATCCACCCATCCTACTCCGCCATCTTCATCATCCTACTAAAAGTGTTAGCCACCACAGTGAACAAAAAGGGAGATAATGGGTCACCCTGTCGAAGACCCTTGTTCATGTGGAAGAAGCCAATGGTTTGCCATTCACCAAAACCAATGTCTTAGCAGTAGAGATGCAATCTCTAACCATCCGAATCCAGTTGAGCTCAAAACCATGACAAGTCAAGAGATGGAGCAAGAAATCCCATCGAACATTGTCATATGCTTTAGAGAAATCAAGCTTGATGACCACACCTCTCATCCCATGCCTGTGGGCAGCCGCGATACACTCTTGAACCACCATGAACCCGTCATGAAGAACTTGTTCCGGGATGAAGGCAGATTGGTTCTCCTCAATCATGAACCCAATCGCACATTTCAGCCTATTTGCCAACACTTTTGCTACCATTTTATACACCCCATTGACTAGGCTTATGGGTTGATAGTCTCCCACTTCAGCCGCTCCCTCCTTTTTAGGAATCAGAACTAGGAAAGTAGAATTTAAGTAGCTAAGACTACATGCCCCCTTGTGAAACTCATCGAACAGTCCTAACAAGTCAGCTTGTACAATCTGCCAAAATTCTTGGAAAAATTGGAGGCCAAAGCCATTTAGACCAGGAGCTTTTTCAGATGCCGCACGGAAGACCACTTTCTTCACTTCGTCAGCTGAAAAAGGCACCTCTAGGTTTGTCCACATATGATCTGGCACCTTTTTGAGGTCCTCATCCACCCAAACCGGAATACGATGACGATCCTTCTTGTAAGCCGAAGTGAAATGTGAAACAAGGAGATGTTTGATATCCTCCTGGGCCTCCAGAACTAGCCCCCCTGACTGCATGGCGCCAATGTGATTAATCCTCCTTCGCATATATCGCCACTTTATGGAAAAACTTTGTGTTGTTATCTCCATCTTTAGCCATGTCTCCCTTGAGCGTTGACGCCACTCCGCTTCCTCTGTCCGAAGCTATTGGAACCACGAGGACTTGAGACTAGCCCTACGTAGCCTGTCCTCCTCTGAAAGTGGGATGGATTCCTCCTGAACTTCTAAGACCCTTAGCTCCTCTTCAATCGCTTTCTTACTATTCTGTCTGTTGGAATGTTGTTCCCTACTCCAGCTCTTCAAAACTTGCTTCACCCATTTGAGTTTAAAAGCCACCTTTCGTGCTCCCAACAAGCCCAGGGTAGGAACCTGCCAGGACGCAGCCACCACCTCGCGGAAACCCTCGCACAGTAACCACCAGTTCTCGAACTTAAAGTGATGATGGCGCGCACGGGATTCACCGCCATAAAAAATTAGAGGTGAGTGGTCTGAACAGATTCTAGGACGAGCTTTTAGAAGGCACATAAGAAAAGCCTCCTTCCATGCTTGGTCGATGAGGATTCTATCCATCCTCACAAAAGACGGTTGCCCTCGAAGATTACACCAGGTGAATTGTTGGTTATCCAAAGGAATGTCCAACATACCTGCCTCTGCAATCCATTATGAGAAATGCTCCATTGAGCTAGAAATGCTTCCTTCTCTGATACGATCCGATGAGAACCGTGTCACATTGAAGTCTCCCATAATACAACATGGGAAATTCCAACATGCCCTGTTAGCCTGGAGATCAGCCCATAGTTCTGGCAGCAGCTCCTCCATATTGGGACCATATACTCCCATCCAGATACACGTCCAGTGAGAGATCGTGTCTTCACAGACAACAGAAATAGAGAAATGACCCTCTCTTTCGTCCACCTTCTTCCATCGTCGATCATTCCAAGCTAGCATTATACCTCCCGAAGTACTCTCCGACGCCATGAAAACAAACTCCGATAGCCTGCCATTTCCAATACCTCAAAGGTCATTAGATGTAAATGTTTCCATTTTAGTTTCCTATAGATAGACTAGGTTCACCCCATTTTCAAGCACAACATCTTTGACAACAGTTTTTTTACAAGGGTCATAAGGCCCTTAATATTCCAACAAAGGAATTTATACATTAACAACTTAGATGAACCCCTGAGTATCCTGAACCACCGACTGAGCCTACAGGAGAGGCTCCTCTGGAACCTCCAAAGAAAAAAGCCCCTCAGCCTCGCCTAGCAGGTAGGCTATTTTCAAATCTGCCTGAAAATGGTTTTTGACTAATGTCTCAGTGAAATTCAAGCAGACTTTATGGGCACGGGAGCATCCCGGAGAGTCCCAAAATCCTTCGGTTTCCCGAACTTGACTATCTTCACTGTCATAAACCAACTCGCTCACCCTTTCCACCAATTCCGCACTCTTCGGGTTTAAAATACAATATATCTTACATGTATATATACACACACTTTAATGCACTACCGGACGATAAAATTTTTCGCTCAGCAATACACATTAGCGCCAAAGATTAGTGCGAAATGGACAATGGGACATTTGTCAGATAGACCCCCAGGTTTTTAAATATTTACAAAATTACCCCTATATGTTATATAAAAGTCCCTCATATTTATAACCAGGTTCCTAACAAAAAACCGCTAATTTTATCTTTTCCTGGGCTTTTCTGTAGATCCACCCCCAAGTTCTACCAGTTTCACAGCTAGAACCTATCTATATAATAAAAGGGTCCATAATCCAAATTCCAATATTTATAAGCAGGTCCACAATCTCAAAACATGACTTTTGGGGTTTTAAATTTTATAAACCTTGATCCAAAGATTTTTCAAACCATTAAGATACCCATAAAATTAGAAAATATAAATATTTTAGTCACATTAATAAATAAACCCTACCCATAAAATTATAAAATATAAATATTTTAGTTACATTAATATATACAAAAATTACAAATAAAATTTGACCTATTTAAACCCATAAAATTATTGATGGACGTCATGCTTTTGAATTTAAAATCTGTTTTGTTTCTTTTTTTTTGGGATTGATTTTGGATCTATATGTATTAATTTTTTTTAGATGTGAAAATAAGTATTTTTTAGTTTTTTTAGGACAGTATTTTTTTATATTAGTAATATATGATGGATTCCATATATGTAGGTAATATTTTTTCTTGTCAAATCACGTAAATTTTCATCTCATATAATTATGATTTTACTTTCATTTTTTCTATTTTTGATTCGTCACAGAGTAATCTTCAATGTATAACAAATTTATTTGTTTATCTTGTTTATCTGTTCATTGTTATCTTGTTTAATATTTTATTTTGGATGGTTAACTATGATAGTTTGTTCCATTCATTTTTAATTATTAAAAAATTTATATTATATTATTATATGTGAGAGATAGGCGATGCCAGCGGGGTCTATATACCTCACAAAGGCCTTCTACTTGCCAAATTGTCTGAAATTAATAGCACTCCTATTCAATTATTGACCTCTCCCAGTACTAAAAACAATGGATTCTGATTTGCTTTTCATTTCTTTTTTAGTTTATTAGGGGGGGGGGGGGTCCAAATCTAATTACATTGATATAAATAGATATTTCTATGGTCCCAAAATCTAATGATACATGATTGATTGATATTGTGTATTTGTCCTGACAAGTTCAAGTGTGCCAATTGGTTGCCTTCAAAAATGCAATGAACTTGTGATGTGTGCCACCTTGATATCAAACATGACATTAATACGAGGGATCCAAAGATTTAATGTGTGACCAATTTGACTGTGTACCAAACATGTCTCCCCCAGTTACCCTGTACAACCCAAGTTGATGCATCAAACCTGCATCTCCTTTCATACCTTTAAATAGTCTTACAAAAATAGAGATGGCTCAGTGGGGTCCCCCAATTGATGCTATTTAGTACGAGTTGGAGGAAGTTGCACGGGTTTATACTGTATAAGAGAACTCTTTACTTTGGAAAATGATACACTCCGATTATAACTCAGTTAGAAACTCAGACCCCACATCGGATCCGACGTGGAGAGCCCGGCTGATGTGGAATTTTTTAGGCGGGCCCGTTCGAATTTTGAATTTCAAAATTCATTTTTAAGTACCCACTGACACTGCATTAAATTTCACTCTTATTTTTTTAAATAAAACATTCTTCAACGTTGAATGCTTATCCCCTCGAAAAGAAGCGATGCCATTGATTTGACTAATTGATTGAATATTTCTAAAAGTATGAAATGCACTGTCGTGGAGTCTAAAAAAGTTGAACATGCTCTTATGGATATGGTATATACAACCGAATATCTGGTATATACCAAGAAACACACATATGTCTGGCGTGATTACCGAGGATATGCTTATCTGAGGTCTAACAAAAAGCTTTCATCAGCTTCCAAGGAAAAAGTGGCAATTTTTCAACTAGAGTACAATAAGATTAGTGTACCTTGAGATGTTACATTCGGATAAGTAAATCTTAGACTGATCACTTATTCAGATCTTTCTCATGATTTTTTGGAGGAATAAATTAATTACTTTTTGTGTGATGCACCCATTCATAATTGAGTGATACCAAAATTCATACATACAACGGTTAGAAATTGACCCGTCTTCCTTGTGAAACAAACACCATGACCCCATTTTTTTTTCTCGGAGAAAAATGCATAATTAAAGGGATGCTCCCTATTCTTTTAACTATTCTTTTAAAATTAAAAGTTCACCATCATATTTAGAACTTTACCGGTGCTCCACAGTTATTCTGATTTTTTTAAATAGTATATCCAATCCAATGAAATATATATATTTTAATAAAATTTATAGATCAATTTCAAGATTATATGAAAATTTTGAACAATGTATATATGTTGAATAATACATACCTCATTCAATAGCTATCGAGTTGTATAAGATTTTCTGGTTTACCTGTATTGAGGACCGTGTGTAGCAATGCTTTCTTTTAAATATTATTTCATGAGAGGGAGATTGGGATGATCCAATGTTACTTTTGTAAAAAACATATATTTTACATAAAAATAAAATCACATGTTTCATTAAAAGAGAAAATATCATTAATGAGAACAGTGCTCTTTTACGAGTGGGTCAATACATTTTTGTTTCCTTTATTTTTTTTCTCTTATTGATATGATGCTTTGCCTAAGTGATGGATTCCCTGAACAGAAAGATATATGCATGCAACAATGTAAAGATGAAATAGATTTAATAAAATAACACAATTCTAAGAGGATGTGTAATATCAATATCAGCTAATTCTCACATATTATATATAGTATAGTTATACCAATATGTTCCTTGCAAAAAAAAATTCTCTCATAAACAAACATATTTTTTAGACTATTCACCGGTAAAGATCGAGCGGAATAACTCAATTTAAGAAAGACTTGAAATATCTGTATCATTTTATTTTATTCTATTCTAGCATACTAATTAATACTATTTTCGCGTGCATGACACATGCACCTAGATTTAAAAATATCAGCTATTCTGAACAACTTGTCTAGTATTTTATAATATATATTATTCTAATATAGTAAATATTGGTTTAGAGGAAAACTTATTGTTGCTATAAAAAAGGACCAACGCCTTCTATATAAAACAAGCTTGTGTACCTCACAAACTGTACAATGCTTTGTTTGTATATTATTGTATTTTATAATATATATTAGTCTAACATAATAAGTATTGGTTTAGAGGAAAACTTAATTAAGCTATAAAAAAGGACCAGCACCCCCTTAGATAAAACAAGCTTGTGTACCTTACCAAACTAAACAATGCTTTGTTTGTATATTATTATATTTTATAATATTATTATATTTTATAATATATATCAGTCTAATATAATAAATATTGGTTTAGTGGAAAACTTATCGCTGCTATGAAAAGGGACCAGCGCCCCTTAGATAAAACAAGCTTGTTTACCTAGCTAGCTCACCAAACTGTATAATCCTTTGTTTGTTTCAAAATATTTTATAACAATATATATATACACTCCGTTTCCAAGATTCAAGCATATGTTAAAAACAAGGATAATGTTATGTACATTGTTCAAATACAGCTTTACGTAGCCCATGTTAGGAATGAGAATAAACCCCCGGATAACCCCGGATATAAATTTTGTTGTGTTTGGAAAGCCCGGATAACCCTATATAAAGTATGTTAGAATAAACTGGTATAAAGTGGTATATGGATTTCAATCAACCCCTATAATAAAAGTTATCATAGGTTATTCCACCCAAAGAATATGTCAAGTCTACGTCATCACCTCTTATAAATCAAATGTCAAGTCAACTATCATTATTTTTTTACCTTTTATAAATCTTTATCCATACTTTATTCACATTTTATCCTAACAACAAAACATTTATTCTTACGTTTACCAATAAGAATAATTCAAAACACAACCAAACATAAAATCACTTTATCTTTATTTATACTCACTTATACTCGGATAAATGTATACACAAGAAAAAATCTTATCACCATTCCAAATGGGGGCGTAACGTCCACACATATTTTAAATTTTTTTAAAATAATAAATTTCATCTTTTTTTTTTATTTTTTTATTATATATTATGCACCGCAATGAGTCCAAAATTCACCCAATCGACCTACTCTGTGCGATAAATGAGCTGGGCTTTTTTCAGATAGGCCCCCTGGTTTTTACTACAGTATATCTTACGCCCCCGTTTGGATTGAAGAATTGAGTTATTCTGGATAGATAACTATGTCAGTATAGATAATAACTCTACAGGAATAAAAGATTTTATGTTTGGTTGTGTTTTTTTATTCTCATTGGAAAACATAAGAATAAATATTGAGTTGTTTGGTTGATAAATAATAAAATATAAATAAAGTGTAAAAATGTTGATTTGACATGTGTGTCATTTGATGTATAAGAGATGTTGATAGGTGATTTAATGTGATAAAGTATAAAAAATTGATTTGCCATGTGGGCCCATGAGAATAGATAAACTTAGTATAGCTTATTCTAGAGGTTACTTAAAATTGTTATACTTTCTTATAATCATTTAAACTGGCTTAGTAATATCAAGTTATACTTTGCAAACAGACATTTGTTTTTCCTAACCATTCTTATAAGACTCTTATACCGCCCTTATCCGAGCTTAATCAGCTACCCAAATGGGCCCTACATGTATACACATTTTAATGCACTACCGGACCATATGAGGACAAAATTTTTCACTCATCAGTACACGTTAGCGCCAAAGATTAGTATGAATAAAGTATGGATAAGGATTTATAAAAAGTATAAAAATAATGATAGTTGATTTGACATGTAATTTATAAGAGGTGATGACAATTGATTTGACAGTAGACCCGCATATTCTTTGGGTGTAATAACCTATGATAATTTTAATTCCAGGGGTAGGTTAGAATCCATATATCACTTTATACTAATTTATTCTGGCATACTTTATCCCTACCTATTCTATGTTTCCAAACATCCTTTATCCCTTATTCCCCTTTATACCATATTATCCCTTATTTCCGTTTCAAACGGAGGCTTGAAGTGTTATGTATCCCATTCGACATACTCCATGTCTTCCGTGTTTGATTTGGTTCGACATGGTTCATGGCTTTCTGGAATAAAAAAAACCTTTCAAATGCTTTGTATCATGTTCGACATACTCCATGTCTTCCGTGTTTGATTTGGTTCTACATGGTCCATGGCTTTCTGGAATAGTGAATGGGGTGGGGTGAAAATGATTTAAGTTGAATAGTTATATATGGGTGGGCTTATGAAGTGGAGATATATGCCTGGGTGGGGAAGCAAAAGGGGTCGGTAGGAGAGTGTTTGGGGTGGCTATAGCCGCACCCAACACTTTAATCGGACATTGGGGTATTTTCATATAGACTCCCAGGTTTTGAAATGTTTATCAAACGACCCCTATATGTGTTATAAACAAATCCCTCATATTTATAACCAGGTCCCTATCAGAAAACGGCTAATTTTGTCTTTTCCTAGGCTTTCTGCAGATCCACCCCAAGGTTTTACCAGTTTCACAACTAGAACCTATGTGTATTATAAACGGGTCCTGATCCAAATTCCAATATTTATAAGCAGGTCCCTAATCTCAAAGCATGACTTTTGGGACTTCAAATTTTATGAAGAGTCATGATACCCAGACTAGAAAATATAAGCCCCATGAGGTGTCATCATATCATTGGTTGGTTTGTTGACTTTTCAGAAAGAGTAAAATCAAAAATATAAATTTATCATTCATTAAAAATCTGTTCCATTAAACCAAATCCCCCATTTTTATCTAATCAGTTACTAATTTTGAACGGTTACACTAAAATTTATGTATTTCAAAATTTGAATTTTGAAATCCTTACCTAGTAAATGAATTTTCTATTTCAGTTACACCCAAATCTTATCTATATTACACTAAAACTTACCTAAATTGTTTTTTTTTTGTCAAAATCCTTCAAACGACTACTCTTTTTTTTTAAAGAGTCACATTCATACTATATACATTTTTTTAAAGAATATTATTAAAAAAATATTATAGCATTTGATAAACATTTTTTTAATTTAAATAAATAAATTATTTCTAAAATTGCAAATACATTTCCTAATTGTTTACATCCTTTACAACTATTTGTTATATGAGAAAATGACTAAAAAAGTCTCCCAAAAGTTAGAAATACCCAAATGAGCCACTTTTTAAAATCATACCTAAAAAATCTCATTTTACAATTTTGGAAACACAAAAGACTAATCAACCCTTATATAATTAGTTCTTTAATACATTTTATATCTCTTAACTTTGTTAAAATATTTTACCCTCTTAATTTTATTAATATATTTCACACATTTTCATGTAGATCAATTTTTTTATAATAAATTCTCTGTGATTATGTGGATTTTGTGAAATATATATGTATCAATATAATTTGAGTTATGATGAACTACATTAAATGTTGATGTTTTTTTTTTTAAAATGGATATGTACTAATGATATCATAAAAATATGTAAATAGTCAAAAAATAAAAAATGTGAATAAAGATTTAGAATATTAAAATATCATCTGTTGCATTGTGGCACAACACATATTTAAATTACATATTATGATTATAAACAATGAAAAATGATAAATAATATAATATCATATAAGATATATATATAAGAAACACAATATAATATATAATAATAAAAACCTGATTGAGAGATATTGTTATTTTGTAGGAAAAATAAGTTTCTAGTGTGGAATAAAGAGAAATATTATAGATTTAAGTACATAAGGGCATATTAGTCTTTTGTGTTTCAAAAACTATGAAATGAGACTTTTTAAGGTATAATTTAAAAAAATGACTGATTTGGGTATTTCAAACTCTTATGAGATTTTTTTGGTCATTTTCTCTTGTTATATTTACATAAAGAGTTACATTTACATAATTGTTTTACATTCCATACAATGTTTAAACAATTTTAAAATAGATCCTCTCTTCAATAGTCTGTTGCATTTTATGAAAAATATCAAACAATTTTTTTGTTGTGAGTTACATTTAACAAATATTACGTGAACTGTTTGATTCATTTTCATAAAAACTGTTACATTTACATAAATGTAACATTACAATTACATTTACCTAAATATTTTGTATTCCATGCAATTTACATGTAGTTGACTGTTACATTTATGAATGTTACAAATATAAATCAGTACATGCATGCGGTTGACTGTTGCATTTATTAATGTAAAAATAACACAGATTAAAAAATTGACTATTTACATTGTCAACAATGTAGTAGTAGCATCAAACAAACTATCCATATATAAAATATAATAGTATCGAATGTTACATTTAAATATAAAGAACAAAATCAAATCAAACTGTGAAAAATGTCATTTAATACATGAATAAAATTTGTGTTCAAACATTTAAAACAAAATGTAAAACACAATTTGATTACAAATCTAATAATGTCAAAACTGTTCCGAGAAATAGTGAGGTGAGATCCAAATAATAAAAAAATGATTTCTTGCCCTCTTAAACCTCAAAAATAAAATTTTCGATCTGCTCCCACTTTTTCTTCATAAACAAAATCAGTTCTGAAATTCAAACATCGATTAATATTGTTGTATAATTTTCAGAATCAATTAATGGTGAAGAAATACAGGATTTTTAGAATTAAATGACACTCCATGATCATAGGATTCATGTTGAGGTAGTTATCAAGTAAATGACATAATAGACAATGTCTTATTGCCACATCATTGTGCCTGATTTGGGGCATGTGAAATTGAGGCCTGGGAATCATTATTGTTTTAAGAAACTTCATCCAAAGATTTTTCAGACCATTACTATACCCATAAAATTATAAAATATATATATTTTAGTTACATTAATAAATAAACCCATTAAGCTACCCAAAAAATTAAAAAATATAAATATTTTAGTCATATTAATAAATACAAAAATTACAAATAAAATTGGACCTATTTAAACCCATAAAATTATTGATGGATGTCATGCCTTTGAATTTAAAATATATTATGTTTCTTTTTTTTTCGATTTTGGATCTATATGTATTAATTCTTTTTAGATGTGAAAATAGGTATTTTTTTAGTTTCTTTAGGACAGTATTTTTTTATATTAGTAATATATGATTGTTTCATATATGTAGGTAACATTTCTTTTTTGTTAAATCACGTAAATTTTCATCTCATATAATTATGATTTTACTTTCATTTTTTCTACTTTTGATTCGTCACAGAGTAAACTTCAATGTATAACAAATTTATTAGTTTATAATATTTATTTGTTCGTTGTTATCTTGTTTAATATTTTATTTTAGATTGTTAACAATGATAGTTTGTTCCATTCATTTTTATTTGTTAAAAAAATTATATTATATTATATTATATGTGAGAGATAGGCGACGATGGCCGGGCCTATATACCTCACAAAGGCCTTCTACTTGCCAAATTGTCTGAAATTAATTCCACTCCTTTCAATTACTGGCCTCTCCCAGTACTAAAAAACTGTGGATTCTGATTTGCTTTTCGAGTGTTGCTACACTCAGTTTCTTTTACCAGCCATTTTGCAGTCCCCACGTCGGATTGCCCAGCTGGAATTTTTTTTTTAAGCCACGTCAGCCCAAACAAAAGCACCCACCAAAAAATTCCCTCCAAAAGTTGCCGCCCTTTTCTTTGTTTTACCCTGTTTTGGTAACTTTTCAGTGCTTTGTTTTTTTAATTTTCATTTACTACTTCTGTTCCTCCTCTCTCTCTCTCTCTCTCTCTCTCTCATCAGCGACAACCATCACAGACCAACCATAGCAGCTCCACGAGTGGGTAGTAAATATTCCTTGTTTGCAGTGAGGGGACAAAAAGTTTGTATATGCATAGTTTTCATGAGATTCCCCTTTTTTCGTGTTCATCTGTTTTTTTAAATGCTTTTTCGTAGAAGGTAGTTGCAAAGTTGATGCTCTATAAATTCCCCTGTTTTCCACTGCGTATCGATGGACAACTATTTATTTTTGTTTTGGAGTCGTGTATACCGATACTAATAATGTATATACTTATTTAAATCTCTCAGGTCAATCGGTTGACCAAATGGAGATGAATGATTTGGAACATATTGGTGAGAGTGTTGAAGCTGAACCCCAAGCTGCAGTAAATCGCGATGAAGAAGCTGAATACATTAGACATTACAAAGCGAATGAAGAGTTGATTATTGGGATGGAGTTTAATAGTATCGATGAAGCATTTTCTCAGTACAAAAGCATTTGTTTTTCGCTGTGGTTTTGGTATCATGAGAAGCGGAAGAAGATTCACTCCCGATGGTGACTTGAAGGCATTTATTTTTGCATGTTCGAAGGAGGGAAAACTGAGAAAGAAGAAGGATGAAAGTAGCACAATGACGAGCGTCTCTCAAACCCGGTATAAACCTACTTGCAAAACCAATTGCAAAGCTAGGATGCAAATAAGAACGTTCGGTGATGGAAAATGGGTATTAGATCTCCTTGTTCTTGAACACAATCATGAGGTGTACCCAAGACGCTCACGATTTCACAGATGTCATCACGCATTGACCGCACACACCATGAAACAGCTGGCTATTAATGATGCTGCCGGACTTCCTCCATGCAAGACATTCGATGCTCTAGCATAAGAAGGAGGAGGCTATGACAATCTTTCATACACTGAAAAAGATTGTCGGAATTATCTTGAAAGAGTGAGACGCCTGCAACTTGGGGAGGGAGATGCTGAAGCTCTACTGCAGTATTTCAGCAAGCAACAGGAGTTGAATGCAAGTTTCTTTCATAGGATCAATTTCGACGAAGAGGGGAAGCTGAAAAATGTCTTTTGGGCAGATGCATGTTGTCGTGCCGCATATCAGTATTTTGGAGATGTTGTGTCATTTGACACAACATATCTAACAAATAGATACGCAATGCCATTCGCACCCTTCATAGGAGTGAACCATCATGGGCAGTCAATTTTGCTTGGCTATGGATTGCTCGCTAATGAGACGATCGAAACCTATGTATGGCTATTCAAATCGTGGTTAGCTTGCATGGGTAACCTTCCACCAGCCGCAATAATAACAGACCAGTGCAAATCGATTGGAGGTGCCATCAAAGAAGTGTTCCCCATGACTAAGCATCGCCTTTGTCTCTGGCACATACTGAAAAAAGTTCCAGAAAAGCTCTGTAAGGTGATGTTTTATTTTTGTAATTGAAAATTTCTTTCGAGTATTTAACATTTTTACATGAGCACATGCTTATTTTAGTAAGCATATACCTTGATAGGTTCCTATTTGTAAGTAGATCAGATCACATAGTTTGCTAATGTTGTACATGCATATTTATAGTTGTATATTCCATGCAGGTTGAACGATACAAAGAATTAAAGGATTCTCTTAGCAGCCTCGTCTATGATTGTCTTACCATTGATGAATTTGAAATTGGATGGCAGAATATGATTGAGGATCATCATATGGAGGACAACGCATGGCTGAATTCTTTGTACCAAGATCGTGAAAGGTGGGTGCCAGTATTTGTGAGGGACACATTTTGGGCTGGCATGTCCACTACCCAGCGCAGTGAAAGCATGAATGCTTACTTTGATGATTATCTAACATCGAAGACAACACTGAAACAATTCGTCCATCAATACGAGAATGCGCTCAGGAACAAACACGAGAAAGAGGCCCTTGAAGACTTCCATTCCTTTCATTCTACGCCACAACTTATTTCTCCACTGAAGATGGAAGAGCAGTTAGCCAATGCATATACCATTAACATGTTCAGAAAATTTCAGGATGAGTTGCGGCAACTAATCCAGCTCAACCACACATGCATTGGAGATAAAAACGACTGCAAAACATACGAAGTGATTGAGATAGTGAAAACAAACCACGGCGAGAATAAGCGATTGAGATTTGATGTTTTGTACAAAGGAGCAACCGAAGAGGTGAGTTGCATCTGCAAATCCTTTGAATTTCGTGGATTTTGTGTCGTCATGCTCTATGCATTCTTCGTTCTGAATTTGTGACTGAAATGCCCAGAAATACATAGTGAATCGGTGGAGAAAGGATTTCAAACGCATTCATTCATTGGCGATAACTGAAAATCAAGGTCCATAGTCAGCTTACCGATGAAGTATGACAACCTGTATAACTTGGGTTTGCGTACTGTCCAAGAGATTGTGGAGATGGTGAGTTCATTTTCTAATGCCTCTATATTTGTTGCAACTCTATTTGAGGAACTGAAGGCGAAAACAGCAAACCACATCTCAACACTCATTGATGCAAGCCTCCCTTACCAGCCTAACTCAACAGCCCAGTCAACTAACCGTGCAAGCAATATTATCAACAATGAAAAGGTGCTTGATCCAATAGTAGCACAAGCGAAGGGTCGTCCGAAGAGCAAAAGAAAGGTCTCACGATGCGAAATTGCTGTCAACAAAATTAAAAACGTGAGTACCATTTAATACTAACTGCATTATATACGGCATGTGCAGACATAGTGAAGCATATACTTATTTGCATAGTGTATATACACATTTATCGGTTTTGAGGCAATAACATATCCGTTTTATTTTACATTCAGAAAACACGAAAGACGAAGAAACAGCATGAGAGCTCTACCCCATCCTCCACACCACCATCACAACCACGAAGTTCTCAAATTAGAGAGCAGTCACACCAGCTAGACCAGCTAGACGAGGAGTTTGAGACGTGGATGGCATCTCAATTGTAACATTGAACATGTTGGGATCTTTATAAGGAGTTAATCTTTGGTTTCTAATGGATGGATGAGTTCTGAAATGTAACATACAACATCTTGGTTATTTATAAGAAGTATAAAATTTTGTTTCTAAATTGATTAGTACAAGATCTAATCATGTTACTTATCGATTCCATACTCACTTAGTATGCACATGCATAACTATATTAAGCATATACCTGTCTGTCGAGGCACCCAACCCAATCTAAAGTCACATTACACAATAACCAAACAAACTAATTAATAAGGAACAATAATCACACCAAAATGCATATTTTAAAGCAACATATTCGAACCATTTATAGTTTAAACCAAAGTACCCAACCAAATCATGTCCAGTTTCCCTGACAGCCCAAACAGAACAGCCAAAACAGAACCATAACTTGTTTACACTTTACAAAATTGATCACCCATAAATGCAGCAGTGATCATGGCACGCATGTAGGCCATATCATCCTTGGTGTTCAAATATGAACGAACATCAAGCATACGACAAGCAATCCAATGGCATACGTAGACGCCGCAATCTTGGCCCCCAGACTGCTGCGGAGCAGGGACATCAGAAATGAGTGGCCACTCCACTGTTTCTTGTAGCACAGTTTTTTGCAATATCTTGACAGCCTTCCCCGCCCAGGCAGTATGTTCTTTCTTGCGTAGGGAGTCATACAGGAGGAACTGACTGTTCATCAAGTCGATGACAAGGAGAAACCAATGATGTAATGTGAACATAGGAACAAGGACAACCTTCGCTTGGGTGAGAACATCCTCCTCCGCCTTCCACTTGTAAGCTTGAAAAAAGCGTTCACATCTCTCCAGCCCTCCATCAATGTATTGCTGTAATCAGAATTTATTTTTTCAGACCAAAACGAGTGAAGCATATACCACTTTAGACTGGTATATACCAGTTAAATAATGTCATACACTAATTAAAAATGGATTATTTCATTTGAAATATTCAAAATATTTTTCTTACATTGAAAGCTGCTGACATGTATAGAACTCTCCTATTTGCAGTAGTCATTGCCATAAGTCTGGAAAATGCATCAATCACCTAAAACAAAAGAAAAACATACACAATATAATAAGTCAAATAAGTATTAAAGCACGAGCATATAACGTGATCAGACATATATTCTTCAAGTAATTCACACCTCTTCTCCGAGCCACTGATTCGAAATCACTTCAAATAGATGTTTCCTAGTGACCATAGTGTGGATAGTGTTTCCATCATCTGGTACCTCCCACGCTGGAGAATCATCCATCAGGGGATTCTCCAAAAATTTATCAATCAGAGCTATCTCTTTCGGGGTGCATCTTTGTTTTCCGGGTAGTTCTATATAAGTAGGAATGTATATGTTATGTATGTGGAATGCATTTTATACATGTTTTCTATGTTTTTTATGCAAGCATATACTAACCTGTCTGAGGACATCAGTGACCTCTCTATAGACTGGTTGAAGTTCCTCTGACTCCATCTTTGACAGATGGCAAGCCAACGCAACATGTTCATCCTCTGACAACTGCACATGTTTCTCCTTCGCTGCCTGTTTGTATGTTTTTGGCATATTGGGTTTAGTCGGAAGCCTTTTTTCCTGGGTTTTTTGGCTTGCAGTTGTTGAGACAATAGTCTTCCCCTTGTTTTCGGTCCCATTGTCTCCCCAACATCAGTCATTGGCTTTGATAACCCAGCAGCTTTCAGGAATAAAGTAATATATCAACAAACAATGTATATGCGTGAATAAATTAAATATATACTATTCAAACAGAGTATATACCCGAAAATCAATTTCACAATAATTGAACTAAGATGTGAGATTTAGAAATTTATACCTGCTGAACGTGTGAGAGGTCCCTTCCTCAAAGTCACTGTTCTCTTCCTCTTTGGACCAGAGAAGCATTTTTTATCCTCAATCAGGACATCATCATCATCCATTTTCTCTTTCAGTACGACCTCAGCATCAGTCTTCTCTTTCATGTCGACCTCAACATCAATCGATTGTTCCTCCACCTTCTTCTCATCGACTGTTTTCTCTTTGTATGATTCCTCTTCCTCTGCTTTCCCCTCCTGGGTGGGGATGTTTAGAATATCATCAAGGATAGAGTCAACCTCTTTTGTCATTTTGGTCAATGCTTCCACTTCACATGCCTCCATTGCTGCGTGGTCTTCGGGCTTATTATCTTTGGCCGCTCCTCTCATTGCATCCCCCCCTGCTACTTCCATCGTTGTAACCCCTTTTTTCGTTTTACTTGCCCCCACACCTTTTGGCCCTTTATTGGCCACATCCCCTTGGTTCTCCTTGGATTTTTTGCATTGCTTTGGAATGTTACTCCCTCTAATTTTCACCATACGCTCTATTGATCCAATTCTCTTACCTGTTGAACCACAAACCAAGTCATAAATGCATATGAAAGTTTTTTAAGCGTGTATGCCACATTGATAAACGTATATACCTTCTTTTTCCATCGCTCTCGTTTTGCAGGCTTTTTTTTTTCATAACTCCTTTGTTTACAAATTCTGCTGCTAATTTTTATTCTCTTATTTTTCCCGGGTTCGCCAGTGCTGTTAACAAATCATGTCAATTATGTGCAACATATTTATTAAAGCACATGATAGTATTGGAGTGGTATACACCTGGACTGGGAGATGTCATTCTCTTGCTTGATGAAGAAGCATATTTTGCTTCAGCCATACTAGCCTTCTTCTTTTCTACCTTGTCTGGAGTTCTCTTACTTGGTGAAGAAGTGGATGGTGAAAGAGCGTTAATTGGCATGGGCATGTGCAAAACCCTTTCTAGCCCCTTTCTTAGATCCTCTACTGAATAGAAACCTGAAGGCATGGGCATCAACACATTGTGTGTTTCTGGAGCGGCATTGTCATCGTCCTCCTCCACTTCAGGCAACAAAACCCTCTCCTCTTCAATAAAATCAATCTTCTGGTGAATCTCTTCCGATTTCAACTCGTGGAATAGTCTGGTGTATGTTGTTTTTCTTCCACATGGCATATTTCTCCATTTGTGGATGCGGGGCCATCCAACCCCAGATTGACCTATCTCAATATGCTCGTACAACCAAACCTGAAAACACACATTTTCTAATTTAATCATCTATATGACAAGAGCATAGTGTATTTATATGATTTGTTAACACTTTATATACCGAATTAATTTGATATATACGTTCATACATATCTATGAAACTGATTGAGAGATGTATAACCAAAACCAATTCAACGGAGCATATACTACATTAAAAGAAGTATATACTATCTATATACCGACTTGACTATGGTATATGCCTCAAAAATTATCTGCAAAACAGATTAAAAGAAGAATATGGTCAACCAATTCAACACGTATATACTATATTAGAAAAAGTATATATAACGCAAATACAAGTATACATCATACATGTCAAACCAGCAGACTTACGTTGAGAGCTATGGCACAACCACTGAAGTATCATTTTGCATCTAAGGCGTCTGACCCACCTGCCCTCTCCAGGTTCCGTGACGAACACCTCAGAGCTTTCATGATGTCAATGTGCACGGCCTTAGCCTATGCATATTGACCCAGGTTGTCCAGGTCTTCCACTATATCCACCAACTCGAGTGGACATGCGTAATTGGACCTGCAAAATAATACAGTTGCAAAAATGTGCAATAAAAACAAATTCCCAAAGTCTTTGGCAGATTTTTCATCATCCTTCACAACCAGCTCCTTCATCGCTTTCTCTATTTCGATTACTGTGGGATACTTCACATTATGTGAAGTGAAATATTCTCTATAGAAAGCTGACGAAGGAGATTTGTTATGTTCCACCACAGGCATCCCGCGCGTCGTTAGACCAAAAATTACTGCCACATCTGATGCGGTAAACCGCAGTTCCCTCCCTTTCACAACGAACCTCTCCCTTTCCGGGTTCCAGAAGGACAAAATGCTCTCCAACAGACACTTCTCAGTTCTAAATGGAGGGATATCAAGAAAAACCCCAAATGGGGTATCCTTGATAATCTGGACATGGAGGGGCCTTTCACTTAGGTTGTCAGCCTTCATGAAGTCCACTATGCGGGTGGTTGTGCACCTCGTGTTAATGGGCTTCGACGTATACTTCACTTTCTTCAACGTTGCAACCACAAAATACGTGACTATTAGATGATAAACAAGAACATCGATGAATTTGAGATGTTCAGGTATATACCTTCACAGTCATGCCGGAATCCATGGTGATCTATGAAGAAATGTTTGGGTGAAAGAGAGGTTGAAAATGGTGATCGTTCAGAGGTTTGTTGCCCACGAAAAAAAACTTTCAGATGGTGTGTATTCAAGAAAAATTGCAGGGAAGGATAGAAGAAGCTAATCAAACTGTTCATATTCTATGCAAAATTACATATTTACCCTCTGTTTCAACATAAGGAGGGCACATGCGTCGTTACAAATGGCATCTGAAAAGACATTTAAGAAAAGGACCAAACTACCCCCGGAGCCATCATTTTTTGGTTGCATTGAAACTGACGTACATGCAGGCATGGGAACTCGGACTGCAGTTGTCAAATCAATCTTAAAAATCGTGCATACATTAAATTAAAAAAATAAGGCAAAGAAGTAACCAGTTGTTGTCAAATCACACTCTAAAAAGTGCTTTTACACTCAGTTTTTTATTCTCTGCCTAAAACATAGTCTATACACGTTAGAAATTATGGAAAGCATATACCTCATTAGATATTGTATATACCCAAATTAAACCCTTTTTATACTTATTAAAAATGGGTTCATTCAACTCGAAATAGACTGAACTGCACTTTTTATCAAAGCATATACCTCATTAGACGATGTGTCCTAATTTAAAAAAAATTAAAACATGTGAAGTATTAATGTGCTTTGATTTATGAACATATATCTCCAACAAAAATACACGATGACATTAAAGACAATTCAAGAGCAGAAATGGAATTAAGGTACAAAATTAAGTTGTTGTGAAATTAATCTAAATCTTTGAAGAATTTGTAAAACATGAATTTAGTATTGATAGCTTACTACTTAGACTTGTATATACTAACATTAAAGTGGTATATACTATTTTAAATCATGTAGATGCATAACTATTCGACCAAAAACTCACAAAAAGATAAAATATGTTTCCGAAAGGGCATAACATAGAAGAGTAGAAATTGATTTAAGATACAAAGAAAACAAACAGATATAACATTAAAAGTATTGAAGTAACATTGAAAATTGTTCGAAAGAGAAAAAAAAATATTAAACAAAAAAAATCACCCAGCCTCCATCGCTATGTGGTCTCATCCAGAGCAACAACAGGTGAAAGTTAACTGGATAAATAATTTTTTTGTTCTATGGAAGAGATAAGAGAAAATGTGTACTGGGAGAGAGCAAATGGAAGGGAGAATAAATGATAAGGCGGAGAGGGAGAACAAAGCCGATGAGTAGAAAAGGGAGATGAGAATGGGTGAGGTGGAGAGGGAGAACAGAGCCGGTGAGGAGGAAAGGGATCTTCGAGCCGGTGAGGCGGAGAGGGAGATCAGAGCCGGTGAGGAGGAAAGGGAGATCAGAACCAGTGAGGAGAGGGGGATGAGAGACGGTGAGGCGGAGAGGGAGATGAGAGACGGTGAGGCGGAAATATGATAGGGTGAGGTGGAAATTTGATGGGGTGAGGCGGAGAGGGCGATCAGAGATCAGAACTAGTGAGGAGAGGGAGATGAGAGACGGTGAGGCGGAGAGGGAGATGAGAGACGGTGAGGCGGAAATATGATAGGGTGAGGTGGAGATTTGATGGGGTGAGGCGGAGAGGGCGATCAAAGACGGTGATGCGAAGAGGGGGAGAGAGAGAGTCTTTTTTTGTGGGGGACGAAAGGGTTGTGTAAAACCCAACGAGAGGGTTTTGTCACATCTTAGATAACTCTCCTCGATATCCACCCAACACCTGCAAAAATTGTTGGTCATGGTACATACTAGGATATCATAGTACATGCTCTCTCGAAAGTCGTATATACCTACGTATTATTGGGATCCGTACTGCAAAACTATGTCAGGATCATGTCATGTCATCGTCAGAAATGTCTATTCAACGATTTAATGCGAACTCAGACGACTTTTAACAGTGATACAAATTTCAAAATTTAAGCTATAGTCGGTCCCGCCTAATAAAAATGAGACGAAGGAGCCACGTCATCAGTGTTGTCCACGTCGGATCCTATGTGGGGTCTGAATTTCTTACTGTGAACTGGTCGTAGTGTATCATTTTCCTTGCTTTTCTTTCTTTTTGGATGGATAGCCCAGTGGGCTAAGAACCATGACCCCATTTTTTTTCTTTTGGAGAAAAGATGCATAATTAAAGGGATGCTCCCTATTCTTTTAACAATTCTTTTAAAATTAAAAGTTCACCGTCACATTTAGAACTTTACCGGTGCTTCATAATTATTTTGATTTTTTTAAATAGCATATATAATCCAATGAAATATATATATTTTAATAAAATTTATAGATCCATTTCAAGATGATATGAAAAAATTTGAATAGTGTATATATGTTGTATAATACATACCTCATTCAATAGCTATCGAGTTGTATAAGATTTTCTGGTTACCTTTATTGGGGACCGTGTGTAGCAATGCTCTCTTTTAAATATTATTTCTCTTTTAAATATTATTTCCTGAGGGGGAGTTTGAGATGATCCAATGTTACATTTAAAAAAAAAACTGTTATATAATGAAACATATATTTTACTTAAAAATAAAATCACATGTTTCATTAAATAGAGAAAATATCGTTAATGAGATGATTGTATATAAAGATTGTGTATAACAATGCTTTTTTTTTTTATGAGTGGTTCAATACATTTTTGTTTCCTTTATTTTTTTCTTTTATTGACATGATGCTTTGCCTAAGTGATTTGGATTCCCTGAACAGAAAGATACATGCATGCAACAATGTAATGAGTAAAGAAATGATTTAACAAATTCCTTTGAATTATAATAGGTGTAACAAACGATTTAATATATGAGTATCACTTATATATACCAGTGAAATAGATTTAATAAAATAACATAATTCTAAGAGCCAATATCAGTTTATCCTCACATATAGTATATTGTATAGTTATACTAATATGTTCCTTAAAAAAAAAATTCTCTCATAAACAAACATATTTTTTCCACTATTCACCGGTATAGATCGAGCGGAAAAACTCAATTTAAGAATGACTTGGAATATCTGTATCATTTTATTTGATTCTATTCTAGGATACTAATTAATACCATCTGATTCCCTATCCAACCTCCTTTTTTCCCCTTATTTTCCCTTGAGTCCTCTGCTATTGAGGGGTTTTATAATGGTTGCTACTTGATTGGTTTTACATGCAATACTATCTTCGCATGCAATACTATCTTCGCGTGCATAACACATGCACCTAGATTTAAAAAATCAGCTATTCTGAACAACTTGTCCAGTATTTTATAATATATATTATTCTAATATAGTAAATATTGGTTTAGAGGAAAACTTATTGTTGCTATAAAAAAGGACCAACGCCTTCTATATAAAACAAGCTTGTGTACTTCACCAAACTATACAATGCTTTATTTGTATATTATTGTATTTTATAATATATATTAGTCTAACATAATAAGTATTGGTTTAGAGGAAAACTTAATTAAGCTATAAAGAAGGACCAGCACCCCTTAGATAAAACAAGCTTGTGTACCTCACCAAACTAAACAATGCTTTGTTTGTATACTATTATATTTTATAATATATATCAGTCTAATATAATAAATATTGGTTTAGAGGAAAACTTATCGCTGCAATGAAAAGGGACCATGGCCCCTTACATAAAACAAGCTTGTTTACCTAGCTAGCTCACCAAACTGTACAATCCTTTTGTTTGTTTCAAAATATTTTAAAACAATATATATATATAAGGGCCCCGTATATGAGGGCCGATTACCTGCGGCGAACGGCAGGTGCGGCGTCGATCGTGGGCCGTCGATCACGGGTTCATCGCATCGGACGGTCGGGTGCGATTCACGTCGACCGTTGGATGCGATGGACCCGCGATCAAACGGCCCACGTCGCCGCCGCACCCGCCGCACGCTGCACGTAATCGCCCCCGTGTGTATATATATATATATATATAGACACACACACAATCCATTTTCAAGATTCAAACATATGTTAAAAACAAGGATAATGTTATGTACATTGTTCAAATACAGCTCTACGTAACATCCACATATTTTAAATTCTTTTAAATAATAAATTTCATCTTTAGACATATATATTTTGATAAAAAAAATATATATCGCTCAATTTCATATTGAATGAAACATTTAGCAAATCTAAAAAAATTAACGAGGTATATACCTCACTAGGGATATATACATCTCTGGATAGCCAATGAGTTATATGCATTTTGGGCTATAAAAAAGAATGTGTGTAACAACACCTTAAAAAAAAAAATTTCTAGCTATAGCCTCACCATAGATGTAAACTATACGACAATAGATTATACAACAGTGGAACAATGCTCTGTGAAGATCAGTAACGAAAGCTTCTAAACCCTTGCAAACCATCTAGAGTCCAGATCCAACCAGGACTGACTTCAGTCAATACTGTCAGTATCAAACTGTAAAGCCCTTTAATCGAACTATACAGCCTATTAATCGGATTGCACAATCTGATTGTTAAGTACATGTTCATTCTCTTATTGGATACTGATGATAATTAGGAATTCATGTTTTATTAAATAGTTGATTGGATCCAATAAGAGAGTGGAATATGTATCAAACAATTAGTTGTGGAGTTCGATTCATATGCTATGTAGTTCGATTAAAGGATTGTGCAGTTCAATACTGTTACGCCCCGGAGCGGCCGTCCTTGGGACTGTACCAATCGTAAAATATCAGGAGTCATACATGAGATGTCAATAATAACTCCAAATAAAATGCAACAATAACTAATAAGGATCGAATAAGGCAACAGGGAAGCGATAGCCAATTAAGAATGCGGAAGCATAACTATAAATAAGTCTGTAAATCAAAAACATTATTACAGACCTGAATACACAAACACTATCCTGTGAGAGTTCAAGTCTAGTCTAAATATAACTACATGTGCAACACGCACGATTACTAATACATATACAAAGAAAATAGGATTGCTGTGACGATTGCATTTTTTTTTAAATTAAAATTTTATTTATTTTTTTTAAAATTAAATATGCATGGCATACATAATTGCATTTCAATCAAATTTTAATATTTAATTATTATTATTTTTTTATACTTAGGATATTAGATTAGATAAAAATTATTAGGTGGGTGTGTGTGAATGGGCATGAGTTTGTTTAGGCTGTGATGGGCCTTATGATGAACCAACTATGGCCCATATGCATGGATGGAATAATTGCACGTGAACAGTGCACACCTCGGTTTAATTAGGGTTTCTCATGTCTATATATATGTTGGGGTGAAAGAAAAAAAAAAAAGAGTGCGGCTGTGTATCCAATTCGGCAGAGAGAGAGAGAGAGAGAGAGAGAGAGAGAGAGAGAGGTATTCTTCTTTTTTTTTATTTCTTCTAAATTATTGTTATTTATTAGTGATATTGGATTTATGTTTAGGTTGTTAAGTTTTTATTTTTATTCTTATTTTAAAGATAAAATTAAAGTTTTGATTTATTTTTTTAAAGATTAAACATATTTTTATTTTATGGGATTTTGAGTTTTTGGATCAAGTTAGAGTTTTGATATATATATATATTCATGTTGTTTGATTCTTATGTTTTATAAATAAAAAAAAAACTAGGGTTTTGATCTACTATTTATTATTATTAGATCTATGCATGTTAGGTATTTTAATTTTTGAATCTTCATAAACTTAGGGTTTTGATTTATTATTTATTTTAAAGATTATATCTAAGTTTAGATTATTAAAATATAAGTTTTTATTTATACAAAGGTTATGACTTATACAAATACATGTTAAGTTTTATTTATTTTCAATTTTTGCAAAGTAATTATTTATTTTTTTATATAAAAAAAATGTGTTTTTCATATAGTCTTATGAATTTTCGGGTATTTTATTTTTATTTTTAGTTTTCTAGATTTTTGTCTTTTCTGTTTTGTCTTTTCTGTCTTGTCTTTTCTGTTTTGTCTTTTCTGGTTTTTGTCCTGTAATGTCTGGTTATATGGTAAATAAGTTTATCTTTTTTAGGTTGTAGTATATATGAAATAGGTTTAGATTGTTGGGTATAAAAATTTATACCTATTAATAGTTGATAGGTAATTAGGTCTTGGGCTTAGGCTTAAATTATAATTTTTTTAATTAATCAGGTATATGATTCATCTAGGTTTTAATTACGAGTTTCGCTCTCCGGACCTAGGGTCCATTTGAGGTGAGTAGATTTACTGATCTATTCATATGGATTTTTATTCTATAGCTATATATTCTTGATTGTCACATGTTGATTTAGATTAATCATTTTTAGCGATATTATATGTTATTCATACATTTATATTATTATGATGACTATGCATGATTGCATTGTTATACATATTGTTCAAATTTCATCTTTATTGAATAAATTTGCATGATTTAATCCTTCATCATGTCATTTAAAATAGCATGAATTGTGCTATCCATGTTTCAAGAATTATTATAATACATTTTTTTTTATGCTTATATTTTTAAAAATAATATTTGGATTTAAGATTATCATTTTTGAGATTTTTGAAAAAATTTAGGACTAGTGGAGACAAACCTAGTCCTAGGATATTTTTTTTATTAAGATGCACATCATAGCATATTTAAGGAATAATCCCCCCCGTTGTATTTCGCCTTTGGGGAGGAAGGTCTAGGACTCGAAGAGTCCCAAGATCGGTGAGGGGTGTGGTAAAGCATTCCTTGCAGCGGCGGATTCCTTTGTTTGGAATCTGCAGCAACCGGGGCATCCTGTGCTGGTGTTCTCGTAGTGGTGGCAGCAGCGACCCATCAGCGTCTTCTAGATTCGACGTCTCCTCGAGAGAGCTTTTTGAGCGATTTAGTCGCTTGGGGCTTTGCACACCTGTTATGGGGGAACGATTCTTCCGATTGAGAGTCCTACCCAATCATACCATTTAAGCTGCATGATTTCTATTACGTGGGCCAAGGATTTGAGCCCACGTGATTGCATAAAAATATTTTTGTGTTCATGATTTTAAATTTATTTATTAAAGGAAATCCTCATTTTCAGCATAACTTTATTTTTATATGTATAACTGTCATATGGAGTAATATTTCTGTGAGTCTATTCGCTGAGTTAAACACTCACCTTATTCCAAATGGCTGGTTGTTTTATAACCAGGTAGCTCATCTTCTGAGGACCAAGGTAAAGTTTAAACCTTTCATACATTCCAAGGATCTTGAGGTAGCAATGTTTGGAGAATAAATAATAGTCGCAGCCGACTATTTGGATCTATTTTAGTTTAGATGGCTCCCACAGGGGTGGTTTAGTGTGTCTTTTCATTCTAGTATTTTATTTATGTCAGACTCTGATATTCTGTAAGACTGTTAGTGGTTTATAACTTTTGGATATTGTTTTCATGTTTTATCACTTTCAGTTTTTATTATATTAGTATTGTTTTAAAAAAAAGTACAAATTTTGGTCTTGTGTTTGGATTAAGTTTAGTAGCGACCCATTTATCGTCCGATAAACGGTCAAGTAAATGCAGGGCGTTACAATTGCAAACAGTCACGCACTCGTCAACCGAAAGGTGAAACGCTCCATGCACGAACCACGCCAGAGGGATGCTCTATCTCCACGCCAACTTAGTCCATGGTGGATAATAATATACGAGGGGTGAGCTACAAGCTCAATGAGTGATAAGAATCTAAGCTCTATAATAATGATATAATACTAGTGCATTTTTTCGTTTAAGGAAAAGAAATATGGGAGAACCCAGCAGAGATAAATGTCATGCGAAGACACGACCTCACCTAACCCTCACCCTCGACCCGGAAGGGAGCTCTTATGACTCTTAGGAAGGAACTGTACAGTTAACCATAAAGCATAGCATTACTGGATAACACAGTACTACAAGTCAATCTGCATCAAGGTATAATTACATTAAATGCCTCACATTTTTCAATTGATGTATTATACTTTCGACATTCCCAATTAGTATAAAAGTCACGTGACAACGTGACCCCAACTCAGCCACACCCTCACCCTTAGGGATGACATGGGACTATTGGAAACAGAAAATAATCCTCTAACTCCCTTAACCTTCCGGTAGCCCTCTCCCGGGTAGCCCACTTCCTAGCAGTTATCCATAGTAGGTCCAATGCCAAAACGGTATTGAAATACACTTTGGGCATCTTATGATGTGGAGGCGCAATCTAGGATAGCTCCAACACCGGGTAGCTTCAATGCGGATACGAGGTAGGAGAGAAGCATTCCATGCTCGCAATACGATCCTCAAGGATCAATTATAATAATTTAGCAATTAACGATGCTAATGAATTCCCTTGAATTGCCATAATGATGCATCACTCGGACGTGGGGAGAATAAGAAGGCAGGACCCTAAAGGTGCTACAAAACACGTATAGCCATAATACGCGCTCCTCTAGTGGGTGGATCGAAACACTCACTAATACTTGGATTATCGCGTGTCCAGTCAATGAGATCTGTAAGACACAACAATATATAGATAAACCACGTGATAATCATAACTTAAATAAATGAAGCATAAACACGATTCCTAGCGCAGAATAGTGCGCGGTTTGGGGCGAGCAACACGCGATGCACTCCCATGGCAACACAATCACATGAAAAAATGGTATAACTTCTAAACCCTACGACCAATAGTGTTCAAATCAAACATGAAGCTTCCTAAAACATAAAGAAGTCTACTTCATGAAGATACCAACTCTTAATATTGTCTGCAACATGCATAAATAACTCATTGACGTAACCATGTAAAATTAGTGTATCTACTGCAACCAGCCCTAAATGTTGATCTCCAAAGCACCAATGAAGGGCAGTGATATGTCCACCAACTTACTTGCTTAGGGCACCACCTTTGTTTACATAGAAACCATCCATATAGTATTTAACACAGAATGATTAAGAGCACCACCCTATAGGTGCCACCACCCTACAAAATTAGCATGTACAAGCCTACCACTTAAATCTAAAATGCATATGACCCTTATGCAAAAAAAAAAAAAAAAAACCGTTGGCTTTGAAATGGGTTAGACATATGGATTGTTTATTTAATTATATGTTCTAGACAATGTATATGTCGATGGGAACATAAAAAAAACCGTAGGTTTGAGAATGGGTTAGACACATAAGTTGTCTACGTAGTTATATTTCCTAGACAATGTACATGTCGATGGGAACAGAAAAAAAAACTCATAATTTCTGGAATGGGTTAGACACATGGGGTGTCTACGTAGTTATATTTCATAGACAATGTAACCGTTGATGGGAACATAAAAAAAACTCGTATGTTCTGGAATTGATTAGACACATGGATTGCCTACATTGTTATATTTTATAGACAAAGTACTTGTCGATGGGAATAGAAAAAAAACCTTCTAGGTTCTGGAGTGGATTAGACACATGGGGTGTCTACATAATTATATTTCCTAGACAATGTCTCTGGCGATGGGAACAAAACAAAACCAATAGGTTCTAAGATGAGCTATAGTAATGTGTTTGATTACATGAATTAAATAAAAAAAAGTCACAAATTCAATAAAAATACTTATTTAGACTTAGATCTCTTCACATAATCCACTGATAAACATTGATAAATATTTAAAATCATTCTTGCAAAGAAAAGTCATATAATGTTTGATCAAATCACCATCAAAGCCATATTTGCATTCAAAGCCATAAACACGACTATTCAAAACCATATTAACACTGTTTAAAGTAATATAATTATAATTTCAACAAGTGCTCCTACAAAAACCATCTAACACATAACAGATTGAACCATTGTTGTTACTTACATAAACATCCATTTCAACAGATCTTAGAAAAAACAAAATGATTTGTTGAAAATATTAGCTCCATTTAAATATCAACTGTCATTCAACCTCTTAGAACAATTCTGTAGTTGGTGACTTCGGGCGACTTGACAGCGACAGAAGAGGTGTGTTGTCTTGACAATAATCCAGTATGTTTTGCATTTGTCTTTGCTAAACACTCGTTATATGCTGCCCTTGTACGAATGGCTGCAAGTATTGTGATATATGGGTACGCTACAAAAGAAAGAATTATTGGTGTATTAATAAAGCTATTGGAATTCATCATTTATTAATAAAAGACAATCATACTTACCCAATGTTAAACTGATGGACCACTAAAGGCTCCATAAAATCATATTACCCACACCACAAATCCCTCTGAGTATCTAATAAATCCGATCTAAACATGCTCAATAACCAAAGATCTTAGCAAAACAAAACATTTATAACACAAAAATGCAAGCTCCATCCGTTTTCCTATCAATAATAATTTTGAAAACAAACAATATATGAAAAAAACCATCCAAAACTCATCTTAAGCCTTAACTCACAAGTTAATGCAAACCATTCGCACAATTCAAAAGAATCCTAAAAAAATACACACCAACTCTAAAAAAATGTCATATAGATCCCAATGAAAAAATGAAATTATCTTAAACAAAATAACCAGATCTAGATAACAGATACCCAACAATACAAAAATAAGAAAGACAATTTGGTTTAGATATATTACATTGATTGATCGGCTCAAAATCCTTTCAAAGAGTGTTGACAGCGTTAAAAGTGGACTAGAGAGATGGAGAGCGTCTTCTTGACGGCCAATCGTCGGCGTCCTCATGAGGGCAACGTATGGGATGTGCCAAAGAGGTGTTCGAGAGGCTAGATCGAAAAAAATGAGAGGAAAGAGAGGGAAGAGAGAGATTGATGGGATGAAATAAGGTGGGTGGTGAGAAGGGTGTTTCTCATAGTGTGTTTATATAAGGTGGTGCATTTGGTAAGTGAAAAAATTAAAGGTGGTGGGCTTCAAAAGGTGGTGCCCCAAGTAAAAAGATGGTGGGCGTATCGCTGCCCAATTCTGAAATATATCATGCACGTTCTCTGATATGTTGAGATCATAATCTGTGAAGACGTCATAACCTAATTTAGCATCTACATGCCCGAAATAAAATGTTTACCGAAACTAATCAATTCCCATGCTAATCTGGATAGTCCTCACAATTCAGCTTATAACTTAAAATATATATAACATTATGATACCAAATTTCAAATATAGCATCTAAACACATTGATAATCATATCCCATGAAGAGATAATGCTCATAAAATGCCTTTAGATACTAGTTCCACAAAGATCTTATGAAGAAAGAATCTGCCTTACTAGAATATAAAATTACTATCATTCATCCATAAACACAAACACCTCATGTGTAGCAATTACACATAATGATACTTCCCCAATAGCACCCACACATACCCACATCGTACATGCATCAACACACAACCAAAACAGCACTCAACTCCATAAAATCCAATCAACAATAACCACAACAGTACCAACAACAAAAAGGGAAAAGAGAGATTACCTATAGAGAGGATAAGAGGATGTGAGACTCACAAGCATACACACACCTACACCTTCTCTCATGGTAGGTCCGATGCCAAAACGGTATCGAAACACATTGGGCATCCTACGATGTGGAGGCACAATCCAAGATAGCTCCGACACCAGGTAGCTTCAACGCGGATATGAGGTAGGGGAGAAGCATTTCACGCTCGCAATACGATCCTTAAGGATCAACTATAATCATCTAGCAATTAATAATGCTAATGAATTCTCTTGAATTGCCATACATATGCATCACTCGGACGGGGAGAAAATAGTTAAGTTCTCGCACTTAACAATAAGAAGGCAGAACCCTAAAGGCGGGTCATCCATGCACCTATTACAGACAGGCCAAGCAAACTATCATATTTATCAGTTAATGAATACCGATGCAATAAACGAATTCTTCTTAATTTCATACGAGAGCATCGAATGGATGCAAGCTAGATAAAATGTTACATTTGCATAGAAAAACAAAGTATCATCCTGACCATGGATCACACATATGCCTATCACAGTTATGCCTGACTAATTAAACACACACACAATTATTACAAGAGAAATTCTATCATAAAAGAGTTACATGGACTACATGTCCAAATAACCTATGATTAACCCATATACATACACATATATACATATTTTATACAATCCAACATAAACTCATTAATAAGCTAGCATAAATCTCATACCATTGGCTAAAAAAAATACAACCCTACTAAGCATCTACAAACATGGAAGACTACACACACATATGAGTGCAATTAATTGAATATACAAGCAAAATACAGTTCATGCTAGGCGTCCAAGCCTCTCACATAGAACAAGTGAATAGAATGGAGGTCAAGCAACACAAGTCCTGGACTAGCATGCATTCCACAAGACAGTAATAAATGAACCATACGAATCAATCAATGATCAATAGTGTTAAGTATGACAACGCATCGAGATAATATCATATAAGGGTATTAAAAGCATTATCATACAATGTTCTATAAGATATAACTATACTATAATACTAGCATGTGGTTTATGAAGATATGAGTTATTCTAACAATGTATGATATAATTATAGTATTTTATAAGTACTACAAAACACGTATAGCCATAATACGAGCTCCTCTAGTGGGTGGATCGAAACACTCACTAATACTTGGTGCGTGTCCAGTCAATGAGATCTGTAAGACACAACAATATATAGATAAACCACGTGAGAATTATAACTTAAATAAATGAAGCATAAACACGATTCCTAGCGCATAATAGTGCGCGGGTTGGGGCGAGCAGCACGCGAAGCACTCCCATAGCAACACAATCACATGAAAAAAATGGTATAACTTCTAAACCCTATAACCAATGGTGTTCAAATCAAACATGAAGCTTCCTAAAACATAAAGAAGCCTACTTCATGAAGATACCAACTCTTAATATTGTCTACAACATGCATAAATAACTCATTGACTTAACCATGTAAAACTAGTGTATTTACTGCAACCAGCCCTAAATGTTGATCTCCAAAGCACCAATGAAGGGTAGCGATATGTCCACCACCTTACTTGCTTAGGGCACCACCTTTGTTTACATAGAAACCATCCATATAGTATTTAACACATAATGATTAAGAGCACCACCCTATAGGTGCCACCACCCTACAAAATTAGCCAGGACAAGCCTACCACTTAAATCTAAAATGCATATGACCCTTATGCAAAAAAAAACCGTTGGCTTTGAAATGGGTTAGACATATGGATTGTTTATGTAATTACATTTTTTAGACAATGTACATGTCGATGGGAACATAAAAAAAACCGTAGGTTTGAGAATTGGTTAGACACATAAGTTGTCTACGTAGTTATATTTCCTAGACAATGTACTTGTCGATGGGAACAGAAAAAAAACTCATAGTTTCTGGAATGGGTTAGACACATGGGGTGTCTACATAGTTATATTTCATAGACAATGTAACCGTTGATGGGAACATAAAAAAAACTCGTATGTTCTGGAATGGATTAAACACATGGATTGCCTACATTGTTATATTTTATAGACAAAGTACTTGTCGATGGGAATAGAAAAAAAAATCTTCTAGGTTCTGGAGTGGATTAGACACATAGGGTGTCTACATAATTATATTTCCTAGACAATGTCTCTGGCATTGGGAACAAAACAAAACCAATAGGTTCTAAGATGAGTTATAGTAATGTGTTTGATTACATGAATTAAATAAAAAAAGTCACAAATTCAATAAAAATACTTATTTAGACTTAGATCTCTTCATATGATCCACTGATAAACATTGATAAATATTTAAAATCATTCTTGCAAAGAAAAATCATATAATGTTTGATCAAAACCACCATTCAAAGCCATATTTTCATTCAAAGCCATAAACACAACTATTCAAAACCATATTAACATTGTTTAAAGTAATATAATTATAATTTCAACAAGTGCTCCTACAAAAACCATCTAACACATAACTAATTTCAACAAGTGCTCCTACAAAAACCATCTAACACATAACTGATTGAACCATTGTTGTTACTTACATAAACATTCATTTCAACAGATCTTAGAAAAAACAAAATGATTTGTTGAAAATATTAGCTCCATTTAAATATCAACTGTCATTCAACCTCTTAGAACAAGTTTTGTCATTCAACCCATGTACATACACATATATACACATTTTATACAATCCAACATAAGCTCATTAATAAGCTAGCATAAATCTCATACCATTGGCTAAAAAAAATACAACCCTGCTAAGCATCTACAAACATGGAAGACTACACACACATATGAGTGCAATTAATTGAATATACAAGCAAAATACAGTTCACTCTAGGCTTCCAAGCCTCTCACATAGAACAAGTGAATAGAATAGAGGTCAAGCAACACAAGTCCTGGACTAGCATGCATTCAACATGACAGTAATAAACGAATCATACGAATCAATCAATGATCAATAGTGCAAAGTATGACTACGCATCGAGATAATATCACATAAGGGTATTAAAAGCTTAAATCCTCAATTGACTCAATGAGGCCTAACCTATGCTCTGATACCAACTGTGACGGCCCGCATCCAATAACACCGACAGGAGCGCGCCACGTGCCTCAGAACTCACTCTCTCTTTTTTCAAACATTGAAATATCCACCTTCTATCATCTACAATTTCATGTTTATGCCAAGATCAAATAACGCCTCCAACTATTCTAAAATGTGAGCTAAACATCGAATAGTGCTATTGTCAGAATTTTCTCATCCCCAAGGGTATAGTTGGAAAAATGCTCATAACTTCTGTTACATGAATCTAGATAATTTAATTCCACTTTTGTATGAAAGTTAACTAAAAAATGAACATTTTATGATAAAATCATATTTAAACTACTTCATCTTGGATATTAACAAAAGGGTTATTTGGTTTTCACCCCTCCTAAAACATGCATATTATTAAAAACCCCCTCCAAAACACAATATTATTATAAACCCCCTTAAAATGTTACCAAACTTTGTAAAAAAATTCTATCGTCAATAAACTAACTATATTAGAAGAATATTCCATCTCAACACATGTATATTGTCCATTTTACCCTCTCCATTAATGAAAAAGGCCATAAATACCTTTCTTCAATCTCTTGAAATCTCTTAATGAACAGGGTAAAATGAACAATATACATATGTTGAGATGAAATATTCTTCTAATATAGTTAATTTGTTGACCGTAGGGTTTTTTACAAAGTTTGGTAACATTTTAAGGGGGTTTATAATAATATTGTGTTTTGGAGGGGGGGTTTTAATAATATGCATGTTTTAGGAGGGGTGAAAACTAAATAACCCTAACAAAATTAAATCCGAATATTAATCGGAACTACAAAATTTTTAAAACGACGTCAGAATGCGACAAAAATTTACAGGTAGGCCAATGCTAGTACCAGGAGAACAATTATGCAGTCAGATTTTAACATTGAGCGTCCAAACTTTTAATATAAATAAAAACACGATATTTGACCGTTTAAAAGTGACATGGTCTTAACAAATACTGACATAACTGATTGAAGCAAATCCTGACTGGATCTGGACTCAACCATCTATCATTTAAGACCAACTGGGTAACTTTAATCCCAATTATTTCGTTTCAGAATCCGTGCTTGTAACTATATATACTGTATTTATCCCGTCGGATTTAAGTGGGATTTTCGAAATGTACATATTCCATGAAAAAACACTTGTGAATTGAACTTTCTGATATTTGTCACTGCACGTATAGGCTGGGCATCTCAATTATCTATCTGCATTGATGGAAAGAGAGACGACTGAAATGAATAATTGGACAACTGATCTAAGTTCTACAATTCAACTTAAATTCAATAATCAGTGGCGGACCCAGGATTTTTGTAAAGGAGAGCCTAATATGACTTATGTAAATATATTCTAAAGTTATATCACTATATATATATTTTTAATTTGAATAGCATAGATTAAAAAATGAAAATAAAATAAATGCATTCACACAAAACATATCACTGAATAATTTTAAAAGATAATTATCATATTTTCAAACAGTGTCAAATTTTACATCGATGATTCACAAAAAAATATTAGAAACTTTATATTTGATTATTTTAGATATTTACACAAATATTATAAGCTTTAAATAACTTAGTAAAAATGGCAATAAAGTAAAAAAGAAAAAATATATACCTTCGAAGTGTTGATAGAGAGAAAATGATTGACGATTCCCGATCGTGAGATGATTAATGGAACAAAAAAAATAAAAATTAAGGTTTTTTTTTAGAGATAAGGATTGATTTTACAAACAGTTAGAAAATAAACAAAAATAAAAAAAATTATATTTTTCAAGATACCTGAACGAGATGTCGAGGATTGGGATCCCAATCCGTAACCGTGCTGACTGCTGACTGTGTCTCTGTTAGGTTTATTTTCCTTGATTTTTGTGAAGGGGAGGGGGATGATTAATTATTAAAGAACGGGTTATTGGTGAGGACGATGGGGGATTAAGGGCATACGTGGACGGTGGACATATTAACGTGAATCATGGCTTTTTATTTTTTATTTTTTTATTACCTAATTTTGCATGGTGGGTGGGCAATTGCCCTTTGTTCATTAGACGTTGCTTTTATAAGGGTTATGGACTTTTGACCCTAATGTAAAGTAAAAAAAAAAAAAACCAAGTGGCTCCGCCACTGTTAGTAATCCCGGTTTGAATAGCGAGATGACTATTCCAATATATAAAGTAAGATGTTATTTTATGTTTGTTAATGTCTTTACTTATTCGCATGGGAAAATGTAAAAATTAAATATTTCGTTATTTGATTGACCAAAAATAAGTTCTACATAAAAATTAAATAAGATATGAGTATGATTTATAAAAAAAATAATAATAATAATTTGACAAGTAAAAATACTATAAGAGGTGATGATATGTGATATGACATTTGAGCCCCTTTTACTAGTGAAATGCAATGAGTGGAATAATAAAAATTTTGGAATATTAGTACCAGTTTATTTTAACTTATTTTGATATAACTATATTAATTCATTGCAAATAAATATGTTTTTAAGTTTATTCTATCCATTTTCATTCTTTTTTCAATCTATTCCACTACCCGAACAAAACCCAAATCACTCGTTTGGTTTGTAAGATGCTTAGTTTTGTCCAGGGCCCCATCGTAGTGTATGTTTGGCAACAAAGAATAAAAGCAGCTTTTAGCTTTTGGGGTCAAATCAAATCAAATATATCATCATTTAAAAGCTAAAAGCTGTTATCAAACAGGTAAACTTAAATACATCATCATTATTAGATTTTATCTCTAAACTGCACCTCGAAATCTGTGTTTTATAAAGCAGTCATCATTATTACACCATCAAATCATCATCATTACACCCTCAAAAGATGTGCATAAAGCTGCAAAAGCTAAAAGCTGATTTTCAAACTGTGTTTCCAAACATGCACTTAGAAAAGGACTATTGATGAAATAGTTTGGCTTAGAATCCATCCAATCTTGAAAGTCTTGAAAGGTATCCGGATTCAATGAAAACCTGGGTGCCTTATTTGCACCCTTATGTTTTTCCTTTTTATTTAAACAAATATAAGTGTTTCTATTTCATAAAATAAAGTACAAAATAGATCATGTCTAAACGCAAAATAAGGGTGCCTCTATTTGCACCATTATGTTTTTATTGCACACGCAAAATATATTGGGTGTATGTTGGGTGTGCAATAGAAAGAGGAGAAGGAGGGTGGTGGAAGGCGGGGCGGGGAAGAGGAATAGAAAGAGGAGGGCGGGGGACGGGCAGAAGAGGGTGGGGAAGAGAGAGAGAGGGAGAGAGAATGAGGGGGTGGGGTGGAGGAGGGTGCATGGGGAGAGGCAGAAGCAAAAGCACCAACGACACATGCACGTGTGGTGGTGGGAGGAGGAGAATTCCTAACGCTTGTGGAGGTTGGGATTTACTTGTAGAGGGTGGCTGAAGATATTGTTCTCTAGGATCTGGATGATGTAGGTCCTCGGCGGCGAATTTGGATGGGTAAGAACGGCAAGTGGATTCAGCCCCCGCCCCACCCCGCCCTCCTCTGCCCCCTCCCCACCTCACCCTCTTCCGCCCCAGCCACTGCCTTCTTCCTCCTCCTCGTCCTCCTCTTTTTGCACAATCTATCATAAATAGATCTTTTGCAAGATCCATTTATCTGGGTGTGTCTTAAGAATACCATTTATTTGTGTTGGGTGTACATATATATTGGGTGTGCAAGGTAAACAAACAGATGCAAATAGAGGCACCCTGAAAACTTTGTCAGATCCACCTGGGCCTATCCAAACCCATATTGACAAGCCTAAATTTTTAGCCATGTAAAGGTATGTGAAGGTTCACTAGCCATCACAAGGCATTTGATCCGAATGTTGCATGTATCTTTAATCTTTAAATAATTCTATTCCAAAACACAAATTTTCATCCTTTCCCTCTAATCCAAAATCGATGTATAATAAATGGAAACATGGAAGCATGCAGCAGCAATACGGGAAAGAAATTCTCAGACCATGGCTTTCATGGCAAGTTATTGACAGAAGCAGATAGATATGGTTCAAATCATGGCCAAGAACTGGGACATTCAAATAACCATGCGTGAGACTGATGCAGCGTGCAACCATGCTCTTCTAGGGATTTGTTCAAAAGAACGAAATCGGTAAGCTCCAACGTCGCTGTTGATTCTTTAAAAGAATGCCAGGGGGTTGGGCTTCAATAATCTACTATTTCGGATGAAATAATAGAGAATTGGGAGGTCTTTGCAATTGTTAGTACTCCTAATAAAATACAAGAGATAAAATAACTAAACTTCAAATATTCATAAACTAAATAATCAATAGGTTTACAAGCTTATTTATAGAAGAGAATCCCAACAAACTAGGATCTCAACTAATTATCTAAATCTAACAAACAAATCTAATAGATCTTTATCTAATCCTAACTAAAATTCAAATTTGAATTCAAATAATGATTTGAAATTCAAATATAAATATAGTAAATCCTAACAAAAAAATAAAATCCTAACAACCTCAAAACAACCCAAAAATAGTAAAAATAACTTTGAACCGTCGATTTGACCCCCAAGACGATCTCAGAACGCTCTAAAAAATGGCGTAGTAGCATAGATCAAAATAACTTCAAAAGAATGCCATGTTTGTAGGGCTCGTCGATACGAACGCGTGGACATATTATAATAGCGATTTTGATCTACGGTTCAAAAGTTATGGCTGTTTGAAGTCACGATGCTCCTGATTCATCAAGATGTCTTTTCTTCTTGTGTTCCATTTGATCTCGGTCGTCTATATATTGTACGGCTATGATGTCTGCATCAGAGACCCAACAGCTAGAGGTCTCTTAGTTACCACCTTTGGAGGGATTTTTCAAATCCAACTCTGATGGGTCTCTCTCCTCAGATCGTGCAGGCTTTGGTGCGATAGTCATGAACTGGAAGGGGGAACCGCTCCATGCTGTGGCAGTCCAGGAGCAAGACCTTGGCTCTATAAACGTTATCAAATTTAAAGCTATGCTCGCAGGACTTAGGATGTGCTTTTGGATGGGCTTAATACACATACACCTTGAGAGTGATTCCACTACAGCAATTACATGGCTGAAAGGGAAGGGATGTCTCCCTTGGCAGCTCATCCGTGAAAGGAATGAAATGGATGTCCTCCTAGCTTCCCATACTGCATGTCAGGTCTCACATACATTTAGAGAAGGCAACCAACCTACCAATCTCTTAGCTTCTTGGCAAAACACTCCTGGCTTGACCCTCATGCGGCCAGATCAATTTGATGAAGCTCTGCAGCTGATTTTGGACAAGGATGCAGCGGGTGCAATCAGCACCATATCTATTTCAAAATAATCCTTGCTCTCTCAGGCGTTAAAAGAATCTATCTATTCTAAAGAATCAACAGAAAGGAGAAGATGGCAATGTCATCTTCCCTCCCTAGTGTGAATTAGGTACATAATTTTCTTTTTGTGACAGTTGTAATCTTTTTGAATGTGATTACCTGTAAATAGCAATACAAATTCCTTTTTACCCACAAAAAAAAATACGGGAAAGAAAAATTAATCGTCCACCCGCAACGGCTTTCGTCTAATAGAATAGTAATGGATTACTTAGTACGAGAGGAACCCGAAATAGGGTGCAAGGGAGAAAACACAGGCCATGATGAGGGTGAGCATGCCGAGCCAATGGCAACGATGGTTGAGCATCGAATAGGCCCCCATCCCGAATGCTAGGGTCATTGCCATGAGCGCAGCATGCACCATCATTTTGGCCAACCCGATGTCGACCACCAAAGCAGCCCCCCTCCAGAAAATGGTCCATACGAGTCGTATCGCTGCCCAAAATGCAAAGAGGAACCCGAGAGTGTCCATTATCACGAATGCCTGGAATGATGATCTATTCGCCAACACCGCCGTGCCATTATTACTTCCGGTGGTGGGGTCGCTCTCGAACCCGCCGGGCATGGTGATAATGGCGGCGAATGTAACAGTGATGATGAGCGTAGCCACTAGTAGGAGGTTGTTCGCAACCTTCTCTGCAGACAGGACGTGATGTCTACCATTCTTTTTGTCACGACCTCTGTCACCGTCACCACCGCCCATAGTTTTGTAACAGTGATGGTTGCCGTTGATGGCGGCGAGATGGAGTGGTGAGTTGCCGTCGCAGTCTCGATCGCTTGTTAGCCCACCGAGATGAGGGTATTTCTGCATTCTCCAGACAAGCCCGAGATGACTTGCCCCCATGTGGTTGAGTTCTGGCTTCTTTTCTAGGAGTTTCTTAGCAATTCCTGAGATGAGGTTTGGCTAAATAAGGCCATGTAACAAATTATTGGGCAGTTTTCATGTTTTTAGCAACCAAGACAACAAAAAAAAAAAAAAATTAGTGATTGCCCAATACAAAACGAAATTAAAAAAAACAAAATGAAAAATCATAACCCGAGAAAGAACTTCCCGGTAGAGGAGAACTCTACCCAGAAGCATACGAGGGCCCACACTAATTACTGACGAATCTGAATCCCATCCCCATGCATCCATACTGAGCTCGCAGATGCAAAGTACTGACCCCAGGCTTGGATGAGTGACTACCCTATTGAATTCTAAGATGCGCATGTATTTATTTGAAAATACACCCTCAAAATACCTGACCCAATGCAGTATATCCACTCAGGAAATCTTGTCCATGCTAAGTATAAAAGAAGCAACAATTTTGCACAACTTTTCACCATAAATTTGAGAACATGATGGAGGCTCCGTCCTGATGAATGGCTCTTCTGAAGGTTTTTTCACTTCTTCATGTGGCATCCGTCAGGGAGACCCCCTCTCGCCCCCTTCTGTTCACCTTAGTTATTCAAGCCCTATCCACTAGGCTTAACCAATTGGTGGCTGATGGCTCTATGGGGAACTTTATCAAGGGCCGTCTAAACATCTCGCACCTGGGCTTTGCTGATGATCTTCTGGTCTTCACTGATACCTCTCTTGTTTCGGCAGTGGCTCTCAAGACATTGTTTAATGAATTTGCGGGATTGTCAGGGCTGCAGCTTAACATTGCTAAGAGTCAAATTTTCGCTAGTGGTGGTCCTCCCTCTGAACAATTTGCCCAATTGCCCACCATTGGGCTCTATTCACTACTTGTTCGGTACTTGGGGCTACCTCTTTTTCAAGGCTCTCTCACCAGCTCTCTTTGCCAACCTCTTATTGACAAAATTCGGAAGAAAATTTCCTCTTGGGTAGGCCACTCGCTCTCTAAGGCTGGAAGGGCTGAGTTAATTCGTTCAGCACTCTCCACATTTCAGATCTATTGGTCTTCTGCATTTCGAATTCCCAAAAGGACTAAAAAAAACATAGAAAAGCTCCTTCAGGACTTTCTTTGGCAAGGCAATTCCATCAACCGCAAAGCTCACCAAGTAAATTGGGCTATCATTTGCAAGCCATTTGATGAGGGAGGTCTAGGTATTAAACGAATATCTGACTGGTCTGCAGGTTCAATGGGGGTGCTTTTTTGGGAAGTAGCAAGGCAAGGCACATCCATGTGGGCTCAATGGATTCGGGATCGATATCTCCGGAAAGCTAACCTATGGATAGTGGCAATACACTCTGGCTGTTCCTCTTCTTGGATCTCAATTCTTAAAGCAAGGGAATGGATTCTTCCTAAAGTTAAATATCTGATCGTTGAGGGAAAGACCATAAATTTGTGGTATGATCCTTGGATCAATTGTAAGAGTTTGGTGGATATATTTGGCAGGGTAACCTATGATTGGGGACCGCCAAAAGACTGTAAAGTTGTAGCCCTCATCAGCAATGGTAAATGAAACAAACCCAATAGAAGCCCAGCTGAACTTGACATGGTTTGGTTGGAAATTCAGGAAATTGAAGTAGGTGGTAAAGGGGATGACATCCTTATTTGGCCAGCCAGTAAAACAGGCTCCTTGGGTCTCTCTGAAGCATGGAATGCTGTGAGGACAAATGGGGAGGTGCTTCCATGGGCAAAGTGGCTATGGCACTCAATCCAAACTCCAAAACATTGTCTATGTTCCTGGCAAGCTTATCTTAACAAACTTCCCACTCTTGTTCGGCTGCAACGAAGAGGCCTTACCACCTCCACTATCTGCTCCTTATGCGCTACAGAAGCCGAGGATGCTGCTCATCTTTTTTTGGGATGCTCGTTCTCAAGATTCATTTGGTGTGTGCTAATGCGTGATCCCTCCATCAGAAGTACATTTCCCCATCTTTTTTCTCATCTTCCTCAATGGCTAAATACTCATCTCTCTGATCCCCTCAAGAAGGAGCTAGCCTATGTAATCCTCACTACTATCTTCTGGCATTTATGGCTAGAACGCAACAACAGAACCTTCAGGAGGACAAAACAGCATAAACTCCGGATTTTGCATAGAATCAGAGACAGCATCAAAATGAGGGCTATGTCCAAGGTCTTTCGGGTGTTACCCAACCCCGATTATAGCAGAATTTCATCAGCCTTTGGAGTCCAAATTTTAGAAAAGACACTGGTCCACACCACAGTCAAATGGTTGCTCCCTCAGGGTGACTGGTTTAAACTAAACACGGATGGGTCCTTAGCAGATGACAAGGGTGGATATGGAGCTCTGGTCCGCAATAACAAAGGTGACTTTATTATTGGCTTAGCAGGGAGACTTGATCTTCCATCCATCAACCTATTGGAACTTAAGGCCATTGAACGAGGTGTCTTGATCAGCATCGCGAAAGGGGTAGACAAGCTCTGGATTGAGTTTGACTCAACAAGAGCCTTGGCTTGGTTACATGGAAGAGGAAAAATTCTGTGGACTGCATTGCGTTCCCTCAGACATATTCATCTCAATCTACTTCATTTCAGCGTTTGGAAAGCAACACACATCAACAGAGAGGGTAATTCACTTGCTAACATGCTTGCATCTCATCAATCAAGCAGAGATGAAACCATATTCCATCCTCATCAGTTATGGCCGGACATGGTTGAAGCTATTGAACAAGATAGAAGTATTGGAGAATACACGAGAACGCGGTGACCAATTTGTTGAAATTGGCTGTGACCATGTAGTAACAGCCAAACATTTATTTTTTCTTTTGCATTTCTAGATGATTGCAGTAGAACAGGGGCCTTTATTTCTCAAGTGGGTGCTCACAATTAGTGATACCTATTGAGACAGTTTCCCATTTTGTTTCTCTGTATAAAAACTGTGCATTTGTACAGGTTTCATTCCCATAGTAATACAACTCTTTGATTACCATTCAAAAAAAAAAAAACATGATGGAGGCTGTCGAAAGCATTCAAGCTTAAATAATAAAAATGATAATAATATTTTTTTTTTACAAAAACTACATTGCTAAAACGTGATGATGTTATAGCGAAACAGCAAGCCATCTGTTATGGACCAACTAAGTAGACAAAGATGACGAAATTGATGTAAACTTGCTCCGGAAATTTATAAGGAACATCTCTCTTTGTGCGATACTTTCAACATACTTCCTGCATTTCAAGTTGGTGAAAAGTTCACTCAGTAACAACAAATTTACACAACTTATGAAGCCATAACAAGAAAGGAAATGTCACTGAATACACTCACCGACCATTGGAAAAATGTGTCTTCCATCATCACTTTGTTGTATTGTGATCTGCAGTTCTATGAAGTTTTGACTGCCTATGAGACCACATACCAGTGCCATATGGTCCCACCCTCACAACAAGCTAATATGGTACTGCAACCACGCAGTCACAAGATGAGTCCACACTCTTTTGCTCACTCCATGTTAAAGCCTATAGACATCTAAACACCTCCATAATTTTAGGGCTGCAACTTAGGTCAAGTCCAACCCGAATATGATGGATTGAAGTTGAACAAGATTTTCAGACTAATTGGTTTAGAAAACTGGGTTTGGGTTCAGGTTTGAATTAAGGGTATGAGCTAGACAAATTTTTAGGTTGAGTTTGGATTCGTGTCTATCTACAATATTTGAATAAATTGGTAACAAATTTGTTTATGTACATCGTATATTTAGATCTTGTCTGGTGAGAATCAGATCTTACAGAAGACTATGATGGTTCAGTATTCGGATAGTGAACCATCATCTACATGAGGAACATAACTTTTTTATTATTATTATTTATTTATGGAAAAACAAATTATAATGACGCTATCTTGAATATTACTATTTTTAGCACTTGTTTAGGTAGTGGAGGTGGGGAATAAGATGGAATAGGGGTGAATGAATCTAAAATAACATGTTTGTTTTCATAAAATAAGTAGGAATAGCTATGTTAGATTCGAGGGACCGCTTTTAGACTACTATAGATGTCATTTAAATATGAGAAACACTTGACAAAGACGTAGTAGAATTGACAATCGCTTCATCCCTTCATGCCTTGTGGTTGCAGGTATGTTTTTTGAAAGATCAATTACAAAAAATCTATCAAAACTGGCTTGATTATGGTAAATTATAAAATTGACAGATGACAAGATAGACATGCATGGTTTTACCAGTCATGACAAATATTTATTGGAATATATAATTTAATTTTTTTATTAACATACTTAACAACATGAAGTAAATAAATAAAATTATAATAATAAAAAATTGATGAATTTGGTGACCTGAGCCTATTTGAACTATTCCAACATCTCATCATTAATTTTGTCCCTGGCATTCCCCAGCAAACAAGTCCCATTCAACCTACAATTTAATCGTGGACATTTACCTTATCAAGCTCACCCGATTGCTGGTCTCGCGGGCGGGGGGAACCATCAACTAGCTTTCTTCACCCTATTGCTGTGGTGGATATGGTTGGCGAGAAATAAATTTGTTTTCCACGGAACATTGGCCACACCACGCGAGACAGCCGCCCGCGCATGGGGACACTTCCGGGAATGTCGAGAGACCAATGAACCTGGTGCATTGATCCCATTCCTTGTTGGTAATTCAACTACCTAATGGTTATATTTTGAATTTTAAAAAATAGTATATCTTATGGATATTTTTTTATAAATAAACATGAAACATATAGTCTAATAAATTGCATGAATGCATTTATAAAAAATTTAAAATATTTCTATCGAAACATATATATATATATACCTCGTTAACTTGAGTATATACTCTAATAATTTTCTATCGACGCATATGGGATTGGAATTGAGGTTGAAAAAATATTGTGTGTAACAACACTCTCTATTTATTATATAAAAGATGAAACTTCAAAAAAGAAAATATCAAATTTGAAAAGAAAAGAAAAACTACAAATATTAAACAAGAAAAACATAAAAAATAGTAAAATTTATCAAAAGTGATCCACTTTTTTGTTGCATGATTCCCTTTGGAGGATAAGAGTTTCTGATTTTTTTTAATGAATAAAAATATTTCTCTCTTATTTTATAAAATTTGTCTCACTTAACATTTTCACGCACATTTCAAAAATAAATAGTACTCAAACCCTTTTAGGTATTTTTATGATTTTATAACCTTTTCATTCTATTAAAATTTAAATATTTTATTGTTTTTAGGCTTTTAAATTATTATAAAATATTATATGTCTATTTTGTAATGTTATTATAACTTAAAATAAAATGATTTATAAACTTGAACAAGTTATGTTTTTTTTTATAAACATGTATGTGCCCTATATTAAAAATTCACTTAAGACCCATTAAAAAAATCAATTCTGACGGCCGACCTTGGTTGAATGGAGTTGCTGGTAGGCATGTCCCGCACCCGATCTGATAAAGACAATACGGACCGGCACAATACGGACCGGCTGACCCGTTAGAGAAATCGGGTCTGATCAGGAGACACCCAAAACATGCATTATCTTCACTGCAATGCATTGTTTCCCTCACAATGGTTCCTTTTATTCGAACACCAGCACTAACACTATAAAATGATTGCAACAGTAGTTGTAGAAGATAATTAGATGAAGTCAATACCAAAAAACATCACTTAAGCATGTGATTTACAGAAATATATAATTCATCTGAGAACCTTGGTTTGTTTTAGCTCCACATCATCACCTTCCTGTTCTTCATGCATTTCCCCCTCCCACTTTGAAACTTCCCATGATTGAACTCACCCCCGGGGTGGTCCCAGAACACTAGGGGTGCATTTCGGTCCGATTTGATTTGGGTTTTGACAAATTCAAATTGAATCAAACTATATTAACATGTAACTCAAAAATTGAACCGAACTGTAAACCCAAAACTAAATAGAATCGATTTTTGTTTAGTTAACCCAAATTAATCCTCCTCCTCCTCCACTCCCTCCCCACCCCCCCACGAAGAACCCGACTGACTTCAGAGAACACAAAATGTCCTCCACATCGATTCCCCCACCCTCACCGACTCCACAAATGGTCTGTACATCATTCGACTCCTCGGACTCGGCTTTCCCACCATCACCACCGCATCTAAAGAGGGGGGCGACATGCATTTCCTTCTTTTGTTTCCATTGGTATTTGGTCGAGGTGGAGTGGCTCGCGAGGTCAAGGAGAAGTCGGAGCAACGGGGGATGGAGAGGGGGAGTGGGTGGCACCTCCCATGCAAGGACTGAAGGCTTGTCGGGCTCAATGAGGCTGGCGTCTTGGAAGGAGGCGTTGGGGGAGGAGGAGGTGATCACGGATCAGACGGTGGAGATATCGTTTGGGGTGAGTGGGTCCAGTGGCACTACAAGAAAATTAGGTTTTACTGACGCCCATTACCGATGGCCTACACAAAAACCGTCGCTAATATGAATTTGGGAATTGAAGTTCACGATTAATGCGAGTATTACTGACGGTCAGACACCGACCGTCGCTAAAATCTCTCAGAATCATCACTTCATACGCGGTTGTATATTAGCAACGACCAGAGACGTCGCAAAAAGAACTATTACTGACGGCCAGGAGTTGACCGTCGATGTAGCTCTCCCATAACTCAATATCATTTCGTATCTACCAATACTGACGAGTGAGGCTGTCATGGATACCACCAATACCGACGGCCGCGACACGACCGTCGCTAATAGTCTGGGTTTTGAAAAAAATTTAACCCGATTTTTTGCTTTTCATCCCTACTGTTGCCTCACCCGATCCATTACTGCCTCCGCCTCCGCCTCGCCCGATCTGCCGCCCCTACCTTACCTGATCTACCACGCAGACCATCGCCCTGATTCACCCCTGCCTCGCCCGATCCGCTGCCCAGACCATCGTCCTGAACCACCCCTGTCTCACCCAATCCGCCACCTAGACCATCGCCCAATCTTCTTCTCCGATCAACTTCGAGGATTTTTAGGTTAGATTTTCTGATTTTTTTAGTTTAATTTTAGTTTTTCATAATGGATTTCATTTGGGTATTTTTTAGAAGACACTCATTTACATTGGAAGGTAACCATAATATCCTTTGATCGGTTCTTGTGTTATCTATATTGATTTGTTAAATTTACATATAATTGAATAATTCCTTTATTTTGGCCTCATATTGCTCTTGACATGCTACAAGCGAGGTCAGATACTGAAATTGACAATGTAGATGGGCTTATATAGGCAAAAGATGTATTCTTCGACTTGCATAATGAGATTAGACATTTGATTGTAACAGGTAAAGACCAAACTTAGATATCATATATTCAATAATAAAAAAATAAACCTACTACATTTTTTCTATGGATTAATTCTTATGTGGTTTGTCCCTTGTTTGGGTTTGTTATTTAAGGTGAATTTTGACCAAATTATTAAAATTAATTTTGGGATATCTTCTTGGTCTTGTTTTTATTTTTATTTTTTATGCGTTAATTTTTATATGAATTGTTCATCATGTGAATTCTTTTTATTGATGGGATTTGTTTTTTTATAGATTTTTTTTTTTATTGGTAAATCAATTTTGTATTTCTATATATGAGGAGTTTACAAAAAGTTTAAAGAAGAGTACATAATCATGGATTCAAAGGGTAGAATTAATTAACACCCAAGGAGGGAAGAACGAGCCAGGTCAACCTGCATCCCTTTGGTGTTAAACAGTCTACCCCTAGGATCCAAAAATTGAAAGAGTACCACAACAAAGAAAGCTACATTAGGGTCTTATACAAACAAAGGGTAGTTGTGATTTGTCCGCTTCAAGTGCGGTCCTTAATTCAGGCCATACATCAAAATCAAGAAGGTTTGTTTCCCCCTGGATAGACTGAAAGGAGGCGAGCAGATCTGCTGGCGCGTTGCCCTCCCTGTGTATGTGAGAGGCTTCCCACTCCTCAAGGGTGGCCAGCGCCTGATGGATGGAGCGTAGAGAACGGATGGCACTCCACGGTCGAGAGCCTTTACCCTTGATCCATGCGATCGCAGTGGTGGAGTCTGATTCTATCCATAGTTTTCGGACCCTAGTGGCGCTGGCCAACCCAACCCCTACCTCAATTGCTTTTAGTTCCAACAGATTAATGGTGGGGAGGTCCTCTCTTCCTGCTAGGCCTCTAAGAAAGACCGAGTGTTCATTGCGAAGGAGTGCTCCATAACCTCCCCTGTCATCAGCTAAAGACCCATCAGTGTTTAGTTTAGTCTAACCTGGATTGGGAGGAATCCAGTGAACCAAGGTTGACGCTTCTTGAGGGGCTGAGATGGAGATGCCAAAGAAATCTGCCGTTTGAAGAGCTTCCATAGACAATGTAGTCTTGATAGAAATTGTGGAAAGTCTGATCTTGATGGAGTCCTTGATTCTTCGTAGTATAACCTGTTTATGAGTTGAGGTTCCTTTGAAGGCTCGAGCATTATGTTCCAGCCAAGTGTGCCAAATAATGGTAGTCAAGGAAATCTGTAGAAGGAATTTCTGAAGAGGGGAGACTGCCACAAACCAAGCCACCTGGGGAGGGCAGCAAAAGACCTGGGCAGAACTTGCCGGATGTACATCCCCAATAGAATAGAACGCCAGAGGTATCTAGAGAAAGAACAATTGAGGAATATGTGGTCAGCTTCTTCGATGTGCGAAGAGCAAAGAAGACAAGATGACTCGCTAACGAGGACCTTCCGGAGCAACCTAACATGAGTAGGTAGTTTGTTGTGAAAAGCAAGCCATGCACAAACAGAGTGTCGAGGGGTTTGACTAGGAAGCCAGAGCCAGGAAGACCACATCGGTTTCTCTGTGATGATTCGAACTGATTGCCAAGCAGAGGAGAGGGCAAGAGTACCCGTTTTGGTGGAAGCCCAAACTAGAATATCATCTCCATAACCTCCGATCTCAATTTGCCCTATATCCGCCCAAAGTGAATCCAGAGGAGATGGCCAACGTATGGGTTTCGTCCACTTGCCATTAAGGATTAGACGGTTCAAGCAGGCAGATTGGGGAGGACCCCAAATATAGGATGTACGTCCATAATAATGTTTCAAGCCCTTTCCGTTTAGCCACGGGTCAGACCAGACATTGATGGTCTTGCCTTCAAAAATAACATAGCGGACTTTAGGGGCAATCCATTCCCTAGATTTTAAGATTGAAGTCCAGGAGCTTGTACTACCCGAAGGAGGACGGACTGTCCAAATGTTTCTGCCTTTCAAGTACCTTTTTGAAATCCAGTCAGACCATAGTGAGTTGCGGTTGTTTAGAATGTCTAATCTATAAAAGAGTGGAACAAGGGGGCAGCGGGTGTTCGTTTCTGGGACATTTTATAGAATTTATTGAGGTAACTATCACTGCAATTTGAAGTTTATGCAGTTAGTGGAGTGTTCTTTTGATTGGAAGTATATGGTCTAAGGTCTTATTGTCGATAAGAAGAGAGGCAACTTCTTGAAGGTTTGTTTCACTTAACTGCATGCAAACATCTTTATTTGATATATACATGTTCATTTTGTTTGAATTGTTGTGCAATTCCGAGTGTGTGCATCTTATTGTATTTGACTATTACAATAGATTTTATTTTGTCGTTAAAATAGAAAAATGTTGGAGTATATTTGGTATGTTTAGTAGTAGAATGCTATAATTGAGTGACATCATTGGTGGAAGATTTTTTTATTTATTTATCAAATAGAAATACTATCATGAATTTAGGACCACTCATTACTAATTCACATTCCAAGTCTATTGATGTAGATGTTCAATTCGTTAATGTAAATTTATGCGTCAACTTTTGACCTCTAGCTATGTTTTTTTCTCAAAAACAGATGTTTTATTTGAAATAGTTGCAGATTTCGAACGGCGGGGGATCGATCGCCCCTAAATCATGTTTGGTTGGTCAAAATCTTTTCTTTCTTTGAAAAAGAGGGGTTTTTTCACGTTATTTGTGGTGGGTTTTGTTTGTTTTTTATAGGGATGGTGACTTTGTTAATGCAGGTGCGGAAGGGCTTTGTGGGTTTGTTAATTCCAGACAAATAAGGTGAGTTTTTTTATTCTTTGATTTTCTTATAATGATTTGTTTGTGATTTTGCAAATGAATCACTAATACTTGTTGATGGGCTATGCCTGGGATAGTTTTCTTTCAGGTTTTTGTGATAATTTTGCTTCTCCATTTTAATGTTAACCCAATTGTGAAACTGTTCTTTTGATCACTTGTTCTTCCGGGATCTGATAAAAAAAATTGACGTCTTTAAAAGACATGCAGTGGTGGTGTTAAGACTTACATTCTTGTTATTAGCTTAAATGCCAGACAATTGATTGCTTACTGAATAGTTGCATCAATCAAATCAATGTTGTTACTCATAATTTGTTGAAATATAATCACTCTTTAAATGAAATAGCAAATCTTTTATTTGGATTTTGATGGTACTGGTTTAATGATGTATGATTAGAGAATGATATATGATATAAATTGGAAATAATTTTTTTTTCAAACTATTTGTAGAGACCGGATCCAGTCAGTGCTCGATTTCGGTCAGTTCGGTCAGTACCGAACTAATCTACATGTAAATCGAACTGCAACACTTATAAATCGAACTGCACAACCAATTGTTGAGTATATTTTTTTACACTCTTATTGGATTCAATCAACTATTGGAGAAAATATGAATTCCTAAATATCATCAGTATCCAATAAGAGAGTGAACAAAATACCCAATAATTTGTTGTGCAATTCGATTTATAAGTGATGCAGTTCGATTTGAACGTGGTGCACTGACCGAACTGACCGAGCTCGGCACTGACCGGATCCGGTCTCCTATTTGTGCGTTTTCATTACTTGGATGCATGTGTATTACATAGTGTTTTTCATGCATTAGGAGAAGTTTTGAACTCTGGAAGGTTTCTTGGGATGGATAGAACAGATTGTGTGTACAAACATTAAATCATTTGAACGTAGGCCCAATGGAATGTGCATGATAAATATTAAAGCAATTAAGAAAGTAGAGGGACAAGAAAAGGTTTTATATATATATATATATATATATATATAGTCGAGTAATTGGGTGCGGCGGAACGGCGGTGCGGCCGCGACATGAACCGTTCGATCGCGGGTCCATTGCATCCGATGGTCGATGTGAATCTCACCCGACCGTCCGATGCGATGGACCCGTGATCGACGGCCCGTGATCGCTGCCGCACCACCGTTCCGCCGCACCCAATCATTCATATATATATATATATATATATATATATATATATATATATATATATATATATATATATATAGGGAGCCGATTAGGTGCGGTTTACGGTCGGTGCGGTGCGCGATCACGGGCCGTCGATCACGGGTCCATCGCATCGGACGGTCGGGTGCGATTCACGTCGACCGTTGGATGCGATGGACCCGCGATCGGACGATCCACGTCGTAAACCGCACCGACCGCACACCGCACGTAATCACGATCATATATATATATATATATATATATATATATATATATATATATATATATATGGGTGATTGCGTGCGGCGAACGGCGGGTGCGGCGGCGGCGATCACGGGCCGTCAATCACGGGTCCATCGCATCCGACAGTCGGATGCGATTCACATCGACCGTCGGATGCGATGGACCCGTGATCGGACGGCCCATGTCGCGGTCGCACCAGCTGTTCGCCGCACCAAATCGCTTATATATATAGTGAAGCGAATAGATGTGGCGAACGGTGGGTGCGGCCGCGACATGGGCCGTCCGATCACGGGTCCATCGCATCCGACAGTCGATGTGAATCGCATCCGACCGTCGGATGCGATAGACCCGTGATCGACGGCCCGTGATCGCTGCCGCACCTGCCGTTCGCCGCACGTAATCGACCCTCTATATATATATATATATATATAGGGAGCCGATTAGGTGCGGTTTACGGTCGGTGCGGTGCGCGATCACGGGCCGTCGATCACGGGTCCATCGCATCGGACGGTCGGGTGCGATTCACGTCGACCGTTGGATGCGATGGACCCGCGATCGGACAATCCACGTCGTAAACCGCACCGACCGCACACCGCACGTAATCACGACCATATATATATATATATATATATATATATATATAGGGACGCGATTACGTGCGGCGAACGGTGGGTGCGGCAGCGATCACGGGTCCATCGCATCGGACGGTCGGGTGCGATTCACATCGACCGTTGGATGCGATGGACCCGCGATCGAACAGTCCACGTTGCGGCCGCACCTGCCGTTCGCCGCACCTAATCGGTCGCATATATATATATATATATATATATATAGCCGAGTGATAGCGTGCGGCGTGCGGACTCGTGCGGGAACGACGTCGTTCGTCCGATCGCAAGTTCATCGCATCCAACGGTCGATGTGAATCGCACCCGACCGTCCGATGTGATGAACCCGTGATCGACGGCCCGTGGTCGACGCCGCACGAGTCCGCACGCCGCACCTAATCACTCCTATATATATATATAGGGAGCCAGTTACATGCGGTCGTGCGGTCGGTGCGGCCGCGATCACGGGCCGTCGATCACGGGTCCATCGCATCGGACGGTTGGATGCGATGAACCCACGATCAGATGGCCCACGATCGCGACCGCACCTCATCGGTCGCATGCATACATATATATATATATATATATATGGTCGCGATTACGTGCGGTATGCGGTCGGTGCGGTTTACGACGTGGATCGTCCGATCGCGGGTCCATCGCATCCAACGGTCGACGTGAATCGCACCCAACCGTCCGATGCGATGGACCCGTGATCGACGGCCCGTGATCGCGCACCGCACCGACCGTAAACCGCACCTAATCGGCTCCCTATATATATATATATATATAGGAATGATATTATGCGGTCGGTGCGGTCATGCGGCGTCGACCACGGGCCGTCGATCACGGGTCCATCGCGGGTCCATCGCATCAGACGGTCGGGGCGATTCACATCGACCGTTGGATGCGATGGACCCGCGATCGGACGACGCACGTCGGATCCGCACAACCGCACCGACCGCATATTATCATCGACCTATATATATATATATATATATAAGAAAAGAACATTGAGGCGATTCACATCGACCGTTGGATGCGATGGCCCCCTTGTTTTTATATAAAAGAAAAGAAAAGATGAGAAATAAAATGAAAATAGAATGGGAAGGAGTATATTTTAAGCACAAAGAACTGCTTAACAATGAAAGGAGATATTTTGTCTAGTAGGCTTTTTAATTAGCATTTGGTGTCATTTTGATTAAGGTTGCTATAAGTATTAAGATGGTGTGATTATGATGGCATATTTAATATTTAGAACATTGAGGCCAACTTCAAATCCATCCACATGTTGATTGCTTGCTTAACTTAAAAATCTATTTATTCTAACAAGTTTCAAGTCCATAGCTCAGCAAAGAGAGGATTCGTGGTAGTGCAATATGCGTGTATTTGTCCATAGTTCATTGCAGATCGATTAAAATGCGGTGAAATGTTTTTCATTGTTCTTCATTGATATGGATAATAAACTATTAATTCTTTAATTTGTTTTCAAGTTTTGTAAGTGAATATACTATCTATTTACTTGATTATATTTCCATCTATGCTATGTTTTTGTATACAAGGATGAATCTCAACCCTCTATAGAGAGTCGCCGTGGAAGGAGAACTACAAGGAAGGGGAGGTTCAAACAAAAAAGATTCATTAAGAAAAAAAAATTTCTATAGAGAGTTAGCTTTTCACTAGAGTTGTAAGGAATATTTGGATGTATCTATGTTATATTTTGAATTATGAGTACTTTTTATTTAAATTTTAGTGAATTCAAGAGTTCTTAAATTATGATTATGAATGAAATATTCAGGAGAAGGATTATTGAATGACTTTTGAACTATTCATATACAAATTCTTGATAAAAATCAACAAATAAATAAAAAACAAAATAATAATAATGTTAGCCCTGACCACTGGCCGACGGTAAAGGCATAATTCATGTGGTTTTAAATACTGTCGAACACTTTTAGCGACGGCCATCGACCGTTGCTAATGCTATTAACTATGGTTACACCGTAGTAATTTGTTTACCTTATTAGCGACGGTCGAGGCCGTCGGTGTATGGTCGAATACAAAGTCTCAAACATATCTTTTAGCATGACTTCCAACGGTCGGTCTGGCCGTCGATAAAGCCTACATCAACGGCTTTTGTATCCTTTAGCGACGGCTATGACCGTCGGTAAAGGCTCTTTTTCTTGTAGTGTGGGTGAACGATGGCGAGGTGGTGGTGGAGAGAATGAGGAGGAGGAGAGCAAGAATGGTTGTGTGACCACCGCCGATCCTCGCGAACGACCAGATCTTGATGTGATTTTCGCCTCCTCCCCTCTTCTTTTTATCCTCCACAACCATCGCCGCGGACGAGGCCTTCTTCTCCGATTGGCTGGCTAGTTTTGTGGTGGTAGTGCTGATGTAAGGTGGCCGAAAAGTTGATAGCTAGAGAAGAAAGATGTGGTCGGGTATGGGAAGAGACAGTAGGGTGGGTTCCTCTCCTTCCGAATAACAAAATTCTCATGATTTGGATGGGAGGGGGTGAGTGACTAATGGGGTGACAATAATGGCCCCTATAAGTTTTTTTTAGTGCAGTTTGCATCTTAAAAAAAAGGAAGAGAGAGAAAGAAAGGGTGTCGGGGGTGGTTGAGGGTTGTAAAGGTGGTGGAGGAGAGCGGAGGAGGCGGCCACAATGGGGGAGGACATGATGGAGGGGGAAGGAGAAAGAGAGAGGAAGGGAGAAAAAGGGAGGGGAAGGGCAGAGATCGTGGGTGATGGTGGTGGGGGGATGATGGTGGCGGGCGACATGACAGAAGAGGGGGCGGTTGGAGGGGTAGGGGGAGAGAGAAAGAGAGAGAGAGAGAGAGAGAGGTGGTGGATCGCCACTGCCGCCCATCGTTGTTGATGTCCTTCACCTCCCTCCCAACTCCCTCTCTCTTTCTTTAATTTTCTCTATTATTTTATTTTTTCTTGAGGAGCAACCCTCCTTTTTTATATATATTTTTTTTCTGGGTTGGGGTTCAATCAATGGGGGTGGCTTTAGCTGCCCCCTTAACATTTTCCAGGATCCCTTAATGGGCTGGGTTTTCGGCCCGTCAATGCACGTTGGGCTGAACCCGACTCTCCACATTAATCAGGCCCACTAACGGCCCACTGGATCCACAGAGTACAATTTTAACCGGCCCACACAACAATCAATAACAGCGGAGATTCTTTCCTTCCCTTCTGCGATCGCTATATAAAGGGGGGATACACTCGAAACACACAAACACCCGCAAAGAACACTCGTTAGGGCAAAAAATAGAAAAAACCGAACCAAACAGAGCTCTCACTCTCTCTCTCTCTATCCATCCATGGCGACTCCAATGTTGCTGCTCCGGTCGAAGATGTCCCGCGTCCGGATCCCGGAGCCCACCAACCGCGTCTACAAACAGGAGTGCTGCGTCTCCTTCGACACAACGGTGACTGACCTTCCCTTTCTTTGGTTACTTCGATGAGTTCTTCTTATCTATCGATTTGACCGTTGTTTTATGGGGTTTGCGGAGGTCGGAAGGGGGTTTGTATGTCGACATGCACACGTTCTTGGCTTTCGGGAAGGATTACGTGGAGTGGAACTATGCGAAGACGGGGAACCCCGTGTACCTTCACATACGGCAGGCCAGGAAGGCGGTCTCCGAAGACGGGCCGCTAAAGAATCCCACACTACTTGCTATCGGTGAGCTTTGGTTTGTTGGATTGCTTTAGATGTTGATTGAATTGTTGGATTCGTGAAATGTCGGAATGTGCGTTTGTTTTGGGGAATTATTGAAGTAATTGAACACTTGGGGGGGTTTGGGGGTTCGTTTTTTATGGTTTATGTTGCCATTCTTTGTAATTGAATATTTGGCTTCGCATTTGGTTGGCGAGCTCTGCGTTTCTTTTATTGGGTCAATTTGTAGAATCTCGCAATTCCGGCCCTAACTTAACTACTATTTTTTCAAGAATTTGTTTTGCAAATGATGTTTTCTGAGGTGAATTCTTCACTCAACATGCAAGGACTGTAACGTTTTGTTTGGTCCTCCTTGAAATCTTATTCTTTTCATTGGATGCAATATATCATCAATTGTCGTATAAAAGAGCACAATATAGAAGAATGTTATTGTGCCCGAGCAAATTTCCGGCCTGGACTTGAGTATTTTTTTTAAGTTAAACCATGACCATTGTTGATTAAAAGAACTTCCCATGTCCTAGATCATGAACTTCATTGTTATATGTGTCAAATCCAACCCAACATCTAAATTTATTTAGTACAAACATTTTTTCTTATCCTAATGTTTCTCATCAATTTATGCACATGATTTGATTGTATTTTTCCCCTTTAAAGGCTATTTTAACTAGAGTATATTGAATATAGCTGTCTGGTAAAAAAACACTCTCAAATTTAACGTGATTCGATTTAAGAATATATTCACAAGACATCCTAGTAACAATTCACTCTATAAAAATATAATAATAATAATAATATTTTTTCAAGTTTTGTTCAGAATTTAAAAGAATACAAGAATGAAAGATAAATGCATAATTATCTTAATGAAAACCCAAAAAAGATCTTACACTAAACAATAGGAAGAGAAAACTTTAATGGCGCCACCTCCACCCCTACGGCTCTACCTCCACCTCTAAACCCGCACCTACAATGATCACGAGAAGTACGAACTCGACGAACAACAGGACCCCGATGAGCATTATTCCAACAATGTTTTCTTCTTCGTCGTTTAAAAAGAGTTGCTTAAGATTCGACAGTAAAATGAATAAAAATCTTTCACTGTTGCAGGTGGTTTGAAAAGCACGTGATATTAACAAATAAGCGTCAATTTAATGTTCATTCTCATTCTGTAAGAACAATCATTAAAATTGCATTTAGAATTCTCTGTATATCGATCTCATACCAGATTTGTTCTTCCAAAGAATGCATTTAAAAATTTCAAACAAATCCCAAAATTCGAAATCTAGTTAGCCCCAAGAAAAGATCTAAGCAGCACGTATGGAGCTGGATGGTAATATGAAGCGAACGGTTTGCGAGTGGGTACCTTCGGATATACCAAAAATTAGAAGACCAAACTCCAACTAAAAATAATTCCAAATTTTTCATAATGATATATATGATTTGAAATCAACCGAGCATGCATGTTTGACACAAATAACATTGGTCTACCACCTAAGGAGGTGGATGGTGATGAGCCACGCCGTTTGGCAATGCTCCACCTCCGCCTCCTCCTCCACCTCCGCCATTCGGCAATGCCACAGGCGGTGGATAGTGATGAGCCACGCCGTTAGGTAATGCTCCACCTCCGCCTCCTCCTCCACCTCCGCCGCCACCTCCACCTCCGTCATTCGGCAATGCCACAGGCGGTGGATGGTGATGAACCACGCCGTTCGGCAATGCGACTGGAGGTGGATGGTGAAGAGCTATGCCATTCTGCAATGCTACATCTCCGCCGCCACCTCCACCACCACCACCACCTCCACCTCCGCCTGCTCTGCGGCTGAACCACCGTCTGCAATATATCTTGAGAAGTGTGATCCCGATGAACAGCAGGATCGCCGTGAGCATTATCCCAATTATTATCACCGCCTGATATCCCTGAGAGATCAAAAGTCATGTCGCCTACCGTACTCATCCTCTCTTCTCCGGCCTCTCTTGTCACTTTTTTTTTTTTTTGAATTGGTAACTTGTCACTTAATTTATCTCCTTAAAGTTCATTTTATAATGTTTCAAGGTCATTGTGGATCAGGTGTTTACAATTATGCCTCCTGCAAGTTGTTTTGTGTTTACATTCATGAATCTCTCCTTTGGCTTAACTCCACTACATAGATCTCATAAAAATGGCATTTCTTGTTCTATGATGACTAGAAGTTACAAATATTCTATGTACATGTATGGGTTGGACTCCACTTGATGTAGTTTGATCCAGTAAGTTATTCTCCTGATATTCTTTTCACCCAAAAAAAAGAAAAAAGGTTTAAGAAAAAAGTTATCTGATTGACTGATCATAATTGTATACGAGCTCAGTTTTGAAACCAATAATACTTTCTTTCGATTTTTTTTTTACTTTTTTTAACTGTTAAATTTTAACCGTTTAAAAAATAGTTGACATATGGAGCTCTTGAAATCCACAAAAAAAAAACATATATTATTAATTTTAAGATCTCTTTTTCAATAATGGTGAAACGGTCTCAGGAATAAAATAATCTTAACAAAAAATCTAATATAAATCTTAAAATTTCAAAAGTTCCTAACAAACAAATCAAATTAATTAGCTATATGTATTCACGATAACGAAATATGTCTAGTTAAAAAACTTTTTACGTATATTATAAATGTGTATACACAATATGTTGGAGTGTACATACTTCATTTTTAATAAAAATATACTCATTTTAAAAAAATAAAAAGAATATGGAATGCATTTGAGTCTGAAAACAAAGTTTAGTCTAACATTTTCCCAAAAAATCAGATTTGATTCATTGGGTCCTTGAAGGCATGTGATTTCACAATAATAATAATTTTTGTTTCTTTTTTGGTGCGTTTAGAAACACAATTTGTAAAATAGTTTGTATCTTTTAGCTGTTTTATACACGTTTTTTAGAATGTAGTGATTTCAGCTGCTTTATGAAACACAAAATTCGAGGCACAATCATTTAACAAAATCTAATACTTGTTTTGTATGTAAGCTGACATGCTGCAGCTTTTAGCTTTTCCAAAAGCTAATAACGTCAAATTTTTTTTTATCAAATTAGGCCTTAGTGTGAATATCATAGGGCGAGTTAATGGCTTCGTTGGGCGACCTTTATTTAGGTTGGTGGGTTGAGATGTTCCTCACTATGTCTTAATTTTTCCCTTTTTTGGTAGCATCCGCACTATGTCTATATATGTTGATTGGTGGGTTGAGATGTTCTTCACTATGTCTATGTAGGTTGGTACTTGGTGGGTTTTCCTTAATGCATCACTTAAGCACTTGCTTAATTAAGATATAGATGGTTTTTCTCGGTGACCTTAGCTTTCTTAGCTCCCCTTTGTTCCCAGTTATATGGTTTTGCTTTGGGTATGAATTGAGTCAGGTTTGACAAGAACAGGATTTTATTCGTGGAAGTCTTAACTATGTTAGTGGAAAAATCATTTTGCGATTCACCAAATAATTCATTTTTATATTCTTTCAATAGCAATACTTCAACATATATTGCTCTTTTTGTAAACAATGGGACTGGCCTTGTTTTGTAGTCCCATTGCTCACATTCACAATATTTTAGAGTAATACAGTATTAAAAAAAAAAAAAAAACTATGTTAATAAATATTAATTCTTCACTATATACAGGCTTGAATATTATAACCTTGAAATGAAATTCCTCATAAACTAATTTCATGGATAGATTGCTTTGGCTTTCTAATTTATTTTATTCAAAAGGAACTGATAGCATCCATAATTCAAACATATGCAGATGATCTTACATTGTTGTTATTATTATTGTTTAAAAGTTCTCAGGAAAAGCATTAACAGCCTCCAGGTCCACCAAAATTGAAGTGATATCCTACATTAGGCACTTTCTGAGGCGCGGTGACTGTGTAGCACTTTGGCGCATCTTGGTGCGTGCATTGTTCGGATGGAATGGTGGGAGTGAACCCACCACCGGGTGTATATATTACTTCAGTCTGCTTAAAGTAGGCCGCCTTTCCATCGCCTAAGTTGGCGAAATGACCGGATCCCATCGGCGGGGTTGGCAAGTTCGTGGGACCTCTAGCTATTCCCCCCCATATAGCACCATGAGCTTTCTCAGATAACCAGGTAAAGATCCCCTTTGGCCAGTATCCGATCCTTGCGTCCTTAGGTCCCATTGTTAACCACCAGTTTTTAGTAGATTGGTCCTACAAATTTCAATTGAAATTTGTTAAACTTCTCATGCAAACAAAATTAAGAATTCAAGTGAGTTTAATGAGTCCTCATAGCATTGTTCATCACGATGACTAACTTCTTTTTTTTATTATTGAATACATGATGTGTTGGGTATACATTATACCTGAAATATGGATAAAATTATCTCTTTTTGAGGGCCATCGTATGTTGAAACCGGTAAAATTGATCCAAGGGCAATGTTTTTGCTCACATGTATAAAACCAGGACAAAGGAGATTAACACAACCCGTTGATTTATAGGTATCAGCCTGTTTCATAAAATATGACAATTTTAAGAAGAAAAAAAACCAGTTAGAAAAAATTGAGTTTTTTTAAATGTGTTGTATAAAATTATAATTTATGCATATGCCAAAATTTTGGCCCTTACCGTCCAACAAACAAAAAATCAACTTTGGCTATCACCGTACAATTCTGGATATACCTGTCAGGATTTATTAAATCATTAAATTTCTATAAATAATATATGGAGACACATGTAATGCCACATCAAAAGTTTTAGTTGATTATTAGATAGCAAATTAACTTACATGCCATCCAGCTTGTACAGTATTGACGGTTTCCGGTCCAGTTTTGAAACTTATCACCCATATTAGAGCATGAGTTGATTGAGGTGACTTAATTTCCCGAAAACCGTATACATTGATAGCCGCTTTGGCCCCATAAATGTCCCTTGACCTGTTTGTTTGAACATATGCCCACTGCATATGCAAATAATACACAACATTTATTAATTTTTAATAATAAAAGGGTTCACTAAACCGCAAAAGAGAACAATTTAAAATTTGTTGATATCGTTGGATTAATCAGAATATACAGTACTGATGTCTTGTCTGGTTTTACACATCAATATTAACAAATCACATAAATAAATTTTATAAACAATTATGTTGGAATGATAAAGAAAAGTAAAGTATAAATGAAGACAACAATATTATTAAATACCTTGCAATAATGGTTGGATAAGGCATGCAGCATTTGGCATATATCGTTAGATGAATCTTGAAATGATGAATTCATTAGAAGTCTGTTATAATGTACAGATTATCTTAGCTAGGAATCATGTTACAAAGTTTAAAATAAAGAAATAATTTTCCTTCTTAATTTGATGAATAAAATAAATTAATTCTTTTCTGATGGGCATTAGATTGGGGATGTTAAATTGAGTAGCACTTACATGTGATTTCTTGTTACCGTTTGCTTGAAGAGATGTGGAGAAACTACTCATCAATCGTTGAGAAGCAATTAGTTCTTCTTTACTAGTTCTTCGAATGAGAATTGTTCCCCTTGGACATCCATCAATTTCAATGCCAATGTTTTGCAATTTATTGATGGAAGAAGATTTATATACCGTTGAAGTTGAAGGATAAGAACTTGGTTTCATCTACACAAAAATATATATGTATAAAGTTTTATTAATATATCATGAATTACGTACACCCAAAAAATGATATCACTTTTTTTAAGCTACACATGAATCATTGATATCCACTTATATGTAAACATTTAAGAATGATATATAATGAAAGGTAACCAAAATATGTTTTTCTTATTACTAACTAACAAGGTGAATATAAATCTACACATGAGAACAAACATGTAAAAAAAAAAAAACTACTAACAAGGTGAAAACTACTATTTGATTTACCTGAATGGAATGATTTTTCAAGAGTGGATGGTCTAAAGAAGGTTGTTTGTAAATATCAATGCAATCAAATATATCACCATCTTCTCTCTGCATCAAAATAAATGCCTTCTATAAGAAATTTTGTAGAAGAATATTTAGTGTCATAAAAAATATAAATCTACACATGAGAACAAACATGTAAATTTATAAATACTGAATTCCATTCTAATGCCAAAAATTGAAAATATATATAATATTTAACCATTATCATGACATGTATGCATTTTCATTACTCCAATCTTAACAAAAAAAAAAGACTAAATCTAACATAACTTGATATTTTTCATAAAAGATTGTTTGAATGTGTTAAAGAGACAAGAAAAGATTATTTATGACTTGTACATATATACTCTTGATTGCAGGCTTGTTGAGCATCTTAAGTTGTCTCATCAACTTCTCATCTTCTGCTTTTGATAATATCAATCTTCCATTGACTACATGATTATCTAAAAGAAATACGAAGACAACAAAAATAATCATTACGAAACCTGAACCAGCCATGGTTGCCATTCCACTATCTATTTTTATTTCAAGATTGTTATGCTTGTCGTGATCGCTGGTCATTTATATCTTACATCTTCAACATCTTCCTTCAAAAAAGATTGCATTGATTGTAATCTATACTACTATAAAAGCTTGGATATCTATATTACTATAAAGGGTGTGGATATACAAGAACAGCTTTTTTGACACTTTTACCCTTACCAATTACAAAAATTGGTCCCCCCCCCCCCAAATATTCTATATACTCCCTGGAAATGCAAATCAAAATGAAATCAAGATGAGATTTTATGAATACAATTTTAACAAATCCAATCAATTTTCTTTGATGAGGTTTATAATGAGGTTCTTATAAGAATCATTACTATTATAATTAATCAGTAAGAGTATAAGATGAGATTTTATTAATACAAGTTTAACAAATCAAATCAATATTTGATGAGGTTTATAATGAGGTTGTTATTAGGGGTGGTAAACGAGCCGAACGAGCCGAGCTTTGACATGTTCAAGCTCGGCTCGTTTATAAACGAGCCGAGCCGAGCCGAGCTCACGAGCCTCAACGAGCCTAGCGTTCTTCTTCATTTTAGGGTTTTTAGGAATTGAAAACAAAATTTTAGCCTAAAAGAGCCAAGTTCATGAGCTTAAACGAACATAACTTTGTATTAATTTAATATTCTGATTTTATAAATGAGTTTAGTCAAGTTTCAACTAAGTTTTAATAACATAAACGAGTCGAATTTGAACATAAAATGAAGCTCGATACAGGTCCCGAGCCTAACCGAGCTTTGAAATTTGGTCAAGCTCGCTCATTTATCTAAACGAACGAGCCTGAACGAGCTCAGCCCGAGCCGAGCCCGAGCGGCTTGGTTCGTTTACCAGCCCTAGTTGTTATAGGACTCATTACCTATTATAATGAGGTTTATTTCTGTTAAGAAGATATTTTATTTGTTATTTGAATTACTATTATCTTATATAAGACTCAAAAAATTTAGCCTGTGAAAAATTGCTTAGTGTTTCTATCTTACTCAATAAATCATAAGTGATTAAATAAACTCCATTTGACATTGTATCTATTTTCAATCTTAAAAAAGATTGACTAATTTTTGGCATTAAAAAAGATTGTCCAACGCATCAATTGTCGTTCACACATGTTTCAGTTTTTTTAAAAGTAGTATAGCTCATAAGGATTAGAATTTAATTGTATCATAATTTAATTGAATCTTAATTTAAGAAATGATTCGAATTTAATTGGATCCTAATTTAATTTTAGAATATGACAGCTAGAGGATCTCAATCACAATTTTTATCTTGAGGTGATAAAATTGAACTGTTATGAGAAAATCACATATGCGTTTAATAATCTAATTGTCCAACGACCTTTGGACTAATTAAGTGATTGGTTATTTGAATGATTTGGAAGAGGAGGGCTTTTCATTGTACTTTAGGAAAATGTTTCATCCTTGCTGAATTAAATTCTAATTAGTTCAATGTGTGTGAATAAAATGCATATTTTTGGTAATATGTTAAGTCTTTAATTTGAATTTTGAAGTGAAAAATTGTAGGATTTTGAATGATTTATTGGCCTCCGATATTGGATGTCAAATTCAGAGATATTTAAACTTTTTCATAATGATATATATGATTTGAAATCAACCGGATATACAAAATAGACACAATAATCAAAACATTTACGACATAATTAAACAACCAAGCAGAGGGAAACATGATTCTAGATGTGAAGTCAATCCAATTGAAAATGCTTAAATCAAAGAGAATCTAAGAGTATCCAACCAAAAATAAAATTAAATAATAAATATTGTAAATAGGTCAAAGATAGTCCTAACTGGATCTGGATCCATGGAACCCATATGCTATCAAGGCTGCAACACAGACTGAATTGTTAAAATGGAGTACAAAAAAAGTTTTTCCTTTGAATGCTTGTTTTTATTTTTTTCTTTCTTTCTTTTCTTTCTTTTAATTAATTTATTTATTTTTAATTGTCTGAGAAAGGCTATGTGAACATAGTTTGCTCGTCAGAAACCAAAAGGTTACAAAGACGAGGGGAAAAATTCCAGGGATATTTTTGTTAGAGCTCCTACTTTTTTCTTTTTTTTTTTAGGAAACAGTAGACAATCACCCTGGAAAAAAAAAAAAAAGACAATGAAAAATCATAATCCGAGAAAGTGCTTCCCGATAGAGGAGAACTCTACGCAGAAACATCCGAGGGCCCCCACTAATTACTCACGAATCTGAATCCCATCCTATGCATCCATACTGAGCTCGCAGATGCAAAGTACCAACCCCAGGCAAGGCTTGGATGAGTGACTACCTGTTAGAGCTTATATAAATAGAATTATTCCACTCTACAATATTGAATTCTAAGATGCGCATGTATTTATTTGAAAATACACCCTCAAAATACGTGACCCAATGCAGTATATCCACTCAGGAAATCTTGTCCATGCTAAGTACAAAAGAAGCAACAATTTTGCACAACTTTTCACCATAAATTTGAGAACATGATGGAGGCTGTTGAATGCATTCAAGCTTAAATAATTAAAAAAAACAATAATAATGATAGTAATAATTTTTTTTACAAAAACTACATTGCTAAAACGTGATGATGTTATAACGAAACAGCAAGCCATCTGTTATGGACCAATTAAGTAGACAAAGATGACAAAATTGATGTAAACATCTCTCTTTGTGCGATACTTTCAACATACTTCCTGCATTTCAAGTTGGTGAAAAGTTCACACAGTAACAACAAATTTACACTACTTATGAAGCCATAACAAGAAAGGAAATGTCACTGAATACACTCACCAACCATTGGAAAAATGTGTCTTCCATCATCACCTTGTTGTATTGTGATCTGCAGTTCTACGAAGTTTTGACTGCCTATGAGACCACATCCCAGCGCCATATGGTCCCATCCTCACAACAAGCTAATATGGTACTGCAACCACGCAGTCACAAGATGAGTCCACACTGTTTTGCTCACTCCCATGTTAAAGCCTATAGACATCTAAACACCTCCACAATTTTAGGGCTGCAACTTGGGTCATGTCCAACCCGAATCTGATGGATTGAAGTTGAACAAGATTTTCAGACTAATTGGTTTAGAAAAACTGGGTTTGGGTTCAGGTTTGAATTAAGGGTATGAGCTAGACAAATTTTTAGGTTGAGTTTGGATTCGTGTATATCTACAATATTTGAATAAATTGGTAACAAATTTGTTTATGTACATCGTATATTTAGATCTTGCCTGGTGAGAATCAGATCACAATTTTTTTCCAGTTATTTTTAAGTCTAGACATGCATTAAAGGTGTCTGACCTGAAATCTAATTTGAAATTCGAATTTCTTGGGTTGGTTCTGGTTGTGAGTTTTATTGTGGTTTGAGTTAGGGTGACAATCGGGTTGAAAGTCAGGTTCAAAATGGGTTTGGGTTGAACACTTACAATCAGTCCAAAATACAGCAGTGTCCAGAAATAAAGCATGTTCAATTTACCAAAACTAATGTTAAACCCTCCAACATGTATATTGCCACTTCTCACTTGTAATATATTTATACTGGCATCAATCTCAAAGCTTTCACCCTGTGAGAGAATTTAGATTTCCTACATACAGAATGGCAGGATCTAACGATACCTTCCATCAAAGGACATGGCAGTCTGTCTAATTGGAGACTTGCAATGAATATGAGATAGCCTGAAACAATATCAAATGTTTCCACAAATCATGGTGAAGGGGATAAAATTATATTCTAGAGATTCCAAACAAGATAAAGATATGATGTAATTTCAAAATCAACACTAACCTGGCAATCAGAACTGGAGGACTGGACTGGAGTTCCCAAACAAAAATCTTTCCTTCCCTGTTTCCTGTAGAAGTAAATAATCCACCTGCTAAACTAATTGAATAATTCATGCATTTTTAATTCTATTGCTTTTTTCCTTTAGGCCCTGTCCAGTTCGTGTCATTCTGGGATGGATTTTGATTCCATGTATGTGAGATTACTTATAGTGTGTAAAATTCGGTGTTTGGTTAGTGGTAATCTTGATAAATTGTGGGCCCCACTGGATTTGAAATCATGGGATAATAGGATAGAATCAAATTCTCACCCCCTTTTTTGTAATAATATCAAAATCCACCAGAATTCTTAAATTAGATGACTATTCTACCATTTACAAACTAATTAAATTAATATCTACATCCCTTCTAAAATATAAGGCCGCCTCTCCTTTTTTTTACCTACCGCCTCTCTTTTTCTCAAATTAATTAGTTCATAATATTCAACTAATTTAGGTAGATTACTATTATCATGTGTTTAATTATATAATCAATTGTTTTATTCAATTGTTTTATTTATTTGCATTCGTTAAGTATTTATTAAAAGATCTTTTTTTTTATTTGTGATATGGATAAAGAAATAAATTTTGTAAATATATGTATAATAGTAAGGGTATTTTAGACATTTAAATCAAATTCTTTTATCATTTTACATGTGTGAAACAAACACTGAAAAGTGGTTCTTTGCAGAAATGCACTAGTAAATCAAACAGTATGATGGAATCTGGATTCCTCATAAAATGATTTCCGGTAAAGTAAATCCATATAAAAAAATGACACGAACCAAACGGGGCCTTAATGCAAAGGAGAACCGAGGGTTCACTCATGATTTGCAATCCAGGATAAATTACCTTATATATGTTGTCTTATAAACTATCTTGAGAAAAACAATTCATTCTCTAAATTTGCCGAAGGCACTGGGTAAGTTAGTATTTCTTCTTCGACATCAAAGAGTGTGACAATGGTGCAAGTCTCCACAATACGTGCTCAGCAGATGATGGGAGACTTGCCAATAAACTTTAAAAAGATATAAAAAACTGAATTCTTGAATAAAACCATGCTGTTAACGGTAGTGATAATAAGATATAGGGCATGTGATTCCCTGTTCTTTTTATTTTATTTGATATGCATGTAACAATGTTTAGTTGTACATTATATCTAATAATGAAGCAAGGGGAATACACAGAAGGATACTTAGAGTAGTCTCAACAATTGAATATCAACGTGAAGACTATTATGTAACAATGAGGATGGGGGGAAACCACAAGTATTACCTATTGCAGCAGCATTGTAATGGAAATCACATGAAAATTTGATAAACCAGATGTCACATTCTGGCACAGGGTACTTTTGAAGAATGTCTACTGTCCCCTGAAAGGAAATTGACATTACCATTTTTAAATCTGAAGATGATGCACCAATAAAAAATCTATAGATTGCACATTTATTGAGCAACTCTTTTAATAACAGTAACATAAATGAGCATCCCTGGTTGTTTTTTTTAATATAGAAGCAAGATTTTTCTCAAAAAAAAAAATATATATATATATAGAAGCAAGACTAGAGGCTGACAATGCACAGTGGTGTCATTGCAGAATGGAAGGGGGAAAAAACAGATGTGTGATGGAACTAGTATTCCAACAAGAGAGCATAAAAATCATGCAATGCTAAAAAATATTTTAAGCAAAAAAATTATCACCTCTCCAGGACTCTGGTCTTTAATCTTTGGCTCCCACAAAATGATCTCATTATCAACACTCTGTATTTCACAATAAAAGCATTTAAATCATTTCAATGCTCCGTTTGTCTGCAGATATACAAGAGAATAGAGTTGCCTGAAAGCAACAAAGCATGTGGTCCAATAAGCAACACTTTCTAATTTGTAACACACATTGAAAGGAGAGAACAAATATGATATATACCTCCAATGCAATTTTCTTCCATGGCAGATACAAATTATATCTTGGATATTAAATGTGTAACATGAATTCTTCAACTTTCATACAGCTAAAAGAAAGTGTAATTAATGGACCAACACAATAGTTCCCATACCCTAAATCATATGTGCACTGTTCCATCAGCAAGTTTATGTTTGGGTTTCTCACATTGTTGGGTGGGGCTGGGTGAGTTATGTTAGTTGTGCTATGTTAGGTGCATGAAACAAGGGAGTCATACTATCTCTGATATTTAGAATGATTAGAGAATGTTTAAGAAAGTAGCTAGAGGCTGTTTGGGATAGTTGCATTTTATCCGGAAAACTTGACAAAATTTTAGATTTGATTTCTAGGAGGAGGCCGGTTTCCCTCAAAGTGAACCAAAAATCTATTTCTGTTTGGAAGTACACAACACAAAAACTCTTCTCCTTCCCTCTCTTCTGAATTCATCCTGCTTGGCGACAAGTTAACTAGCTACTGCTAACTATTATAGCCTTTTGAGCATTGACAACACATCCATCCTACTGCAAAGCATTCCCAATAAAATTCATATTCAAGTGGGTAAACCACAGTAAACTCAAGAATAACCTAGATGAATGCCAGCAAAACCTGTTCCAAAAATTAACAGACAGCTTCAAAATATACTCATATCTCAGAACTTTTCCTCAGACTCTTTCATGTAGCAAATTTATCTTTCATAAAGTTGATGATCACAAGGTCCCCATTGAAACAACAAATCATAATTAGTAACAACCATATACATCCCCAAAAAGAAAGAAATTTCCTCAATGAAAGGATTTCACATCATGTAAGTGCATAAATGATTTTAAACTTATCCTACACAAATAATAGTGACACATATTCACCTTTGAGATTACAAAATCTCCAAGCCATCTGTTGCAGTCAACATAATTGGAGTGTACTTGAGCAAGGAAAACCTGAGATTTGAAGAAACAAAAGTTAAAAGAAAAATTGGATTGTAACATCTAATCCTTAGATGACCCAAAAAAAAAAAAAAAACTCACAGGAAACTGTACATATTTCGTGGGAAATTTTGATGGGAGATCGGTCCATGTAAACGACTTCTCAACATGAGGCCAAATCTCTGCATAAGATTGCCAAACCAAATGGAAATATATCCAAATGAAGTGCAATTCATACTGCAACCCCAATAAAAAATGAAAACCTTACCTTTCATTGACCAAATCTTGACAGTGTTATCCATTCCACAGCTTGCAATGCGGTATATATCAGACGGATGAAAGTCCTACAACAAAGTTTTTTTATTTTTAATTCTACATAGCTCACCAGAAAAATCAACATAAAATTAAGTTCAGAAAGGAAGAACAGCTCTTCTAAAAAAATTTGCAACTCAATTGATACCACACTGAGAACTTCATTGCGATGACCACCAGCTCCAGCAAATATCAAAACGCATATTCCTGTATGCACATTCCACAACCGAATTGACTCATCCTGTTCAAAATAACTAATCAGTTTCATCATCGAAATATCAACCAATTAAGATTGAACACTCAATTAGCACTCATATTACCTTACTAGCTGAAATGACAAGGGAAGGCTTCAATGCCTGAGTCCTGATTTCGTTAATCGAATCCCCATGCCCAACAAAACTCTGTCCACCCATTAAACAACCAACTTCAACTCAGAATAATAACACATAATCCAAAAAAAATAGTAAATATGACAAATTCAGACCCTGTGAATCTTCTCGCTCCCACAATCAATGACCCGAATGATCCCATTGATCCCCCCGGCGACCAAGAATGGTGTCCCATCAAGATTGCAAGCCCAACTCAAAGTGTAGAACGACTCCTCCTTCTGAACTGACATAAAAATCACATCTTTTGCTTTCAAAATCCAAAAAAAAACCAAGAACCCATTTCACAGATATCCAAACTACATTCAAATTTCCCAAAAAAACACAAAACAACAAAAACCCATTTTCACAGATTAAAAATCACATCGTTGCAACCAAAACCCCCTAAAAAACAAAACCCAATTCACAAAAAGCCAAACCACTCACATCTTCGTCGACGTAAGCCTGTAATACTGCGGCGACGCCCCCGTCGAGGCACTGGTATATCGTTATCTGATGAACCCAAACAAAGAACTGTGAGAGGAGACCTAAAAAGAACACATTGGGGGAGAGGGGGCTTACGCGGTTGCCGCCGACGGTGGCGAAGACGGAGTAGTATCGGGCGTCGACGAAGTTGAAGACGATGGCGTAGATGGGTCTCTTGCCCTCCTGGATCCGGTTCGTGACACGGTACTCCCTCTTCTTTGTGGGGACGAGCGAACCCACCGACGGTTCGCAACCCAGTGCGGTCTTCGCCATCTGGAGGTGGTGGGTTTTGCTTGTGTTCCCCCCTTTTTGAGTCTGACCGACTCTCTTCGACTGATTGGGCTGTGGTTTTTGCTGTTGAGGTCCCCTGAATCGAAAATTTTGCGGGGGTTTTGTTTTTGTTAGGGGTTGGCGAGAATTGGAAGTAAAAATTAAGGGAGGTGTTAGTAATGGTCAATCGCACTTTTGAAATACTTAAACATGTTTGTTTAATGTGATTTTTGTATTTTTATGAAAAATCAAGTATATAATATAATAAGAATTATTGAATGTAAATCTTGCACATATAATTTATAATAGGATGTGATTATCCCCACAACAAACATTATTAAGATCACCCCCTTAAAAAACATAGGGATTTTTATATACATACCACTAGTAAATTTTAATATTTAAATACTTGTTAAAATCCCGTTTGTATTAGTACCGTGAGAAACTTTAAGTTAGTGCATTCGTACCCTTACAATAAATGTTGTTAAGACTCTTAAATGAACTAAAGTTAATTTATCTAACCACATATATAAAAAAACATCATTGCCCTGATTTGAAATAGAACAAAATACATTAACTCTAACCATAACTTATGTGATCTCTTTCTTCTACCTTATCCTAACCCTAACTTACCTCATCTTTGAATATATTGCCTACTCTTTCTTCCTTCTTTGATCCTTAATCTTTTTTCTTTCTTCGAACTCAAATTTCATGATGGAAAGGAACCTCGTTCAAATCTTGCAAGGCAAACCGCAATAGCAAGCGGGATTAGGTCAACTAATCATCATTGATGAAGTTTGGGATGAACAACTCATTGAGGGGGGGACAGTTGAGGGTTAACAATGGTGGATTCAGGCAAAGACAAGAGAAATGATTGAAGGAAGAGACTCACAAAGCGAAGTTGAAAGAGAGTTGATGTTTGGGGGTTTTAAAACAATGCATTTGGGCAATGGATCGGATAAATAAGATATCTCACATGTCACTAATGGAGACAAAATGGAGAAAATAAACCACAACTAGGGAACATTACCATAGGGGCATGAATATACTAACTTAGAGTTTATCAACGGTATTAATGCAAGCGGGATTTTAACAGTAATAGTTTGACAAAATTAAAATTACCAGGGTTATATATGCAAAAATCCCAAATACATAGGGGTCGGCAACGGGCCGGGCCGGGCCGGCCCGGCCCGTTGACACAGGGCCCAAGCCCGGCCCTGGGCCCAGGCCCGCGGGCCTGCTTGGCCAACGGGCCCGGGCCGGGCCGGCCCGTGGCAAAAAAACAGGGCCCAGGCCCTGCCCACGGGCCCGGGCCTGAACGGGCCTCACGGGCCGGGCCTGGGTTCGGGCCCACGGGCGGGCCTACGGGCCCAAATTCAAAACATTTTATTTTTTATTTTACGTTGTTTATTTGTATATAATGTTAAAATAACACAAAATTTAAAGTATAATGTTGAAAAAAATATTTATATCTATTGAATTTTTAAAATAAAAATATTAAATAAATTAATTATTTACAAAAATAAATAATTACATGTACCTAACTAGGTTAACACCTATATAAATGTTAATAATTTGTATAACTCAACCACAATTCAAATAAAAATTACATGTTACTAGTTCATTGGATCACCCTCCATGGGCCTACGGGTCGGGTCCGCAGGCGGGCCTACGGGCCAGCCCGAACGGGCCGGGCTCGGGCGGGCCTGCGGGCCGGGCCCGGGCCCCAAAACCAGGCCCAAGCCCGGCCCTCCCTGAAAACGGGCCGGGCAGGCCCGGCCCGCGAACGGGCCCGGGCCTGGCTTTGGCCCTGCGGGCCCGGGCCGGGCGGGCCGGGCTTTCGGGCCACGGGCTTTTTGGTGACCCTTACAAATACATATATATTTCTTGAAAAATGATATCCCCACCTCCCAACCCTTTTCTCACCTTTTCTGTACAAGAAAATCCCAACTCCACCCCAATCAGTACAAAATCCACGGTGCTCTTATTCCTCTTGTAGAAAAATCAATGAATCGAAGTTTAAAAATTAAAACCCACAACCACGAGAGAGCATAGATTTATTTACATTGTTCGACAAATGTTGTCTATATTCATGTTAATATTTTTTTTATTAATTTTTTAAAGGGGTTATAAATTTGACCTCTCTCAAACCCTAAAAATCATACTTACAAAATAGTATATATATCCAAATACATAATCATTATGTCCCCATACATAACACCGAAATGCAAAATATAACCCTTCATCGACGACACAAATTCGACGCCCTAGTTCGAGTTGGAGGTGATGGTTGTGATAGTGGTGGTGGTGACAGATGTGATCGTTGTGGTGGTGGTATTAGTGGTGGTTGTGATAGTAAATAAAAAATTATTAGTGATAAGTAATATGTATAAATATAAATTGAAATATGGACGATATTCAACTATCTGTTTGTAAAATATTCTGCCCCAACCAGGTGGTGCACCTTTTCACTAGAAAAATCCTGCTTTCCACTGAAATACTGATTTGTGGTGTTATTTCATGTTTCTTGTGTGATGATGGCATGGAGGTCAATGCATGTTTTGAGTTTCTTACTATTGTTCCAAGGAGAGAGGTGTGCATTTTGTATGGTTTTGTTCTTCACAATTAGACTTATGCACAACAATTCTGCCATGATTATCATTGCTATATTCCATATTGGTATTAGACTAGAAGGGATTGTCTAATCACTTGGAAAACCTTGTGAGCTGGATCAGTGGATCCATGACCTATTGAGAATATACGAGGTCCACTGCACTTGTTAATGATTTAAAAAGATAATTCCTGTTGCAAGTGAATGATATTCACCTGGATCACTAAACATACATGAGCATTGAGAGGATACAATGGGTTCATGAAAATGAATAAATGAAAGTAAGTGCATTAAATTCAGCCTATACATTACACTGGTTTCTGATTCCTATAATCCAATGGAAAGCATAAGGCAATTCAATACGATAAAAGAAAGAACAGCTACAGCCATAAAAAAATGTTACGTTATTACCTTCACAAGTTAAACAAAATGAATGTCCTTAGATTTGGTCAATATCTACTTCACTATTCAGATCGATGTCTATCGTCTCTGTGTCAACTTTATCAACATCGACATCTTCATCATCACCCTGATACTACAACAACAAAAACATGCATCGCATGAGAGATGGAAAAATTTCCATAAATAATAGAGAAGAAAGGGTATGCATCACAACTAAATAAGATATAATAGAAGAATAAAATGCTCATTGAAATATTTGGAGTAATGGATAATTCACTGGCAAGATTTTTTTTATTGCAAAAGTGCTCTAGAAAGCCTTCATGTTCTCATTTCATCTAATTAAACATATAATCATATGAAAAAATTGGAACAAGATAATGACAAGCAACGGTCCATTTTATCATTTGCACTTGCAGTTGCAAAAACCCAATTTTCTCACACACCTGTGGTCTGTTCAACCAGACTAAGCTAGTAAACGAGTTATAATTGAAACTTGTGAACAAAAAATCTATCCCATAATTCACAGCCTCTTTTTGGATTACTCCATTACATGCACAGCATCTTCAACATTGACAAATTCAAATGCTTTATAATTGGAATTTCTGTTTTCTATCCATATATTGAATAGCAAGGATATACCACATGAGAATGGTGCATGGAAAAGTAACAGACAGAGGATGAAATAATATGACACCAACCTGATTATAAGATTTTTGAGGGACTCTTGGAGGTAAGGGGGGCAAGTAAGGCAATCTACTTCCACCACCCAAGGTTCCATTCTCAAGTGAAGCATCTTCTGCAGTGTCAAGCTTCTCAACCCCAATGTTGTCCATGATATCATCTTCTGTGTTAGCTGCCATACTGGTTGAAGGTAGTAAATGTCCTGACTCAGAATACTTCACCTGCTTGTCACAATTATGACAATGATTTTACAAAATCGAGAAAAAAATGCAATCAATTCCAAGATGAAATTGCATTGGCGGATGTAATCCATATCATAATCAACATACTTCGTCCAGAGGGGCCGGAATTGTTCATTCCAATATCAAGCCATGGCTTCTGATTCCCGTTAAAATGCACA
>CM060866.1:24165200-24358048 GCA_030737845.1 Acorus calamus | reverse complement strand
TTAAAATCCCGTTTGTATTAGTACCGTGAGAAACTTTAAGTTAGTGCATTCGTACCCTTACAATAAATGTTGTTAAGACTCTTAAATGAACTAAAGTTAATTTATCTAACCACATATATAAAAAAACATCATTGCCCTGATTTGAAATAGAACAAAATACATTAACTCTAACCATAACTTATGTGATCTCTTTCTTCTACCTTATCCTAACCCTAACTTACCTCATCTTTGAATATATTGCCTACTCTTTCTTCTTTCTTTGATCCTTAATCTTTTTTCTTTCTTCGAACTCAAATTTCATGATGGAAAGGAACCTCGTTCAAATCTTGCAAGGCAAACCGCAATAGCAAGCGGGATTAGGTCAACTAATCATCATTGATGAAGTTTGGGATGAACAACTCATTGAGGGGGGACAGTTGAGGGTTAACAATGGTGGATTCAGGCAAAGACAAGAGAAATGATTGAAGGAAGAGACTCACAAAGCGAAGTTGAAAGAGAGTTGATGTTTGGGGGTTTTAAAACAATGCATTTGGGCAATGGATCGGATAAATAAGATATCTCACATGTCACTAATGGAGACAAAATGGAGAAAATAAACCACAACTAAGGGAACATTACCATAGGGGCATGAATATACTAACTTAGAGTTTATCAACGGTATTAATGCAAGCGGGATTTTAACAGTAATAGTTTGACAAAATTAAAATTACCAGGGTTATATATGCAAAAATCCCAAATACATAGGGGTCGGCAACGGGCCGGGCCGGGCCGGCCCGGCCCGTTGACACAGGGCCCAAGCCCGGCCCTGGGCCCAGGCCCGCGGGCCTGCTTGGCCAACGGGCCCGGGCCGGGCCGGCCCGTGGCAAAAAAACAGGGCCCAGGCCCTGCCCACGGGCCCGGGCCTGAACGGGCCTCACGGGCCGGGCCTGGGTTCGGGCCCACGGGCGGGCCTACGGGCCCAAATTCAAAACATTTTATTTTTTATTTTACGTTGTTTATTTGTATATAATGTTAAAATAACACAAAATTTAAAGTATAATGTTGAAAAAAATATTTATATCTATTGAATTTTTAAAATAAAAATATTAAATAAATTAATTATTTACAAAAATAAATAATTACATGTACCTAACTAGGTTAACACCTATATAAATGTTAATAATTTGTATAACTCAACCACAATTCAAATAAAAATTACATGTTACTAGTTCATTGGATCACCCTCCATGGGCCTACGGGTCGGGTCCGCAGGCGGGCCTACGGGCCAGCCCGAACGGGCCGGGCTCGGGCGGGCCTGCGGGCCGGGCCCGGGCCCCAAAACCAGGCCCAAGCCCGGCCCTCCCTGAAAACGGGCCGGGCAGGCCCGGCCCGCGAACGGGCCCGGGCCTGGCTTTGGCCCTGCGGGCCCGGGCCGGGCGGGCCGGGCTTTCGGGCCACGGGCTTTTTGGTGACCCTTACAAATACATATATATTTCTTGAAAAATGATATCCCCACCTCCCAACCCTTTTCTCACCTTTTCTGTACAAGAAAATCCCAACTCCACCCCAATCAGTACAAAATCCACGGTGCTCTTATTCCTCTTGTAGAAAAATCAATGAATCGAAGTTTAAAAATTAAAACCCACAACCACGAGAGAGCATAGATTTATTTACATTGTTCGACAAATGTTGTCTATATTCATGTTAATATTTTTTTTATTAATTTTTTAAAGGGGTTATAAATTTGACCTCTCTCAAACCCTAAAAATCATACTTACAAAATAGTATATATATCCAAATACATAATCATTATGTCCCCATACATAACACCGAAATGCAAAATATAACCCTTCATCGACGACACAAATTCGACGCCCTAGTTCGAGTTGGAGGTGATGGTTGTGATAGTGGTGGTGGTGACAGATGTGATCGTTGTGGTGGTGGTATTAGTGGTGGTTGTGATAGTAAATAAAAAATTATTAGTGATAAGTAATATGTATAAATATAAATTGAAATATGGACGATATTCAACTATCTGTTTGTAAAATATTCTGCCCCAACCAGGTGGTGCACCTTTTCACTAGAAAAATCCTGCTTTCCACTGAAATACTGATTTGTGGTGTTATTTCATGTTTCTTGTGTGATGATGGCATGGAGGTCAATGCATGTTTTGAGTTTCTTACTATTGTTCCAAGGAGAGAGGTGTGCATTTTGTATGGTTTTGTTCTTCACAATTAGACTTATGCACAACAATTCTGCCATGATTATCATTGCTATATTCCATATTGGTATTAGACTAGAAGGGATTGTCTAATCACTTGGAAAACCTTGTGAGCTGGATCAGTGGATCCATGACCTATTGAGAATATACGAGGTCCACTGCACTTGTTAATGATTTAAAAAGATAATTCCTGTTGCAAGTGAATGATATTCACCTGGATCACTAAACATACATGAGCATTGAGAGGATACAATGGGTTCATGAAAATGAATAAATGAAAGTAAGTGCATTAAATTCAGCCTATACATTACACTGGTTTCTGATTCCTATAATCCAATGGAAAGCATAAGGCAATTCAATACGATAAAAGAAAGAACAGCTACAGCCATAAAAAAATGTTACGTTATTACCTTCACAAGTTAAACAAAATGAATGTCCTTAGATTTGGTCAATATCTACTTCACTATTCAGATCGATGTCTATCGTCTCTGTGTCAACTTTATCAACATCGACATCTTCATCATCACCCTGATACTACAACAACAAAAACATGCATCGCATGAGAGATGGAAAAATTTCCATAAATAATAGAGAAGAAAGGGTATGCATCACAACTAAATAAGATATAATAGAAGAATAAAATGCTCATTGAAATATTTGGAGTAATGGATAATTCACTGGCAAGATTTTTTTTATTGCAAAAGTGCTCTAGAAAGCCTTCATGTTCTCATTTCATCTAATTAAACATATAATCATATGAAAAAATTGGAACAAGATAATGACAAGCAACGGTCCATTTTATCATTTGCACTTGCAGTTGCAAAAACCCAATTTTCTCACACACCTGTGGTCTGTTCAACCAGACTAAGCTAGTAAACGAGTTATAATTGAAACTTGTGAACAAAAAATCTATCCCATAATTCACAGCCTCTTTTTGGATTACTCCATTACATGCACAGCATCTTCAACATTGACAAATTCAAATGCTTTATAATTGGAATTTCTGTTTTCTATCCATATATTGAATAGCAAGGATATACCACATGAGAATGGTGCATGGAAAAGTAACAGACAGAGGATGAAATAATATGACACCAACCTGATTATAAGATTTTTGAGGGACTCTTGGAGGTAAGGGGGGCAAGTAAGGCAATCTACTTCCACCACCCAAGGTTCCATTCTCAAGTGAAGCATCTTCTGCAGTGTCAAGCTTCTCAACCCCAATGTTGTCCATGATATCATCTTCTGTGTTAGCTGCCATACTGGTTGAAGGTAGTAAATGTCCTGACTCAGAATACTTCACCTGCTTGTCACAATTATGACAATGATTTTACAAAATCGAGAAAAAAATGCAATCAATTCCAAGAGCATTTCATGCAAGTATTTACTCCGGGAATTAGAATTATATTCCCTCCTTCCTAAGCCCTTCTGTGATTGGGGGATAAATAGAGGGATGATAGGGGATAAAGTGGAGTTTTTTTACCCTTTGTTCCATGTGGTTAGTTAGAATTTGCTTATTAATCTCAGGATACACAAGAATATAGGAACATATTTATCCTGGGTGATGGAGATAGTTTTATCCTAGTCTAACTAGAACAAAGTCAACACCAACCGACCACTAATTCATTAAACCATTAAGAACAAAATCAAGCTAAACAAAAAAAAAGAAATAAATGATAAAAAAAAATGGAGTATGTCTCACATTACCATGACCCATTCCATTCTATCCCATTCTATCCCCCAACCAAACAGGGGCTATAATCACATGAAGACATGCATTAATCAGCACTAAATGACCTTAACTTCATAATTTTTTAGGGATATAAAAAAAAGTTAATTATTTGTATGACAGTTCATCAACTTAAGCAAACCACAAACGCATTTCCATTTCCACAGGAACTGCATTAAGATCATTAATTGCAAGAACAAACACATGTTGATAGTGGTAAATAACTAGCTAGCTCATATTTTTTTCTTCTTCTCTTTTTGATCATTTGCACAAGTAATCATCCTAACTAGCTAGCTCATCATTGACTACTTGAATAGGACATATCACTTAACAATGTGAGCACCATACTTACCTTATTTGAATGGCCAACATTAGGAGATCTGTTCTTCCCGTGTTTCTGTATTTTAGCATCAGCTAGACCCAAGTGAGCACTGTTTCTGTGCAAGGTTGTATATACCATCCTGGCACCCTTGGGATTGTCTGATTGGTGAGCAATGTTTGCAACGACAGAGATTTTTGTCTCATGTAACTTAACTGCAAAAGTAAAAAGACAGTAAATCCCAAGAAATCACTGCAATAGAAGACAATGAAGTGTCATCAAAGAAGAAATTGTAAAATGAAGTGTACACTTGGATCTAGAGTATATGATGCAAAAGATTACAGATTATGAGAGACTAGGTCTCTGGGAATAAACATTATTTTAGTATGGAAAGGACTTATCATTTAATAAATAACAATAAAAGTCACAGTACACTTAATAGTAAATGTTGTTCATGCATGGTGACAAATGTGCTAGACTTTGAGAAATGTTATACATGGCAAAATTTTTCTGGCATGCAACAGAGTGAACAAAAAATCACTAAATTATTACCTGAATTTGCCTCTTCACTGGCTTCCCAGTTGACTCGTGATCTTTTCTTTACTGGGGAAATATGACTTCTCAGTTCAATCTTTGGACTCCTCCGACTATCAGTGTTCGGTTCTTCATCACTAATGATATTGATACTTGAATCTTCTTCATAAAGGATAGGTTTCGAGGAATCTGAATAAAACCTATCACCCAGCCTTTGAAACCGACTTTGTGATCTGTGCATTTTCATTAGAAAGTTCCAACAGCTTATACTAATTGTTTAAAATTGCAGAAAGATCATAATGAAACAAAGGGATTTGTAATATATTAAAAATCCAAGTGTTGAACTTTAGCAACTAAAAGAGTTGGAAGACTCTCCAAAACTAAATGAAATGGCAAAAGTATCAAAAACTGAAATAGAACAGATACTTGCCTCTTAAGCTCCTCTTGTACACGCAAATAACGGTTGTGTGCTTTGGTAAATTTCTTAATTTTTGACATGACCCTAAATACCAAGGAAAAGGAAACAAACAGAATGAGATATTTAAGATTCAATATTATATAAACTCACACACGAAGATATCAATAAAAAAAGTTCTTTGTTCAAAGATAACAGCACGACTATGTATAGGTCGATATACTTCAATACATTTGGTATGAGTATTCACCTTTTGCAATCTTCTTGCTCTTTGCTCAATTGTCTCTCAAGCTCCTCAATTTTAGATGACAGCTTGTCCACTTCTTGAGTCTTGTCTTCCAAAGAAACCTTAAGGTACAGAAGCCAGCCAAAGGTGTTACCTAACCAGCTAGTTGACATTTTTTTTTCTTTTGTGAAAAATGCTAGTTGATAAATTATTAGACAAGATAAAAAAAAAAAAGATTGCATATCGTTCAGAATGCCACAACTATTTACGTAAATTTATGAATACATGCACCAAAACCTCCAGAAAATCTTGAATGCTACTCTTATAAGATAATAAGGGGCACTATAACTCTTCTAATGAGATCATGGACATGTGCCATGAACATGGTGGATAAATTGGTTGTAGGGAAAATGTGGTAAATTATCTTGCAACATGAACAAAAAAATTTAAAACTAAGCATCATCCTCGTGTTACAATGCTACTAATTAAGACACGTTTGTAAAAAAAGATAAAACCATTTGATTTTTATGTACTTATTTATTTTTGGGGTGGGGTAATGGTTCAACCTTGTAATCACATCTTTCAGTAGGCAGCTCAAGGATGACGTTTAGACCAAAAATAACCACCTTCACTTATAAAAGTAAAAATATACCAAAAAAAAGGTACAACTATATACAACTTCCATATTAAAAAAGTAAAAATAAAAATAAAAAAATTTCACTTAAAAAAGTAAATTATAATAAAAAAAATTGCCAGGTTCACCACCTGTAATTTTATCATAAAACTAGGGGAAAGCTCCTACCAGAAACACCAAAGAAGATAAGGCAATAAGGCATCTCCTTAAGAAAAACCACACCCGATATCTTACCAACAAAATATCATTCCTAGACTACTTGGTAAAAAATATCCATCCCTTTTTAAAGAAACTGTGGGAGCCCCCACCTTGTGTGGATAGTACTCCAATCCTTAAGTGACAACCCAGTGCTTATAGTTTTACATGACAAATTCTAGGATATCCAATAATTCAGAATTAAAAACCAAAATAATCAAATTCCAAATCAATAAAGATTACCTCCAGTTGACATTTGTGGTCATCAAGCATTTCAATATCTAGCACAGCTTGCTTCAACTGCAAATCACCAGGTAGACAATCAGTTAAAAATTTCACTGGTTTGCCATATTTAATAACCTAACACACAAATATACATCTCCTATATTTCCAAGATATCATCTATCAAGGCATTTCAAAAATTTCCTGGCTGAATAACTTCCAAGGTTATTAATGATAATTTAAACATACCTCCTCCTCAAGAACTTCCTTTTCACCATGTGACGAAACCTTTCCTTCTTTAATTTGATAATCAGTATCATCAGAGGCCTTGAGACTTCCAGAAACATCACTTTTCCCATCTACCTGCTGTTTCCTCTGATGCCTCGCACTGACACAGAAAAAATGTAAAGTAACAGAAAATGGTCAAAACTGATGTCATCGACTTGTATATCCAGCTAAGTGAAAAATCAGAAGGGTAGGTCATCAAAGAAAAACATAGTGGTATTTCTACATCCAGTAAAAAGATCCTCAAATTTATATGTACATATCTAATTCCAAAAAAAAAAAATGCAGAGATGTACAATTGTATAGCATTGGGATCACGAATATGACTGGTAGAAAATAAAATACAGAGAATATGACATGCAAACATGAAATACGTAAGGCTATCCATAGTTCAAGGGAACAATATATTAATGATAACCTGTGCATCAAGATGCATAAATAAATGATATGTTATCAAGATACAAAAAGAAATGGGTTACTCATGTATTGGAATGTGAATGATATGATGTGTATCATTTCCTTTTCCCCTTTAATGAGATAATTTGTGCAACTGATTTTGAAAGGATGACAAATCACAACAGACAGTGATAAAAGGGCAAATTATATAGAGTTTGCAGGTTTCCAAAGAGGAGATCATTAAGAAAGATAAATGAAAATGACAAGACAGATACAGGAAATGCATTTTGATTACGGAAAACACGGGAAGTGCATTATAAAAAGAAATCAGACAATTAACAGACATGAAGTTCCAGTACCTTCGTACGGGGGATTTAGAAAGGCTATATCCTGCAAGTAAAGATGCAAAATATCAAGATTGAGTGAGCATGTAACAGAGAAATGGGGGATCAAATCCAATGAGAATATAGCAGGTGCCACTGAAGTTGGGGAACAAATAAATATATTCATCAATAATTTTCCATTTAACATGTTGTTGATATAGCAGGATAAAGGGAGAAACTTTAAGTTTATGACATTACCCCTATCAAAAGAAACTGGTTTCTGATTATAAAATGCACGACGGTCTCTAGCATCTCTCCCAGGGGAATACCTTCTGAGTGGAGAATGTCTTCTGTCAAGCTTATCCCTCAGGTCACCACCCCGATGGTCTCGCCTTCCTAGAAACATGTAGAAAGTGTTCAAGTAGGAAACGTTTCTCATCTGTTCCTTCGTTTGCCAATCGATTAAGGCAATAAAGAACAAATCCATGTTAAGCTTGCCATTACTCTGAACAAAATGATAAATTTAACAAAGGACAATAACAGTGCCTCCCTCGTCATTCCAAAAAGAGGATGCACATTAGCATTGTTGTGCAGGTTGAATAGAAGTAGCAATACCCATTTTTGAAATTAGAATCCAGAAACCCACTGAATATCAAAGATGCATGTATATGACGATGGCTGATATGGCTTCCTTTCAGGAATGAAATAAATTGAACCTGAGTAACTCCACAAAATTGTAGTTATGTAAGATAGTCAAACATACCCACCGCATGATAAACGTGGATGTCTCTGGTCATACCAAAAAAAGATGCACACTTCTCAACCCATGAAAACCCTTCATCACATCAGGCAATTGTAGATATGTGCCATATGAACCTCCAATAATCCAACTGTACGACTTAATATGGATGGCAATGAATATTTTTCATCAGGAAAACTGATAGGAATTTGCATCATGTGTATGAAAGGCATCTGAACCCTTGCCTAATTATTAAAGTTCTTGGACTTGTGCCTTCTTGCTAAAAGGAACCATTACCATGACTAGAGAAATAAGAGAGAGCCACATAAATGGTGATGCAACATCAATTGTTCACATATAAATACCAGCCAGATTAGTCCCTCCAGGAGCAGAATCCATAGATCATTCACTCAATATGAACTCCATGCTGATGAACGTCAAAATATCCACATTGCTGCTACAAAACTAGCTAATGCTGTTCGGAAAATACTTGAATGGTGAATTAGATAGAAAATTTCAACCAAGATTTACTCCAATACATTCTGCAAAAATTTCATCCAAGTAGATTTTTAAACTGATCACACTAAACAAATGTGAGGCAATGTTTTAAATTTAGGTAAAGGGGAATCTATTTAAAATAATAACAATAAACTTGAATGGAAATATATATATTGACTGCAAAGAAAACCATACTTGTTAAAATGATATTCAACAGCGTGTATAAGAAATAAAACTGAAACTCAACCATAAAAGCATACTAGCTTATAGAAGATGTTCATCTCACTTAACAAGTTCCAGCATGCCAATACTATAAATCATACCTTGATAAATAGCAACTACATGAACTCTCAAAGCAGTAATATGGAAAGGGCACAACACATCAGTAATCTGTCATTTATCCATAGACTAACCCAGAAACTATTGCCCTGATATCAGAGAGAAATGTAATTACAGCTCGCCAAAGGTGTATTAAAGTAACCATAAAATTATTATAATTTCCATTCATTAAGCCAATATTGTGAGTTTGATCCACATACCTCCTTGTTCTACGGTCAAGATTTCCACTTCATTAGCTATGACAGATGAAAGAAATTATATTGTATAACTTTCTTTCACTATGCCTACAAAATTATCCTTATTTTCAAAAAATTCTTCTTCACTTAATTAATAAATGGAAAGCCACATTTCTTCTACCAAGAAAAGAAAGGAGTTCTTGATGAAATAAGTTACTTCAAATTCCCTCCTCATCACTTGACATGTGCCCAAATCAAAAGATTAAAAGATCATAAACCAAGCTCTAATCCCAAATAAAAAGATACTGCTTATTCTAAATATAAGTGTCAGTTTCATCTTAACCGTTCCAAGATGAAAATGGAAATCTTCCCCCTTGTCAACCCTCTTCCTTATTTTTGTACATCAGCCCCATACAGGGAATCTTTGCACGTTTTATTAAACTTTCAGCATAACCAGGTGCGCAAGATTCAATTTTCATATGTAAACCTGCTAATACTTCCAATTCACATACTAATCATGGCAATTAAAAGGAACTCTCAAACCCCTACACACAAATCAAAAGAAGCCCCTTTCCATAACACACCCTATAAAATCTTCCAAGTCCATAATTCGAATACCACCATATTCAAGTCCAATCTTCACCAATACGCATGTATCAAAAGCAACTGAAAAGATTATACTTCAATATATGAAATTCGAAGTTGCAGATTTTGGATTACCATTAAAAGACCCGCCGAAGCGGCGGAGCTCGGCGTTGCCATGGGCGAACGAGCAGCTCTGACGGGTGCAGTGGCCCCTCTTGTAAGTACGCAGAGCTTCGTTTTGTACAGCTTCCGCTCCATCACCATAGGACCCTCTCTGTCTCTTGCTCGCAAGATCGATTCGAATCGATTGATTTTTGTTGGATTAAGATATAACGACGGATGGAGAGAATAAGCTCTTCAGATGATTGTCGATCGACGCAATCGAGGAGAGAGAGGAAACCCTAAACAGATGAACGACACAAACGACTGTGAGAAGAGCTCGTCCCGATTGAAATGTGGAGAATCTGAATGCATCTGGACCGTCGATTTTTGACTGGATGGTCCGAATGATTTTGAGGTCGGCCGGTGGATTATTGATCCGCGTGGGGAAATTTTAAAACTATTTAATATTTGATAATTCGTCTGAAATAAAATATTAGTATCGAAATATTATAGATGGATATGATGAGACTTGCTTCAAAAATATTTGTATATGGTATGACATTGTATTATTTATTGTTATCATATTAAAATATGTATGGTATAGGATCAATAAGAATCTTTTATTATGTTTTTCATGTTTAATTTAGATTCATAATTATAATTATAAAAAATTAAACACATCCAGATCCCACAAGTTTATCAAATATCATTTATGTGCAAACACACGTCTTTCAAAAATAGCAAATGTTTTAAAAATCAAATTGTTCATTAAACCGGTAAAATGACCGCGTTAAAGGTCACCAATATAATAATTGGGTTAACCGGAATCGAATTGTGACATCATCATGACACAATTTATTTTCAAATTTTTTTACATTTCTCATTTCTTAAATGTTATTATTTCTTTCATAGAATTATGGTGGTTTAATTAAGTAATCAATAATATATGTAGGATGATATAACCTGATCAATATTTTACCATTTGCATACCCAAATAACATTTTACATATATAATGATATCACAAGCTAAACATAAAACTAATATTGTAACCTAAATCACCTTTTAATTTTTAACAGATTAATTGAGGTTTAGGCCTTTTACTTTTTTTATAAATTTAGTTTCCACACCATCCACAATTCTGGCGCTCCATCTGATACAACATCGATTTTAAAACCCGATGGTTTAATTAGAGGGTTGAACAATTGTATTAATCTGAGCTGGTTTTTACATGAATTGGATTTTGTGACCGGTTGACAGTTCAATCGGTTGGACTGACCAGTCCGGTCTGGTTTTAAAAACAATGAAAATAGCTGTGTGTGTATAAAAATTCGGGCGGTACACCACATGTCGAATATGTGACACCATTCGAGTTCTTTTGGGCTATACAAGTTGTCATGGGTCAGATCTGGGTTAAGAGAGTAGAAGTTGATCTCCCATATCATGGCACTTGCAATCTCAACATGCGAGTGAACAAGGATTTTCCTTACAATCTAAAATTATTTACAGATTACTGTTAGATGAGTCATGCGGTAGTCCATTATTGGTCTTTGTAACATATGAAGTGTACACTCTCATGAGAGAAATTATAGAGTATTCTTATCGATTTTTTTTGTTAATAGAATGGATCCTTCAACAGTCTAACTTGTGCGTCAGAGACTCTATAGCAGGCACCACAATGGATTGGAATTTTAGTGTTATGAGTTCAATCCAAACCTAAACTTGAGCAATCTACATCTAATTCAGTTTGGGTTGAGGGTTCGGGTTACCCTAACTCGAACCTGAACCCGAAGTAGAGAGCGATATATCGAAATGTTTTAAATCAAATTTTAATTGTTTAATTTATGACATAAATTTTGAATTGTACAATTTATCTTTACCTAAAATCTATCACTTCTATAGCTTCATCCTTTTATTATCTAAATACAATTGTTCCATATTTTCATCTTTTTTTTTGTGGGAAGCAATGACTAAGTTTTAATTGTTTAAAATGACATATCTTTTACGTCAAATATAAACTCAACCAGTTCAATTTGAACCCAACCCAACCCAAATCAATTCTGGATCTAAATCAAACCTGACAAGTTGAGTTCAAATTGAACTTCTCAATTTTGAGAGTCGAGTTGCATGGGTTAATTTTGGGTTGATTTTCTTTAATATCGGGTTAGGTTTAGGTTGAGCTCCAACCGAGCCAACCTGCCCATGATACACCTATAACCACATTGTTGTTCCAATTTAGGCAACCCTCCAACGTTCTCATCATTTTCTCCAAAGTTCGGTGGAGTAATTGCTCCATAACTTGGTCAGTCAATATAATTTTTGAGTTAAATTTCATCCAATTTAACTTAATATTCACAAAATATTTTATTAACCCACACTTTTAGTCCTTTGAAATGACATTTTTCCCTCTTCGCCTTCCTTCATGATCTTAAATCCCTCTCTCTCCATCCCCTCATTGTGTTGTCATTTCCTTTCCTTCACTCATTTCAGTCCGTTAGAAATGTAATGATTCGTAAAGTTTCATTGTTTAGTTACCCATGAATATTGTGTATAAATGGTGAATAATATATGAATAAGATTTATATAAGGTAAAAAATAATTTGACATGTGAGTCATTGATTTATAAGTAGTGATCGACATGTGATTTGACATGGGAGTGGAATACAATGGGTGAAATAACACAATCCCATGGGTAGCTTGGAATATCAATGTCTCAGTTTATTTCAACGTAATCTGGTAGAACTATATCCACTTGGTCTTTGTAAATAAACAAGTTTTATGGGCTAATTCACCCATATTCCGCCCTATTTCACATCTGTTTTAATTTTTCTTTATTTTTCATTTTTATTCATAATCGTGTAGAAGGTAGAACACAAATTTGTTAAAGGTTCTTATAATATTTCTAGTTTTTTTTCTTTCTATTTTTCTAGTTGTATGGATGTTTCCTTTTTTGAGATTTCATTATTTGTATATATAAATAGGGTAATTGACTCCTGTAGTAGAACAATGAAACTTTCTTTTATTTTGACACTATCTACCTTCCATCTCTTTGGAGATTTCCTATTCGAATAGAATATGATCTATCTCTCATCCTTTATAATAAAAAAGAAAAGAAAAGAAAAGAATGAAAAAAAGAGATGTCTTCATGTACCATACTTCATTCATACTTCATTTCATTTGTCGTGACAATCTCTATCAAAGAACTGTTAGGAAAAGGGGTTATCAATGTGTGTGGAAAATATTATTTTAGAAGGGAATTGATTTGATGGAAGATAAAAATATATGGGAAAAGAGAAACTTGTAGAGTGATATAAAATTGATTCACGCGAATACTATTTATAGGCTTTAAGAAAATTTATAAAATCCTTACACATAATTATTTACATAAACTCTTCTAAACTTGAGATATTCAAGACACAAGACACTCTAGACACTTTAGTCACTTAGAACGCTCTAGATATACATATATACAAGAACACTCTAAGACTACTTAGATGTTTCTAGCTAAAAGAATACTGTGGATATTTTGATATTTTAGATACAAGGACACCCTAGAGACTTGGATATTATTTTAAACATTATTTCATAAAATATCCATAGGTAATCTGAGAACATCTTTTACTTGAAATCAAGTTTTACCCTTCCATGGTAAAGGTAAAAGGATTGGGCTCAAGATAAAGGGATCATCCCTTAGTTAGCCTTTTGAGACATTCACACCCTTAAGCAAACGCTGGCTGCTTTCTCCAATTGAAAAATCTCACACATCTATTGTGAAGGAAATCAGGTGGCAGACCTTCTTGCCTCTCACCAATCCCCAATGGGCCAAACCATCTTTAGTCCTTCTCTTTGGCAGGATCTTGAAGTGCTCATCAAAGATGACGAGACTGGATGATGCAGCGTGAAGACTACGCTGTTGATTCTTTAGAAGAATGCCAAGACGATATACTTCAACAATCTATTGATTCCTAAAAATACCAGAATGATGGACTTTTATGAATCTGCTATTCTACCAAGAATAACAAATACAATAGGAGAATTTTAATAAAGAGAATAATCTCAAATTTTTAAAAAAATTTAATTTCTCCATAATCAATTGGTTTACAAGTCTATTTATAGACTAGAGAATCCTTAACATATTAGGATTTCAACTAATTATCTAAATATATAAACTATGATGATTAACTAAATCTGTAAAATAACAAACACATCTTTATTTAATCCTAACTAATATTCAAATTTAAATTTAAATTCAACATTCAAATTCAAATCCTAACTAAAAATAAAAAAAATCATATCTGAATGATATTGGAATATTAATTAATCCTAATTATCCAGAAAAGATATGATAAATCTAACAAATAAAACTAAAATACTAATAAGTATAAATCATCCATAATCCTCCATATGGTGGTCCTTAACATTGATTGAATGGTCCATGATCGTGCTGCATCATTCTCTTCCTCTTCAGAAAAACTCGTCCTCGAGTTTAGTTGAACAATTTGGTGATGAAGCCCGAGCAATTGATGACATGATCCACTGAATTTTGATGGTGTAACTTCAAGAACCGATCGAAGCTGACAATGTTTGTGTTCTTTCGATCTCCGGTAGCCATGGATATTATTTTGTTTAATTTATGGTGGATTGAAATGAAAGGAATATGAGGGGTTTTTTTTTAATAAAAGGGAGCATGGATTGATTGGGATAGAGTTGTTTTTTTTTCTTTTTGAATGGGATGTAACTGGACGGGTAAAGATAAATGAAGATAAATGGAATATGGGTTCAACAGTGGCAGCGGCTCAGGATGACAGCGACGGCGGCGGTGCTCGGAGGCAGCGGCTCTCGACGGCAACAGCGGCTCGCGGTGGTGGTTGAACCTTGCTCTGATATCAACTGATGCAACGTGGAGACTACTCTCATCTGCAGATCCGATCAAAGATGCAAGATCTGTATGCTCCAACGACGCTGTTGATTTTTCAGAAGAATGCTAGGATGATAGACTTCAACAATCTGTTGATTCCTAAGAATGCCAAAATGATGGATTTTTATGAATCTGTTATTCTACCAAGAATAACAAAAACAATAGGAGAATTTTAATAAAAAGAATAATCTCAAATTTTTAAAAAAATCTAATTTCTCCATAATCAATTGGTTTACAAGTCCATTTATAGACTAGGGAATCCTTAACATATGAGGATATCAACTACTTATCTAAATATATAAATTATGATGATTAACTAAATCTGCAAAATAACAAACACATCTTTATTTAATCCTAACTAATATTCAAATTTGAATTTAAATTCAAAATTCAAATTCAAATTTAAATCCTAACTAAAAATAAAAAAATCATATATGAATGATATCTGAATATTAACTAATCCTAATTATCCAGAAAAGATATGATAAATCTAACAAATAAAACTGAAATACTAATAAATACAAATCATCCATAATCCTACATACGGTGATCCTTAATATTGATTGAATGGTCCATGATCGTGCTGCATCACTGGGCAAGGGTAAATTAGAATTAGATAATTTTATTCTTTGTTTCCTTGATTACCTGGGCGTAATTTTTATTAGTGGGGGTGTTTTGTTAATGGGGGTATATTTGATACCCATCCTAATTACCCCCTTGCCTATTTTTTGTAAATGTACACTGTACATTTATAACTTTGGCAATGGAATACAACTCTCAATTACCAAGCCAAAAAAAAAAAAGTTTTACCCTTCCAAACACGTACACCAAATCTTTTTTAAGATGGCCCAAACTAATTAAAGCGCATGTACCGCTGGAAGCACAGGTACTTTGCTCAATCAAGGTGTAAGATTAAAGAATATAATATTAATGAAATGCTTTTTTCCTGCAATACGCAAAGGTTTCATCAGCAACTACTTATATAAACTTCGTTAGGGAGGACACAAACATGCACCAACATCACTGTACGTGTGAGTGAGTGAGTGAGGGAACATTATTCATTCAATGAAAATGTCCAAACAAATATTCAGGGCGGCTCAGCAAGGAAAACTTGATGAGCTCGACCAGACACCATGCCAGGGGCGGAGCCAGGAATTTGGGGAAGGGGGGGGCCAAGGCTCAAAAACTTGTGTGTGTGTGATTTTAAAAGGGTGAAGCTTAAAAAAATTAAAAAATTATATATTAAAGAAACTAGTGATATATAAAGATACCCTTAACCTTAGATTTTGTGAACACACACAAACTTTTTTTTTAATCTCATTATTTTTCATTATAAATTTTTTTAAAAACTGAAGCTTGAAAATATTTAAAAAATAAATATGAAGGAAACAATTTATATATAAGCCATCTCCAGCCCTTACTTACACCTAAATCTAAATTTCATTAAAAATTTAAGTAAAACCTTTATTTAATATGATGCATCTCTATTCATTAAGTGTGTTTTATCCAAATCTTTAAAAAATGTGAAGTTGAAAAAAAAAATAACCTTCAAAAATTTGTGTAAAGGTTTGAGTGTCCCTTGATTTGGTATGAGTATGAGTAAATGATTAAATTTTTTTTTTGATGATTTTTATTCAAATTTAAATTTAAGTACACATTTGAATATATGATTAAGGATGCTCTACGGAAACCCTTAAGTTCATATTTGAAATCTAATTTTCAAACTCAAAATTGCACCCTTGAAATATAAAATAATAAAAAAAAAATCATTAAAATGAAATGCATGCGAGGTGCAAATGGGGATATATATTGGTTATGAGACAGAATTGTAATACATGTATCATTTCACTACCTAACATAACTATTTGTCCAATTAAAAAAAAAATCCACCGTTATGACTTGGGGGGCCCGGGCCCCAGCCCGCCCCCCTTGTCTCCGCCCCTGCCCGATGCAGTGCTCCATGCCACGGATCCCGCTGGGAACACGGCCCTCCATGTCGCGGCGATGGCACAGCAAGAAGACTTCGCGAAGAAGCTGTGCAAAAAACTTCCATTGCTACTGATGCAGGAGAACAACGAAGGAAACACCCCCCTCCATTGCGCGCTCAAGTCGGCGCATGGTGAGAACCTCTTTACATCTATTATGACAGTTTATATTGATAAGGTGAGAGACCTTGAGGAGGAGGGGAGGAGGGGTTTCAAAGCCAACAAAAACGGAGAGTCTCTCCTCTACTTGGCCGCCAATCGCGAATCATCGAAGAGTGTGGATCTTTTGCTAGAAATGGGAGTGGTGGCACCGGATTCCGTGGGGCCCAACGGCTGGACGGCGTTGCATGCGGCCGTCTTCCGGAAGAACAAGGGTAATTAAAATCAGTCCGTGCTCACAATCTTATAATTTTGAATCATCATCAACAATAGCTGAATATATAGACGTTGAATGATAAATAATATGCGGTTCTAGTTGTCCGTACGATTAACGTATATACCTCATTTATGCATAAACAAAGAAAACACATGCCTCTGTACTTTTGATCATGTGAGGTATGTAATACGTCAATAAGGTATGTATTTTCTTTATGACACATATACTCCTTAAAAGGACATAAAATATCTTTAATGATATATATGTTTTATTTACTGATGATATACCTCTTTAAATGACGTTAATTCGCGGATCTACACGGACCACACCATATCACTACTCTATATCATATGCCATTTATAGTTTAATTCCTGAATCTCGTGTACAACTTATCAAACGATTGCATATTCTTTTTTTGGGTATAAGTTTGCTATTGAATTTTTTTAAAACATATATATTAATTTGAATTGAAAACAATTGTTCGAGAATATGACATGATTTTGTTCATATATTGATAAAAATATTATTTGTACTTTCGAGAGTAATACAATCCAAACGATTTAGAAAATTCAATTGGATGATTCAATGAAAGTGAAGTTTACCAATAAACCCACTAGTGACTATAACATTATGGTTATGACTTACCTGTGTTAAGAGTAAATCTTGATATCGAGTATTAAAGCTGATATATTTATGTGAGTTTGAGAGTATATAGGTAAAGATAGCGTACCTAGATTGACCTTAAGGCTAACTACAAGGGTCCCTCCGACCATCCAAAAAAATGTTTACCAATAAAAATTGAATGAACAGAATTTGGACCATATGTAATTCAGTCACCCAATCAATAATATATATATAGTGAAGAGATTAGGTGCGGTGAACGGCGGGTGCGGCTGCGACACGGGTCGTCCGATCACGGGTCTCTCGCATCCAACGGTCGATGTAAATCGCATCCGACCGTCGGATGCGATGGACCCGTGATCGACGACCCGTGATCGATGCCGCACCCACCGTTCACCGCATGTAATCGACTTTCTCTATATATATATATATATATTCAAAGTTAAATGTATGTATAAATCAGCCACCCAATCAATATAATATATCTATATACCCTGTTATCTAAAAGTGAAACGATAAAACAATGGTTTTCACCCAATCGACATACTCCACAAGACAAATGAGCTAGGATTTTTCAGATAGACCCTCATATTTTATAAGTTTCATAAAGAGGTCCCTGCATGCGTTATAAATAGGTCCTTAGTATTTACATCCAAGTCTCTGAGAAACGACGGCCGGTTCTGTCTTTTCCTAAGCTTTTTGCAGATCCGCCCCCAGGTTCTACTGATTTCACAAATAGATCATATCTGTGTTATAAACAGGCCCTTGATCCCATTTCAAGATTTATAAACAGATCCCTATTCCGAAAACATGAATTCTCGGACTTCAAATTTCATGGAACTTCATATATCCAGTGATTTTTCAAACCATTAAGATACCCATAAAATTATAAAATACAAGTATTTTAGCCACATTAATAGATATCAGTTCTACCGGTTATTTTTCTTCTTAAACATTATGGGTTATACTGTGTGTTTTTAATTGAATTTTAAATTAATCTATACTAATTGTTTTATTTAACAATGGAATATACCTCAATAAATGGCTAGCAAGATATATCAGTCTGTATTTAGGGTTGTAAAAAGAAATGTGTGTAAATGTTTTTAATTGAATGTTAGGGATAACCCTATACGTGGACAGTTTCATAAACAATTTTAATTTTTAAAAAATAGTAAATTTCATCTAATTAGTTATATACTTATACGCTTTTGCGAAAAGTGTACATTACTATATTTGGCATTTGAATAACAACATTGTTTGAAATTATTTTCTATTTCATAACCTAAGCAATGATTTTCGGTGTTAATTGATTATGTCTTGCATAACTCAAGCACGGAAAGTATGCATGTTGTTCAAATTGATTTTGTTTTTTTTTTGTTTTATGTAGGTGACATAAAAAAAATTTATGTTGTTCAAATTTTTACGTTGCTTTAGTTTTATCCGTTCTTCTTTCAATTTCAGCTTAATTGAAATAATATTTGATTTTGTTCAGATTTTTTTTTAGTTTAATTTTTACTTTACTTTAGTTTAGTTTTTTTAGTTTCTTCTCTTTGTTTTTGAGTTTATTTGATTTTGTTGGACTCAGATATGTATCTATTATTTTTTTATATTTTTTTATATCCGTATTTTTTTTATGTGTGTTTTTATTTTTGTATGTGTTCCCACATTTTCAATCTTCAAAGCTTAGATTCACATGACCATGAGAATGCATAAATTCAATATTTATTTTTTATCATCTCACAAAAAATTTCAAAGTCAGGTTGGTTTCCATGATTTCGGATTCTCAAGATTTAATGAGTGTTTGATGTTGTTGCTTTAGTTTTATCCGTTCTTCTTCAATTTTAGTTTAATTTTATGTAGATGACACATGTTTTAGTTCACAAAAAAAATGAATGAGATGTGCTTCACATTTGAGTATTGATATTGATGAAATATGTTTAGCTATTCAAGATATGAATTGATTCAATTATGTCAGATATATTTATACAGTGATTTTGACATCTAACATCTTTTTTTTTATTTTAACTTTCAGTTTTTCTACAACTTTTTTCAATTATATATCAGCATAATATTATTAGTCTTACATAATAAAAAATATCCTTTAAACTTTTTTCCATATGCTTAATTTTTTTGTCTCAAATTATATGATGATAAAGCTCACACCAAAGTAGTTTACAATTAACATATTTATATGTATTTTTGTCAAACAGATTCTCTATAATATTCTATATTGTTATACGGTCTATGTAAATTTTGTTTTACACTCTCATCAAATACTCTTTTAATGTATTTAATTAATGTGTTATATAGTTATATCAACTTATTACTTACCAAATATCTTTTAGGAAGAATTATTCATGTCTATCTAATATAGAATTTTGTTTCGTTTAGATTTAAAATTCATTACAGTTTTCAATATTAAATACGCGTGTATGCGCGTATAATAAACTAGTATATACAATGTCCCATTAATACAATTGTTGGAGCTGCAGGACAATGGAGCTTTTTTTTTTTTTTTTTTTTTGTGATTACCTGGCTTAAAGTTATATATAGTTCTGTTCATTGGAATTTTTTCAATCTTCTAATATAAGACTTTCCATGAAATTTCTCAATCGTTGTGGATTTTTCAAACATATAAATAGTGCTTTTATATGTACAACATTTTTCATTATTATGAGTGTGTTTGTGCATGATGGAAAGTGAAGAAAAATGAGGGAAAATAAAAATTTTCCTTTTGACCATTCAAAAAGCTAGCATTTGTGCCAAACAAGAAAAATAAAAAAATTTTCATCACTTTTTTCATCTTCTATTTTGTCTTATTAGAAAAAGTGGGAAAAACTTTTCCTTTCCCCATAGATAAGAAATTGAGAGAAAGCGATGAAATTTTTTTCCACCACATGCACAAACACCTTGAAAGTTGGTCAAAGGAAAATTTTTTTACTTTCCACCACTTTCTCTTTGACTCAAATTCTTTCACTTTCTTTCATTTTTCCTTCAACTTTGCGCACAAACACATATATGAAAAAAAAAACTACAGGGGCGCATGGTTTGCCTTCTAATAAAAAGTACGTACATCCACACTGGATGATTTAAATACATTCAAAAGAAGAATACTGACTTGTGATTTTTATAAATGAACTTTCTCAGAGATAGCTGAAAGTCTCTTAGAAAAGAAGCCAGAACTCAACCGCATGGGAGATGCATCCGGTAACACTCCATTCCATTACGCCGTAGCTTATGGTGACATTGAAATGGTGAAAAAGATAATAAATAAGAATGATGATGACATATACCTATCGAACGAAGACGGACACTCAGCCCTTCATGTGGCAGCCGGTTTGGGGAACACGAGAGTGGTAAAATTACTGGTTGAGCGCTCCCCGGGTTGCGTCATGTTAAAAGACAAGAAGGGGAGGAATGCCCTCCATGTAGCTGTTGCGGCTGATAGACGCAACGTCGTGATGCATATGTTCACACATCCTCAGTTCAATGGGCTGACGAGTGATCGGGACGACGTCGGTAACACGCCGATCCATCTCGCCGCCATCAACTGCCTCCTAATGATGGTGTTCATTTTCGTCATTTTCGGGAATGAGTCGGACATGAGCCCCATGAACGATGAAGGTCTAACTCCTCTAGACATCATCTACCCGGTAAGACGCGCGACTTCCACCCGAAGTAAAACAATGACACACATACTGCATTATATATATACACATAAATACTAATCAAAATTTGCCATGTTCACAGGACCAACCCCCTTGGTTGTCGTTGTTGTTCCCCTTCCGTGGGAAGAATGGCCCATGCCTCTACCACCTTACGAAGCTTCTCAACGAAGAAGGAGAGACTGCCATGGTGCCGGGACATGCGAACAAAACGGGAAGCAACAGTGGAAAGCTGGAGGATGATAGAAAGTATCAAGTCAAGAGCGGTGGGAAGGACGATGATAGAAGTAATCAAGGCAAGAGGTTGAATAGGTTTTCCAACGGCCTCCTACTTGTGGCAACACTCATCATTACCGTTACATTCGCCGCCATCATCACCATGCCGGGCGGGTACGTGAGCGGCGGGAATGACACAGATGGAGGCACGGCGGTGCTGGCAAAGAGAGGTTCATTTAAAGCATTCGTCATACTGGATACTCTCGCATTCATTTGTGCACTTAGGGGGGCAGCACAAATCATATGGACGGGTGGGTCGGAGATCAGCAAAAACGTCTTGGATGGGCAACGATTGGTGCTGCGAGCAATCATGTGGATGTTGCTTGCGTTTGCGACTGGAGCATACGCGGTACCCACCCCTCACTGTGAGCGAGTCGCCTTTGCCGTCGTCGCCCTGTTGATCATCTTTTTCTGGCCCTATCCCCTTATGTGGGTCTTGATGCAGTGTTACACGCTCTTCTACGAAGTCGTTCAAAAGAACGAAATCGATAGGCTCCAACGTCGCTATTGATTCTTCAAAAGAATGCCAGGGGGTTGGGCTTCAATAATCTATTACTTCGGATGAAATAATAAAGAATTGGGAGGTCTTTGCAATTGTTAGTACTCCTAACAAAATACAAGAGATAAAATAACTAAACTTCAAATATTCATAAAACTAAATAATCAATAGGGTTTACAAGTTTATTTATAGAAGAGAATCCCAACAAACTAGGATCTCAACTAATTATCTAAATCTAACAAACAAATCTAATAGATATTTATCTAATCCTAACGAAAATTCAAATTTCAATTCAAATAATGATTTGAAATTCAAATCTAAATATAGTAAATCCTAACAAAGAAATAAAATCCTAACAACCTCAAAACAACCCAAAAATAGTAAAAATAATTTTGAACCGTTGATTTGACCCCCAAGACGATCTCAGAACGCTCTGAAAAATGGCGTAGTAGCAAAGCTACTACTCCTGTAGGGCTCGTCGATACGAACGCGTGGACATATTATAATAGCGATTCTGATCTACGGTTCAAAAGTTATGGCTGTTTGAAGTCACGATGCTCCCAATTCATCAATATGTCTTTTCTTCTTGTGTTCCATTTGATCTCGGTCGTCCATATATTGTACGGCTATGATGTCTGCATCATCCTTCCCAGGTTGGAGAGAATTCGCCCTCGAATTCAGATCCTCGTCGGAACTTTCACCATGAACTTCAACTATGGATTTCTTTTGAACAACGAATCTTTTAGGGTGCCGCATTACATCCATCCAATCGGACCAATACTCACGAATCCAACTTTCAACCAATAACTTTCTGAGAAGGGATGGTGGATCAGATGAAATGAAGGAGGGAAACAATGGATCCACAAAATAAAGATAGGGTGGATGAAATACTTTATGTGATAGCTTTTTCGATGGTGAAGCGGTATGGGTGAATTGAAAGTGGTCTAACGAGAACGATTTGGATGAAGCTCCAGATACGTAAAATACATGGGTGTTGATTTTGGTGGTGAAAAAGCTATAATGAGAGGCAGTAGATAAAGAAAGGATGTGATCATTGTTACCAAATATTTGAGGGGGACTCTTAGACTCAATCTCCTCCATCGCTTTATCAAAGATAGGTGGAAGGTCTTTTTCCTTGATCTCTGCATAAAAGATATGGGGAAGTCTCGCATCTTCAATCTCCTCATCAAAAATAGGTGGGAAGTTCTCATCTTCAACCCCTTCGTCTTCATCGAAGATAGGTTCTACCTCTTCAATCTCTTCATCTTCATCTTCATCGAAGATAGGTTTTGTCTTTTCAATTTCATCGTATTCATCTTCATCGAAGATAGGTGGATGGATCGTCTCTTTGAACGAGTTATCAAAATCTCCTCCAATGGAATCATCCGCCTCAGATCGCGTGGTTGGAGATTGTGGAACCGGTAATCGTTGTCGTCGAGTTCGAGACCCTTTTCGGCGTTGCATCAACACCATCATCTCCTCCATTAGGCGCGTCATTGCATCAAACCTTTCATCCATGCGCCTATTAGTCGCTGCGATGGTTTGTTGTATCTCCTCTCGATCGTAGGCGTCGCTAAGAGGACGTCTTCTCGGCGGCATGTTCTCTTTTTTTTTTTTTTTTAGAACGATGCGCCGAAGATCGACGCAGGCTCTGATACCAGCTGATACAGCGTGCAACCACGCTCTTCTACGGATTCGTTCAAAAGAACGAAATCGGTAGGCTCCAACGTCGCTGTTGATTCTTCAAAAGAATGCCAGGGGGTTGGGCTTCAATAATCTACTACTTCGGATGAAATAATAAAGAATTGGGAGGTCTTTGCAATTGTTAGTACTCCTAACAAAATACAAGAGATAAAATAACTAAACTTCAAATATTCATAAAACTAAATAATCAATAGGGTTTACAAGTTTATTTATAGAAGAGAATCCCAACAAACTAGGATCTCAACTAATTATCTAAATCTAACAAACAAATCTAATAGATATTTATCTAATCCTAACGAAAATTCAAATTTGAATTCTAATAATGATTTGAAATTCAAATCTAAATATAGTAAATTCTAACAAAGAAATAAAATCCTAACAACCTCAAAACAACTCAAAAATAGTAAAAATAATTTTGAACTGTCGATTTGACCCCCAAGACGATCTCAGAACGCTCTGAAAAATGGCGTAGTAGCAAAGCTACTACTCCTGTAGGGCTCGTCGATACGAACGCGTGGACATATTATAATAGCGATTCTGATCTACGGTTCAAAAGTTATGGCTGTTTGAAGTCACGATGCTCCCAATTCATCAAGATGTCTTTTCTTCTTGTGTTCTATTTGATCTCGATCGTCCATATATTGTACGGCTATGATGTCTGCATCAGTCCGGGCTATATTCAGGGGCAGGTTGCTCAAAATATCCATACAATTAATTAACAGCTTGATCAAAAAAATTCGCAAATTAATTTAAGAATGTGGTAAAAACTTTTAAGTAAAATAATATAATTTGTGGTACGTACATCATCATAATTATAACTTTTAAAATCATATATCTTATTCATAAGATTATTTATCTATTAATGCTTATGTCTATTTATATTATTAATAAAAAGTGTTTAAACCATGTCAACTTCTTCACGCTTTTGGTTTTATTTACTCGGCTATCGTTATTCAGAAAAGATTGATGGAGAACAATCTTATCTTCAACCGGAATAAAAGTGGAGCATCTCGATGGGGTTGTTTTATCCTAATTAATTTTTTTTTGTGAGTTGTTGTTTGGGATTTATTAATGTATGATATATTAATTTTATTTTTAATACTGTGCATAGTTTTAGACTTTTGAAGTGCTAGATGCATGTATACCCAGCATTACCATACACGTGACAGATTAATGGTTGAATTTTTATCCATCTTTCTTTTTTAACTCATGACATATATATTAGGGAAAAAGTCAATACATCTTTCTTTTTTAACTCAAGGATTTCAAGGTACATAATATTAATTATTCGTTTCTTGGATAATGAGGGCATTGGTGACCACACCTAAATCTCTATGTAGGGTGGCATTCAAACCTCTACCACTCGGATTTGATGGCTCAGGTATTGGCAATGAATATGTTATTCCTTCCGTTCAAGAAAATCGCGAAATGAAAATATACAGTCTGTATGAATCATGTATATATATCTCTTATCAAAGCATATAAGTAATAAAAAAAGCATATAACTCATTGAAGTATATACTTCAATTGAAGTACATGCTTTGAGCAATTTTTTATATAAATGTTTGTTGGGGGTTTGATTGATTTTTGTGTGTATTTCAGTATTTGTTTAAATGAATTTGGGTTAGATTTGATGGGTTCAACAAAAAATTATTAGAGGTGAATAGTGACTTCCATTGGGTTGTAGTGATTTTTTAATGTTAGATTTGGTTAAAAAATCACATTAAAATTATGGATAATCTGGGACATAGCCCCAGGTGTCGTCCCTCATATATGTTTAATTTTTTAATAAGAAAATTTGAATCTTGAATGATTAGACACTTACTAGTTGTGAGTTTTTTTTTTTTTTTTCTTTCATGATATGATTTTAGACGGATTTTATGCAATGAAAAATCATCAAGCACAACTAAAATAAAAGGTATGTTATTGATTTTTGTGGATATTAACAAAAATATCTACGAGATGATAATTTGTGCATTGATTTATTAATGAGTGACTTGAATTTTAATTTTTTTTCTTAAATTATGATCATATATAATATTTTTTATATTTTAATATATATATATATATATATATATATATATATATATATATATATATATATATAGGGAAGTGATTACGTGCGGTCGTGCGGTCGATGCGTCCGCGATCACGGGCCGTCGATCACGAGTCCATCGCATCGGACGGTCGGGTGTGAATCACGTCGACCGTTGGATGCGATGGACCCGCGATCGGACGGCCCACGACCGCGACCGCACGACCGCATATTATCATCCCCGTGTATATATATATATATATATATATATAATTTTTTATATTTTCTAGTCTATTATCTGGTTCTTGGCCCCCCTTGTTATAAATCCTAGGTCCGCTCCTGGATCTAAACCAAACCTAACGAGTTGGGTTCAAGTTGAGCTTCTCGGGTTTGAGGGTCACGTTAGGATAGATTTGAATTGGATTGGATTCCTTCAACATCAGGTTGGGTTGAGGTTGAACTTTAATTGAGCCAACTTGCCCATGGTGCACCTCTAGGCACATTGGTGTTCCAATCAAGCAAACCTCTATTGTTCTCATCGTTTTCTCCATAGTTATGGGGAGCAATTGCTCCATAGCTTGGTTAATCAATATAATATTTGAGTTAAATTTCATCCAACTTAACCTAATATTCACAAAATATTTCACTAACTCTCTGTTAACTATATTTAACTCTAGAGTAATTGCTCCATAAATTGGTCTATCAATATAATCTTTGAGTTAAATTTCATCCAACTTAACCTAGCTAATATTCACAGAATATTTCACTATATAACCCTACGTTAACTATATTTTCTTAGACATTTAAGTCCCTCCGATTATGAAAAATACATTTTTAGTCCTTTTAAATGACATTTTTATACTCACACTCATTTTTCCTCTTCAGCTTCCTTCACAATCCTAAGCCCCCATTTGATTCGAGAATAACCCCTGGAATAACTGAGAATTAGATAGAATAGCCCTTTTTCTTGTTTGAATGCCTGGTATATCATAAGATATCTTATGCAGAATAAACTGGTATAAAGTGGTATATGGATTCCAACCAACCCCTGGAATTAAAGTTATTCCACCTAAAGAATATGTTAATCCATTATTAAATCAATTGTCATCACTTCTAATAAATCACATGTTAAATCAATTATCATTATTCTCACTTTTTATAAATCATTATTCACATTTTATTCGCATTTTACTCAAACAATAAAAAAAAATTTCTTACGTTTTCTGAAAATAATAATTCAAAACACAACCAAACATAAAAGGGTAAAATGCGTTTGAACCCCCTGAAGTTTTTCAAACTTGCAGAAATACCCCTTATAGTTCAAACATATGCAATCACACCCCCTGCAATTTGATTTTCTATTAAGATAAGATAAAAATACGATTTTACCATTTTAATTAAATCTTTATCATGTTTTCACTTGTTTTTGGTGGTTGCTTTTACCTTTTAATTAATTATTATGTGACTTAATTTTCACAAAAATGCATTCAGATGTATTTGAAGAACTAATTATTGTATAAGTTCATATTCATAAAGTGATTTTTTCTATGGATATAGTTAAGAGTAAAACAGTAATTTTAAATTAGTTTTGTCACATCTTTACGAAAAAATATAATGGCAGGGGTATAAGTGCATGTTTTTAAACTTTAGGAGGTGTTTCTGTAGGTTTTGAAAACTTTAAGGGGTCTAAATGCATTTTACTCAACATAAAATTATTTTATCCTTATTTATACTCATTTATGTCGGAAGAATAACTGTATACCCAATAATAAGTCATATTATGTATCCAAACGGGGGCTAAATATATCCCTCTCTTCATCCCCTCATCATGTTGTCCCACTGTCTCTCCTTCACTCATTTTAGTCGTTCGGAAATGTGATGATTAATAAAGTTTTGTTGCTTTGTTATCCATGAATAAGTTATGAATAAATGATGAATGATATATGAATGAAGATTTATAAAAGATGAAAAATGATTTGATACGTGAGTCACTAAATTTATAAGTAATGATCAACATATGACTTGACATGTGAGTGAAATTTAATAAGTGGAATAACACATCCCACGGGTGGCTTGATATATCAATATGAGTTATTTTAACATATTTTGGTATAACACTACTAGAAATGTCCTTTTTTTGCGGCGGTTTCAAACCGTTGCTACAGACAATGAACCGCCCCCATATCATTTACCGACGCTCTATGATACGCCTACATAACAGAGGTCGTATTAAGTTATTTGCTACGGTCTGTCATTTATTTATGGCGGTTCCATTTGCGACGGTTATAGAAACCGTGGCAATAGGTAAAATCCGAATATGCTTTCTTGGGTTCTTTTGCGGCGCTTTTTATTCAAATGCGAAGGTTTTTAAATCGCGACAGAAAATGCCACATACTTTTTACAACTGTCGTTTCATCTTCTTAACAACAATCTGGCACCATTAATTAATTACATCCATACAACAAAATTAATTTTCATAATATATGTTATGAATGCCATTGAATAACAAACCAAATTTCATAAATATTACAAAACCAAATTTCAAATAATATCTAAACCTTATAGCATAGAAAATTAAAGGATTTTTTCTTACAAAGAAAGAAAAGAAAAACATTGTATCTTATAAAAAAAATTACAAATCTTTTTCTTGCATTTGTTGCATTTTTTTTCTTTCATCTGTTGCATTTGTCATGCATGCTCCTCATTTATTTGTTGAATTTGTTACCAATGGGTGCGTCCATAGCCTTGTTCTCTCTCCCTGCAAAGTATTATGTTGGAGTAAGTAGGGACAAACAACACGTACTAATGAAAAAATTCAAATGCATTTCTTTCAAGTGAATAAAAAATCATATAAAACTAAATCTACAGAGATGCACAATAAATAAACTATTATACTCTCCTAATAACAAATCCATTTGAAAAATGCTTAAAATGTGATCAAATACATCAATTGTTTAGAACCCTAACTTTTAATAAACAAATACAAAAAATATAGAAAAAAATTTAAGATTATCCTTACAGAATGGAAGATCCACACGAGTATAAGGACCGATGAAGAGGAGAGGAGCCCAATGATTTGCATGAGTTTTAGAACCAATAAAGAGGAGAGGAGTCCAGTGAAGATGACAATATATCCTGGGGATTACACACAACACAATGGTTTGAGAGAAGCCATGAAGGTTATAATAGAAAAAAATATATGGGAGGGCTTTTGAAGAGATTGGTCGAGGGAGGAGAGAATATCACCTGGTGCATGCTTCTTTTTGTTTTTGTTTGGTGGGGACGATGGGGGCTGTGTAGGGAAAAATTGTAAAGTTGGATTTTGAGGTTAAAGTAAGATGAGAAATACTAACCATTGATCAAAACTAACAAATCACTTATTTGTGACAAGTGTCTATATTTTTATGATGCTCTATAAAAGCACATCATTAAAAACTTTTAATGGCGCCAATTATTCCGCCAATTTTTTTTAAAAATATTTTTAGTCGCCAATTTTTCCCCCTATTTTTCTTACTTTATTTGCAATGGTTTTCAAATGTAGCTATATATAATACAGAGGTGGTTTCTAACAACCGCGGTAACATAAAAAAATAAGGGCAATATTTTTTTAGCGTTAATATTCCACCTAATATTAGCTACACTTTCTAAACGTTGCAATACTATAAATGGTGGTGGTTTATTAAAAAACACGATAATAATATTATTATTCATTTATCCCCAAAATAAAAGAACATTTTTTTAGCAACCACTGGATAAAATATATATAGTGGTGTTTTTGGAAAACCATAGCAAATAAAAACACCTCCATAACCCTTTTTCTTGTAGTGATAACTATACCCACTTTGTCCTTATAAATAAACATGTTTTGTGGGCTAATTCACCTATATTCCATCCTATTTCAGATGTGCTTTATTCATTTTTATTTTTTTTATTTTTATACTTAATCATGTAGAAGGTATAACATTTATCTGTTAAAGAGTCCTTATGTGAACAGTTGTCATATTTTTATTTTTTTTCTATTTTTCTGCGTTAATATTCCACCTAATATTAGCTACACTTTCTAAACGTTGCAATACTATAAATGGTGGTGGTTTATTAAAAAACACGATAATAATATAATTATTCATTTATCCCCAAAATAAAAGAACATTTTTTTAGCAACCACTGGATAAAATATATATAGTGGTGTTTTTGGAAAACCATAGCAAATAAAAACACCTCCATAACCCTTTTTCTTGTAGTGATAACTATACCCACTTTGTCCTTATAAATAAACATGTTTTGTGGGCTAATTCACCTATATTCCATCCTATTTCAGATGTCCTTTATTCATTTTTATTTTTTTTATTTTTATACTTAATCATGTAGAAGGTATAACATTTATCTGTTAAAGAGTCCTTATGTGAACAGTTGTCATATTTTTATTTTTTTTCTATTTTTCTAGTTGGATTTTCTCTTTCAGATTTCATTATTTGTATTTATAATTAATAAAGCATTTGGCTCATCTAAAGAACAATGAAACTTTTTTTTTCTAACATTATTTACCTTTCTTCTCTTTGAACATTTCCCATTTGAATAAAATATGGTCTATGATCTCTTATTCTTTATAATAAAATGATAAATGAAAAGAATAAAAAAAAGATATGCTCCTGTACCATGTTTCATATATACTTTATTTCACATGTGTGACAATCTGACCAAAGAATTAGGAAAATGGGAATGAAAACATTTGGCTCATCTAAAGAACAGTGAAAATTTTTTTTTCTAACATTGTTTACCTTCCTTCTCTTTGAACATTTTCTGTTTGAATAAAATATGGTCCATCTCTCATTCTTTATAATAAAATGATAAAAGAAAAGAATAAAAAAAAGATATGCTCCTGTACCATGTTTCATCTATACTTTATTTCACATGTGTGACAATCTGACCAAAGAATTAGGAAATGGGTTACCAATTTGTGCGGAAAGTTGTGGAAAATAGATTTGTAGAAGGGAATTTGATGGAAAAAGAAATACATGGGAAATGGAAACTTGCATTCACTTTAAGTATCAAATTTTACCTAATACAAAATGAATTCACAGTGATACTATTTATAGGCTTCAAGAAAATCTCTAAAAGTCTTACGTACCACCATTTACATAAACTTATAAATTTATAGATTTGAGATATTCTACACACTTTATGGATTATTCTAGACAAGATACCCTAGACACTAGTCACTTAGAACACTATATATATACCAAGAACACTCTAAGACCACTTCGATTTTTTCAGTTATAATAACACTCTGGACACTTATATATGTCTAGATAGAAGAACACTCTAGAAACTCGAATTATTTTAAACATTACTTTATAAAATATCCATAATGACTCTTTGGACTTTTTATTCGATCAAGCTTAGCCTTCCAAAAAGAACACGAACACACAACTCTCCTTTAAGATGGTCCATAACTAATTAAAGCGCATGTACCGCTGGAAGCACATCATACTTTGCTTCATGCATGACAAAAATCAAAGTGAAAAGTTAAGGAATGAAATGCTTTAAAGCGCATGTACCAATCAGCCTAGTTGCTGATCCCCCAAACCAATTGAACACACCAGTCAATTTTTTTGTTATTTCTTAATCCACCATTGTATATATTCATCACACACCAATTTTAAACCCACCAATCCCACTTTTTTTCAATCTCTCTCTCTCTCTCGCTCTCTCTCTCTCTCTCTCTCTCTCTCTCTCTCTCCCTTCTTATACTTCAACCCCCTCGATGTTGTGAAAACACCCATTCCTGCTGGAGACTCGGTCAATCTCCTCCCTCACCTGCCGGAACACCTCCGGGTGGGACTCAAACAACGCCACCGCCCAGAGTGACAACGTGGAGCCGTTTTAGACGGTGAAGAGGAAGTAAAAAAGGTGGCCGGCAACCTCTGCCGGGTTGGCGTGGGTCCAGAAGTCGACGAAGCAGGTGGGTTCGGCGTCGGAAGAAGAACCCGTACTTCGTTTGCTGTCGGAGACGCAAACGGAGGTCGACGAGACAAGCAACGGCGAGATGGGTTTCTGTAAATGGGGGTTGACGAAGACGAATTGAGAGGTTTCGAGGTTCATGTCGCGGCAAAGGAGGCGGAGGGAGAGGGGATGAGGGAGGCGGAGCCAGAGGCGGCCCTGCTCATGGAGTCCACGCTCCGCTCGTCGGCCATGGTGGGCTGGTGGGGTTAACATCAAAAAACAAAATACAGAAGATGTGTTTTTTATTTATTTATTTGTTGGGGGGGGGGGGGGGGGGGATGGCAACTACGCAGGTGGGGATAGACCTGCCCTTAATTTCTTCCTGCATCAAGCAAAGCTTTCATTAGCAACTGCTCCTTGTATAAACTTCATTAGAGAGGACACAAACATGCACCCACATCATTACGGGTGAGCGAGTGAACATTCATTCATTCAATCAAATTGTCCAAACAATTATTTAAGGCGGCTGAGGAAGGAGACGTCGAGGAGCTCGCCCAGACACCCGATTCCGTGCTCCACACCACGGACCTCGCCGAGAACACGGCCCTCCATGTCGCTGTGATGGCACGACGAGACGATTTCGTGAAAGAGCTGTGCGAGATACGTCCAATGCTCCTGACGAAGGAGAACATGGAAGGGAACCCCCCCCCATTACGCGCTGAAGTCGTCCGTTCACGATGAATCCCTCTTTAAATATCTCATGCAGGCTCTTTTTGAGGTGAGAGACCTCGAGCGGGGGAGGAATTTCAGACCCAACAAGAACAGCGAGTCTCTCCTCTACTTGGCCGCCGATCGCGCATTGTCGGAGTGCGTGAATCTTTTGCTACAAAGTGGAGTGCCACTGGATTTCGTGGGGCCCAACGGCCGGACGGCGTTACATGCAGCCGTCTTCCGGGGGAACAAGGGTAACAATACAATCCACCTCACAACCTTATAATGTCGAAAACCTCATGAACAAATGCATGAGGGACTTGTGATCGAAAATGGGTCATGGGTCTAGGTTATGCCAATTATTATTTTTATCTTTGAAAAAAAAAAAACCTAGATGGTTTTACTTCCATGTCCCACCATTTATTAATCTGTTATCCATATTTTAACCCCTTGTGCAAGGCTGGCCCTGAGATTAACAAAATGAAATGAGACGCTATGCATTTCTATAAAAAGGGCCCCTAAATTCTTTTTTTTTCTTAATTTTTATTATTATAAAAAATTATATTTTTAAAAATTTAATTTATATTTTTTTGAACATCTAAGCCTAATAAAATAGAACAAACAAAACTAACATAATATATAGATAAGTTTTTAAAAATTAAACAAAATAATTCAAATAAAATTAATGAAAACACAAAATCCCAATTAAGTAGGGATAAAAAAACAGAAATTAAAAAAGAAGATTAAAAAAATGAAAAAAATTGACAAACAAACCAAAATAAATAATCTTAAAATCAAATAAAAAAATAAATCTCAATAAATTAGTAACAACTATAAAATATGAAAAGAAATTAAAATAAAAATAAGAATAAAAATTAAATTCAAAATAAAATAAAATCCCAATAAAATAGGGATAAATAATATTTTTTTTAGATTTTGGGGCCCTTCACCTTGGTTGCTTATATTCAGGGCCGACCTTGTCGCTATGGCATGGAACATAAGGAGAAATTAAAATAAGGAAGAATCTATGAGAATAATTCAAAAAAATTGTTTGTTTTTCATATAATAAACTCTAATAGTTATGTCCGTATAAGATAAGATAATGCTTGATAATTATTCTAAGGAAATGTTGAAATTGTTTATCAGGGCCTATCTATGTCAATGGATAAAAATATCCTTCTTTATCATTTTAAAAAAAATTATCTTACCAAACAGTCTCACACAAATTTCAAAAACTGTCACATCTATTAAATCAGTTATACATCTCTCACACTATTCTCATTTCTCTCAGGTGATATACTTATCTTTAAAAAATCATAAACTCTTATTCATCATTTATTAACCATTTATTATCACTTTATCTAATGTGAACAAAAAAAAAATAATTTTTACGTTTTCCAATGAGAATAATAAAATAGACAACCAAACTAAAATTTGTTTATTCAGCCTGAATTGTTATCTATTTCAATATAGCTATTAGAAGCGAATAACCCAATATCATATTCCATATGACGGGTAAAAGAATACTAAATGCACCTACATATATATGCATTTTTTCAACTTTCAATCCCTCCACCCCTATGTGATTTGTCTTTCCTCTCTTCTCTCTTCTTTCTCTCCTCAATCCACCTCCACTGTTGCTGCACACTAACACAATCACCATGACTGCAAGTCTACGACTTCCACACCATCACCGCCGCCACCACCTTCAATGGCATCACCACCACAGCCCCCATCACATCGACCACAACAGCCACCATCACCATGACCCACTCTTCCCCATGGCCTTCACCACTGCATGCGGCGCATCCTCCCCCTCCGCATCCAAGAAACCCCCATACCTGTGTTCTGTTCTTTCTTTCTGCCAAACCATTTTGTTGTGATGTGTGAGGTGCAGATTTTTGATGTATTATTCCATGCTCTTCGCAATAAACAGAAAATTCATTAGAAAAGTATTCACCGCCTCTATCACTACGAAGGACTTTAATTTTCTTTCCTTTTTGATTTTCTACTTCTGTCTTATAACATTTAAATGCATTAAATGCTTCATCTTTATGAGACAACAAATAAACATATGTGAATTTGGAGCAATCATCAATAAACGTAATGAAATAACGTTTTCCTCCTCTAGTTAATGATCCATTAAATTCACATATATCAGAATGGACTAAGTCTAATAAAGATGTGTTTCTTTCAGCCTTTGGAAAAGGTTTCCTAGTCATTTTGGCCTGAATGCATATTTCACATTTCTCATTATTTATTTTATCACATGAAATTAAACCATGTTTAGACATATATTTCAGTGATTTAAAATTTAAATGTGCTAAACGAGAATGCCAAATAGAAGAAGACTCAACAATATAAGCAGAAACATTTATTTTATTGATACTGAACTTAAACATGCCATCAGAAGCATAGCCCTTCCCCACAAATACATCATTTTTGGACAGAATCACTTTATCGGACTCTAAAATGACTTTGATGCCATTTTTACAAAGAAGACAAGTAGAAACAAGGTTTTTCCTTATTTTTGGTACATGAAGAACATTTTGTAGAGTCAACTTCTTGCCCGATGTGAATTGAAGTTCAACGCTTCCTTTTCCTGTCACTTTGGCGCAGTTGTTGTTTCCCATCATCACCTCTTGATTCTCGGTCACTGGTTCATAAGTCTTGTATTGCGCTTTATCATTGCACACATGAATGGTTGCTCCGGAGTCAAGCCACCAATCAGAAGACTTCATTGCTGCAGCCATGTTCAATTCTGTGATCATGCCTATATGCATTTCTGACACCATCGCAACCAGGTCCGAGATGTTGTCTGCTACCATGTTTGCTTTGTTAGTGTTGTTGGCATCCTTCTTGTTCTTTTTATTGAACCAGCAATCTTTGATGTGATGGCCTTTCTTTCCACATTTGTAACACGTGCCTGTTACTTTCTGCTTCTTGTTGGGATGAGAAGTTTTGTTAAACTTCTCCTTGGCCTTGCGCTTCTTGTTGGACTTGCTGCATTCAACAGTATTAACCTTTGAGGAATCGGGAGGACTGAATTTCTTCTCTCGGTTTCGAGTTTCCTCCTTGATTCTCAAGTGTTTCTGAATTTCATCTAAGGAAAGTTTCCCTGTTTTATGCAGCAGTCTCTTTCTATAGTCATTCCAACTCTGGGGAAGTTTGGCAATAATTGCCCCCACTTGGAATGACTCAGGCAGAATAATTTTAAGTTCCTTGAGTTTTGAGACCAAGACTTGAAGTTCATGAACTTGGTCCAAAACAGAAAAATTATCCACCATAGAAAACTCGAAGTACTTACAGATTAGGAACTTGTCCGTTCCTAGTTTTTCTGTCTTGTACTTGTACTCCAGTGCCTTCCATACTTCTTGCGGAGTCTTCAGCGAACTGTAGAGATCATACAAACGATCTGACAAGGTGTTGAGGATGTGTCCTCTGCAAACCAGTTCGTCTTCTTCGCGCTTCTTTCTACCCACTATCATCTGGTCTGTGTCTTTCTCAGTTGCTGCTGGTAACACCTTGAGGTCTGGATGCAGAACATATGAGATCTTCAGGATCGTCAGCAGGAACATGATCTTCTCCTTCCAGCGATTGAAGTTGGTTCCGTCGAACTTGTCCAGTTTGATGAAGTCCTGGTTCATGACTTTGAAAGCAGAGATCTCCGATGCACCTTCCATTGAATTATCACTTTAAGATTGTAAAAGATTTTGGTGGACAGTGACAAAATTGAGTTTGAGGCGCGAAGAAGGATCGCTATCCTTAAAGTGATAATTGCCTCCACTCGTTGAGAGTTTGCTAATGGGTTCTCAAGCAATTCACTTCCAGGATACAACAAACTCATAGTTCTGCAGATAGCAACTCTGAGGAACTCTCTCAGAACACTTTCGAACTAAAACTGATATTCTAATCTGTTCAATGAACAGACTTAATAGGGTTTGAAGGGTTGCCTTTGCAACCTTTCAAAATTCTGTTACAAGACAAAGGGGTGCATTTGCATCTCTTCATTTATGTCAGTTATCACCTGTAGATAACTGTTATGAACAGTTGAAGGGATGCAGTCATTAAGCTGGATTTCAAAATTATGAAATCCAGCAAAAATAAAATCATATTATTTTTTTTTGTTCACACACGCGCACGTGCAAAGTGCTAAGTGCGCCTAATAATGCGCCAAAATGCGCCTACACGCGTACGCGCGCTTACGTGCGCGTAAGCGCGTACACATGTAGTATGTGTAGTATGTGTGGTCCCCCCTTTATCTTTTACAAGACACCCTTCTAGAAGTGGGTTCACTTATGAATTGAAAAATTATCTTCCAATTTTCCGATGTGGGACTATTCACTAAGTACCCACTTCACATATTACAATCTTCTTCAACAATTCATTGTGTGTCTTTTTAACCGTGTGATAAAAATCTATTTTTAACATAGGCAATGAAATTGTGACAATAGTGTTCACATCTAATCACACATTAAATATTGTGATTGGATGGCTCAATCCTATTTTGATTCATGTTTGTTACAGTTTTGATTTACAAATTATATAATAATTTATATATTATACATCGTGTTTTTTTGTTAAAGAGACATGTTGGATACAATAAAATTGTATTACGGTAGTTTATCATGTATGATTAGAATTAGCAATAAATTAGATTAATTTCGGTTATAGTAGAAACTAAAATAAATATTATCTAATAAGATAGGGACCTAAAGATATTTATCGATTTTACAAATACATTTTCTCATTTTTATAAGTTTTTAGAGAACAATATCGATTTTTTCCTATAATATTTGTAAATGAAAGTGTCCCATCAAACCATCTCAGGAATTGCCAAAGCACTACGTAGGGATCCATAACTCAACCGCAAGAAGGATGCATCCGATAACACTCCACTCCATTATGCGGCAGGCTATGGTGACTTCGAAATGATGAGATGCATACTAGACGTGGATGGAGATATTGTCGTGTACGTATTGGACGAGGACGGACACTCACCCCTTCACGTGGCGGCTGGTTGCGGGAACATGGCCACTGTGATGACCCTGATTAAGCGATGTCCGGGTTGCGTAACGTTGATAGACAATAAGAGGAGGAATGCTCTCCATATAGCTGCCAAGGTGGGTCATCACGAGGTTGTCAAGCTCATGCTGAAACTTCCGTGGGATGATGAGGGATCCAGATTGTTGGGAAGAGGGTTATCAATTTAGGTGGAAACTAGATTATGTAGAAGGGAATTTTGGTGGAAGAGGGAATTTGTGGGAAATGAGTATTTGTATTACACATGAAATTCTCAATTGCTTGATACAAAATGGCTTCACAAAGACCCTATTTATAGGCTTCAAGGAAGTCTCTAGAAGCCTTACATACAACCATTTGGATTGGACACTTCTAGACTTGACATATTTCTACACACTTACATGGGCTATTCTAGATACAAGAATATTCTAAACACTCTAGACCACTTTGAACACTTTACATACAAGAACACTCTAGATTATCTAGATATTCCTAATTACAAGAACTTTCTAGACTCTTAGATATTTTCAAATATAGGAACCTTCTAGACACTTGGATCATAAAACATCTATAATGACTCTTAAGGCTTGAAATCAAGTTTACCTTAAAACATTCCCCCTTAAACTTGATTTATCACTCCAAGTAGCCTTCTTAGCTTGTGGAACACCTCATACTTGAGTGGCTTGGTGAAGATGTCTGCAATCTTGCATACTTCAGTTCTACTTCCTTCTTCCCAATGCTTTCTCTGATGAAATGATATCTTGTATCGATGTGTTTGCTTCTATCATGGAAGATTGGATTCTTCGCTAATGCAAGAGCTGATTTGTTGTCGACATAAATCTCTGTAGCTTCTTCTTGTGGCATGTGAAGTTCCTTCATCAGATTCCGAAGCCAAAGTGCATGGCAGACGCATGATATTGCAGCAACATACTCGGCTTCACAAGTCGATAGTGTCACTATTGGTTGTTTCTTTGAACTCTATGTGAATGCGGTGTCACCCATGTAGAAAACAAATCCAGTAGTGCTCTTTCTATCGTCTTTGTCCCCAATCACTATCATTGTATTCAAAGAGCTTGAAATTATCAGAAGATGAATAGAATAAGCCGTAGTCAATTGTACCTTTGATGTAGCGGAGAATCCTCTTAGCCGTCTTCATGTGAGTTGTTGTTGGCGCCTCCATGTATCGACTAACAAGTCCAACCGCAAAGAGAATGTCCGGTCTTGTGCATGTTAAGTAACGCAAGCTTCCAACAAGTCTCTTGAAGAGTGTTGAATCCACCTTTTCTCCTTCTTCATTCTTTGATAATTTAACTCCACATTCAACAGGCGTACTTATAGGCTTACAATCTATCATTTTAAATTTCTTGAGAACTTCTTTCGCATAGCCTTCTTGAGAGATAAAAATTCCATCTTCTACTTGCTTCACTTCTATTCCCAAGTAGTATGACATTAGTCCAATGTCCGTCATTTCAAATTCTCTTGTCATTGCCCTCTTAAATTCCTTAAACATCTTTTGATCATTTCCTGTAAAAATTAAATCATCCACATACAAACAAACAAGCAATATTCCTCCTTTCTCATTCAACTTTATGTAGAAGGCATGCTCATGAGGACATTTTATAAAGTTATTTCCTTGAAAATACTTGTCAATTCTACTATTCCATGCCCTTGGTGCTTGTTTTAATCCATATAAGGCCTTTTTTAACTTTAATACTTTTCTTTCATGCCCTTTTATAGTATAGCCCATAGGTTGTTCAATATAAACCTCCTCTTCAAGATGCCCATTTAAGAATGCGGATTTAACGTCCATTTGATAAATTTTCCATTTATGTTGGGCAGCTAAAGAAATTAGCAATCTTATAGTTTCTAAACGAGCAACGGAGCAAATACCTCATCATAGTCGACGCCGACTCTTTGGTTGTAGCCCTTGGCGACAAGCCGTGCCTTATATCTCTCCACTTCACCTTTGGCATTTTTCTTTATCTTGTATACCCATTTCACTCCAATTGCCCTTTTACCTTTGGGTAGAGAAGTTAGCTCCCATGTATCATTCTTCTCAATGGGTTTGATCTCCTCATCCATTGCCTCCTTCCATTTTTTATTTTTCACGGCTTCTTCAAAACCTATTGGCTCACAACCAGCAAAAAGACAAAAGAGGGTTAACTCATTTTGATTTTCAGTTACCTCATATATCTCTTGTAGGCTCCTCATCCGTGGTGTCCTTGAGCTTTCTCCCGAAGATGATGACTCCCCTGATGATGGTGAAATATCTCCATGTATGGTTGATTGTGGTGATGGAGGTGGAGTAGTCGCCACTTGTTGCTCTTCATCTACTTGTTCTTAATCTTCAAAGACACGAAGAAAATCGCAGTCGTCTTCTTGGACACTCCAGTCCCATGTATCTTCTTCATTGAACTCAACATCTCTACTAATAATGATTTCTTGTTGCTAGGGTTATATAACTTGTAACCCTTCGAGCATGAGTCATAACCGATGAACACGAACTTCTCGCTCTTGTCATCCAATTTAGATCTCTTTTGATCTGGAACATGTGCATATGCAATACTTCCAAATACTCTTAAGTGTGAAATGCTTGGCTTTCTTCCACTCCAAGCTTCTTGTGGTGTTTTATTCCACACACTTCTAGTAGGACTCCGGTTTGAAAGGTATACTGCACAATCAACGGCTTCAGCCCAAAATTCCTTAGGCATTTTCTTACTTTTTAACATACTACGGGCCATGTTAAGAATTGATCTATTCTTTCTCTCTACAACTCCATTTTGTTGAGGAGAGTATGGAACCGTTAGAGGACGACGAATCCCATTATCTTCACAATACTTTTTAAACTCTTTTGATGTGAATTCGCCTCCTCTATCGGATCTCATGGATTTTATGGAATAACCACTTTCCTTTTCAACAAGTGCCTTAAATTTCTTAAAGGCACTTAATACTTTCAATTTTTCTTTTAGGAAGTAAACCCAAGTCTTTCTACTAAAATCATCAATGAAGAGAAGAAAGTATTTGTTCTTACCGAGAGAACTTGGGTTAATTGGCCCGCAAACATCCGTATGGATAAGTTGTAGTGGCTCCGTTGCTCTTGTATTTGATTCCTTCGGGAAGCTTCTTCTAGCTTGTTTTTCAAGTAGGCATCCTTCACATAGTTGGTCCGGGTGATTAATTGGGGGCAAGCCTTTCACCATTCTCTTGTTTGATAATAACTTTAGCCCACCAAAATTGAGATGCCCAATCTCAAGTGCCATATCCAAGAGGTGTCCTTCAAACATGCCTTTAAGCACTTTGCAACATCACTTTGAATGTTAAGCAAGAACATTCTATTCCTTCCCATTGGCACCTTAGCAATTAAATTGCTCCTTTGATCTCTTATCGAAAGGCTATAATCTTTCATGTGAATATCATAGCCTTTCTCTAAGAGTTGGCCCAAGCTTAATATATTATTTTTCATGTTGGGCACATAGTAAACATTTGAAATAAATTGGTGCCTTCCATTCTTCAGGCGAATTAAGATTTTATCTTTCCCTCTTACCAGAATCTTGGATTCATCTCCAAAAGTGACATTCCCACTTACAGATTCGTCAAGCTCCACGAACATACTTTTCTTCCCACACATGTGATTGCTTGCTCCGGTGTCAAGGTACCACATGTCCTTCTCTTTTCTCTCTTCTCCTTAGTAAGCTAATAGCAAAGTGGGCTCTACTTTTTCTTGTTGAGCATAATTATCTTTCTCTTCAACATTATTAGTACCCCTACACTCCGAAGCATAATGACTGAATTTATTGCAATTGTAACACTTGACTTGAGATCTATCATACCTTTGCCTTAAATTTCCTCCTCTTCCACGACCTCTTGTAGGATATGGCCTTTGGATTCTTTCTTCATTATAGGGTGAGCTATAACCTCCTCTTCCTTCTCTTCCACGACCACGTCCTCTTCCTCTTTGGCTTCTTTGATTGCCAAAGCCTCCATCCCTATCATTTAGGGAGAGTTTTGTTTGAAGAGCTTGCTCCAATGGCTCTTCTTTCTTCTTCTTTAGCCTTTCCTCATGGGCTTGTAGTGATCCCATGAGTTGGTCAATGGTCATGGCATCTAGATCTTTAGATTCTTCAATGGCTACAACTATGTAGTCAAACTTAGAATCTAAAGATCTTAGTATTTTCTCAATCACCCGGATATCATTCATACTTTCACCATTTCTTTTCAATTGATTAACTATGGCCAATACTCTTGAAAAATAATCCGAAATTGATTCCGACTCTTTCATGTGTAAGGCTTCGAACTCACCTCTAAGAGTTTGGAGTCAAATTTTCTTCACCTTTTCAACTCCTTTGAGGGAGTTTTGTAGAATCTCCCATGCTCCTTTGGAGGTAGTTGCACTTGCAACCTTCTCGAACATGCCTTCATCCAAGCCTTGATAGATGAGGGTGAGCGCCTTCTTATCTTTCTTTCTCGAGTCCTTCAAACTATCCCTTTGAGCTTGGGTTAGAGTGGTTTCATCTTGTGGCTCCTTGTAGCCCTTCTCCACAATCTCCCATGCATCTTGTGAGCCAAGCAATGCCTTCATCCTTATGCTCCAATTGTCATAATTGTCTTTGTTGAGTTGAGGAACTTGGAATGGGATCATCCCACTTGCCATTCTTCTCCAAATGAACCTTGTGCTCTGATACCAATTTGTTGGGAAGAGGGTTATCAATTTAGGTGGAAACTAGATTATGTGGAAGGGAATTTTGGTGGAAGAGGGAATTTGTGGGAAAGGAGTATTTGTATTACACATGAAATTCTCAATTGCTTGATACAAAATGGCTTCACAAAGACCCTATTTATAGGTTTCAAGGAAGTCTCTAGAAGCCTTACATACAACCATTTGGATTGGACACTTCTAGACTTGACATATTTCTACACACTTACATGGGCTATTCTAGATACAAGAATATTCTAGACACTCTAGACCACTTATAACACTTTACATACAAGAACACTCTAGATTATCTAGATATTTCTAATTACAAGAACTTTCTAGACTCTTAGATATTTTCAAATATAGGAACCTTCTAGACACTTGGATCATAAAACATCTATAATGACTCTTAAGGCTTGAAATCAAGTTTACCTTTCAACACAGATTGTGATGGCAACACGCCGCTCCATCTCGCTGCCATCAATCAAGACATTGAAATGGCTTATATACTTTGGCTTACATACTTTGGTTAAATATGCCCAAGGACACCAGCCCTCTGAACAATGCAGGTCTAACCAGTTGCGACATCCTCGACCCTGTAAGATCTCTTCCACCCGAAGCAAAACAAATTAAATACACCAAATTGTACTGCGCATGTGATATGCCTATATTACTAAGAAAAATTGTTACACCGAATTGTTCATAGAGGAATGTCTCTTGGTTGCGCTTTTTCTCCTTGCTCTTGGAAATCATTGCAAAATCCGTCAGAACTGCCACTTTCACCAAGACCGACTCCGGAAGGAAGCATGGCACAGGCCTCTGTCACCTCAAGAAGGTTCTCAAAAGAAGCCATGAAGGAGAGGCCACCACAGAGCCGGCTCATAAGAAAACGAACGAGAAGCTCGCAAAAAACCTCTTACTAGTGGCAACACTCATCATCACCGTTACCTTCCAAGCCATCTTCACCATGCCCGATGTGTTCAAGAGCGACGATTCAACTGGCAATAGTTACGAAGGGACGGAAACACCAGCGTCCAGTCCACTGAAAATGATGATGATCAAGAGCCACGAAGAGGCAAAGGCTCTGAGATTCAGTCAAGCTTCATTCGTAATCGCGAATATTGTCGCATTCGGCTTGGCATTTATCGCAGCACTACTACTCTTATGTATCAATGTGTGGGGGTTTTCGACGTTCCAAATCTTTGTGGCGACATGGATGGTTATATTCTCATTCACTTCGTTGGCGTTGGCGTTCACATTCGTGGCCTACCCGGTGCTCGTTGATCTCTACAGGTGGCAGGCCTCATTGAAAGGCCTCAAGGTCTTCCCATTAATAACTGTAATTTGGCCTCTCTTGATCGTTTGGGCCCGGAGTGTTAAGTGGGTTTGGAAATTATGGTGATCGGCTACATTCAATCTCTATAGGGATCATGGATTTTTTTTTAATACAAGGATTGATTCAACCTAGGGTTAGACATGGGGGTTTCTTTAGACCATATGCTAGACTTAATCTAAAGTAGGGTTTGGTAACGTGATTGCAAAACTGATTTTTTTGTGATCGCTGAGTTTAAAACTAATTCTGTAGAAAGTTGCATCTCCCAGCTTTATCAAATTACATCTTTTGAATACTATTTGTCTGAAATCTATTTGCATGAAGCTGCGATTGCAAAACTGTTTGGTTGTACGATTGCAGAACAAACTTTCTGCAATTGCAAAAGCTGCGCAATCACGCAACCAAAAACTGCATATGTTTTCATGGTAGTGTTTTATTCTTTTAATATATATATGTGTGTGTGTGTGTGTACTTCTAATAATTTATAGCGTTAATGTGTGATTGAGTTATTTTCATTCTCATCATTTTTTGCTAGTTTAATTTGGTACCTGTATTTGGTGGAAGAATGTATTTAAAAAAAATTGATGCTAAGTGGCCCAAACAACAAGAAAAAATAATCGCTTTCTCCGCTCGTCCTCGCTTTCTCAGGCTTCATAGGGCTTCATAGGCGCGACTCCCTTGGCGATCGGGGATCCTCGATGTCGGCCCCGGTGGGCCTCCCTCTGCCGGGTGCTGCCCCTCCGGATTTCACATCGGCATCCCCGTCATCCTCTGTGAAACCTCCCCTCCCTCCTAGGAGTGGTACGATCGACAACATTTTCCGCTCTTTCCAAGCCAAGAAGGTCTCTATTGTTTCTCCCCACACATCTTCACCCTCCCCTTCCACCATCCCCTCCCTACCAACTGCCATTTCCACCCCCATTACCGCCTCCGCCCCTGCCCCCCCCCTTTACCGCTTCCCTAAACCCTCCTCCTCCCTCTACCGCCCCCTCATCTCCTCCCCCCCCTCTCCCTTTGCTTTCCCCTGATTCTTTCCCGGCGCTTCCCTCAAAGGGCGCCTCTGTCACTGCTGGTGCACGGCCTGGTCCGAAACCAAGATGGGTGATCTCTGTCCCCCCCCCCCTCCTTACACCTCCAAGCAAATCAGCAGTTGGGGTTCCCTATTTCATAGCACCCCCCTCGATTGAAGTCAGGCTCGCTAAAATACATCGCTCCTACTGTCGAGGGTTCGGTGCCTTTGGCCTCTCTCCAACTAGAGTCCTACGCTCACAACATCCAGCAATGGGACAGAGCTATCGTGGGCTACATAATAGGTAAACACCCTGTTTTCATTCCTTTTCTCCAGTTCTTGAAAAAATTATGGAACCCAAAGGGAGAGTTGAAGCTTCTCCTCCATGGAAACGGTTTCTTTACCGTCAAGTTTTCCCTTGAAGAGGATGTAAACTCTGTACTTGAAGGAGGACCATGGACAATGGATCACCGTCCTTTTATCCTTCGAAAATGGTCACCGTTGACGTGCATGGAACAAGCTAGACTCAGTAGTATCCCTATATGGATAAGGCTTCCCAACCTTCCTCTACATCTTTGGGAGGAAGACTGCCTAAGCCGTATAGGTAGTTTGATTGGGAACCCCCTCTATGCCGACTCTGCCACGATGCGCTGTAGCCAAGCCTCCTATGCTCGAATTTGTGTGGAAATCCAAGCATCCCAGTCTCTTCCAGATTTAGTACTAGTTGATGTCTCACCGGGCATTCAAGAATCTTTTAAGGTTGATTATGACTGGAAGCCCACATCGTGTAAATTCTATCAGACCTTTGGCCATGATGACGCTTGCTGTATCATGAAACCAACAGCAACCAATTTAGCACCATCAAAGGTAGACAAAGTTTGAAAAGTGGACAAAGTAGCTAGCACTGCTGCTCAGGCAAAGGGCAAAGATAAAGTTACTCAATGGCAAGTTGTTCAGAAAAATAATCAAGCAAATAAAGGAAAGCTGTTATCTGATGCCATGAAAGCGGGAAACTCTACTTACATAAATGGTAGTAAAGAAAGCCCTCAAATCCTCAACCACTTCTCTGTTCTCCAAGTTGAATCTGTCCCAGATGCACTGGTCCGTGGGGGTATATTGGCTAATGGTTGCAATGATCTGATCTACTCTGCAGCACAAACACAGGGTGCGAAAAAAATAGAAATTTCAAAACTCAAAGAGATTGAGAGTCTAGAAACGCAACAGGACATCGGGGTTGTTACTGAAGTACAGCCTGAGCATGTGATTGGCTGCCATACTATAGAAATGCAGGCCGAAGCAGAGGTTATGTCAGAAAATGCGGGGCAGCCTTTAGTCCAAAGAATGCAAGGCATTTCAGAGAATGCGGGGCAGCCCTTAGTCCAGAGAATGCAAGGCAGTTCAGAGAATGCGGGGCAGCCCACAGTCCAGAGAATGCAAGGCAGTTCAGAGAATGCGGGGCCATCCATCGCTCATCCAATCCGGTTATTTTCAGAGGAAAGTATGGTTGTCGACCTTACACCGGATGACAGAGTTAATATACCTAGTATAAGTCAGCAGGACGCTGCCCAAAATACTATGCATGGTGTACTGGGACCTGGAGAACTTCTTCAAATTGACAGAAAAATGATTGGTGGGTACAAGAAGAACAAACCTCCTGCCAAATCCAAAAAGAATGATGTTGATCCTAAAAGAGACATCAAAGAGTTCTTTCGTGATCTAGAGGAAGAAAGCCTTACCAAACATAAAAAGATTGCAGTTCCTCCCTTATCCATCCCTCGACTAAAGGGTCTGGTAGAAGGAAGCACTAAGGTAGAGTCCTTTTTTCCCATCCCCCATGATTTTTATGGAGAGTATCTTTTGGAATGTTAGGGGTGCCAAGGGCTCTGAGAAGCAACTGGACCTAAGCAGGTTCTTAAAGACTCACAGTCCTGCTATTGTGAGCCTTTTGGAGACTAAATTAGAAACTACAGGCTCTAGAGAAAAAGCTGAACTTCTTGAATTCCTCCTTCCTATCTTCGGATGGCCGTATTTGTATCCTTTGGAATAAGGACTTAGTTGATGTCACTGTTGTTGGGCACTCAACTCAGCACGTCCATTGCAAAGTCCTCTGCAAGAAGACCCAACACATTCTTCTCAGCACCACTGTTTATGCTTCAAACATATTTTTTGAACGTCTGATGCTCTGGCGCACTTTGTGCTCGCTATCCTCTGGTCTCAATGCTTCCCCTTGGGTGGTGGGAGGAGACTTTAATGAGGTTCGTTTCAACAGTGAGAAGGTGGGAGGCAGGCCTGTTCATGCACGTCGGTTGCGCAAATTCAACTCTTGCTTAGAGCATTCTAGCCTTCAAGATCTTAAGGCTTACGGGCACACTCTCTCTTGGAATAATAGCCAAGATTTGAGAATCTGGTGTCATCTCGACCGAGTGCTGGTAAATTCCCCCTTTCTAAATTCTTACCCTCATTCTTCAGTGAATTACTTAGCCCCCGGTATCTCTGATCATTCCCCGCTCAAGGTTACTCTTGACCCTATTATTCTTACTAGCCCGCGTCCTTTTAAGTACTTTGAAATGTGGGAATCTCACCCTTCTTTTATGGACACGGTGGTAGCTGCTTGGAGATTGGAGGTGAGGGGCTCTCCAATGTATAGGCTAGTCAAGAAACTGTCTGCTACTAAATTTGCCTTAAAAAAATGGAACAAGGAGTGTTTTGGCCCTGTTCAGAGTCTTCTCCAACGCAACAAGCAGGATCTGGCCGATGTTCAATCCCTTTTGCAGCAAAGCCCATATGACTCACGCCTCATTTCCTTGGAACGGTTAGCTAGGGACAGCTACCTCCAGAAATTATCACAGGAAGAGATCTTCCTGCGCCAAAAATCTCGGCAGATGTGGCTTACTTCCAGAGACTAACTCCAAATTTTTTTATGACTCCATCAAGAGTCGTTCGGTGTTTAACAGCATCTCCCGTCTGAGTACTCCGGATGGCTCTTATCTTTCAAATCCAGAGGAGATTAAAGAACATATTGTGCATTATTACACTACTTTGCTCAATCGCGACAGCGGCACTGACATCCCTCCACTGCAACCATATGGTACTCTCTCTATTGAAGATAACCTGCAACTCCTCTCCCCTGTCACAGCTGAAGAGATTCGGAAGGCCGTTTTTAGTCTCAAACCGTTGAGCTCACCTGGTCCAGATGGCTTCCCAGCGCGCTTCTTCCAATTATTCTGGTCAACTATTCAAAATGATTTGGTGGAGGCTGTCCAATCCTTCTTCTTATCCGGAAACATTCTAAGGCAAGTTAGCAATCCTTTATTTCTCTAATTCCAAAATCCTTAGATGCTGAAACCATTGACAATTATCGCCCTATCTCCTTGTGTAATACCCTATATAAAATTATTACCAAGGTGATGCCTTTGAGGCTACGGCTTCTTCTTCCTCAAATTGTCAGCGATCACCAAGCAGCCTTCATCAAGGGCAGGAGCATTCATCACAATATCTTGCTGGCACACGAACTAATCAAGTATCTCAGCAACCCGGGGATGTCTCGAGCTTGTATTAAAGTTTATCTCAGGAAGGCATTTGACAGCATTCGATGGCCATTCCTCGAAGAGGTTCTTAAGAGCTGCAAGTTAAATGACCACTGGGTAAAACTCTGCATGGAGTGTGTCTCCTTAGCGCGTTACTCTGTCCTCATAAACGGTTCCTCGGAAGGCTTCTTCCCCTCAAGTTGTGGAATCCGTCAAGGGGATCCACTATCCCCCCTGCTCTTCACCTTGGTAATTCAAGCACTCTCCTCGAAACTTAATCTCTTGGTGGAATCTGGTACTGTGGGCCATTTTATTCGAGGTCGTTTGAATGTTTCGCATTTGGCTTTCGCGGATGATCTCCTTGTTTTCACGGTTACTGCCATGTCCTCATCCCATGCTCTTCGAGAACTTTTTGGCCTGTTTGCTGACCTCTCCGGCCTTCATCTAAACACAGCTAAAAGTCAAATTTTTGCGAGCGGGGGTCTGTCTTCAGAGTTGTTTGCTCGTGATCTGAACATAGAGTTGTTCACACTACTAGTTCGATATTTGGGGGTCCCCATTTATCATGGAACTCTCTCTCACAACTTATGCTTTCCTCTTCTTGACAAGATCCTAAAAAAGCTTGCTTCCTGGACTGTTCACTCACTCTCTAGAGCTGGGCGTTTGGAACTGATAAAGTCGATTCTTTCTTCATTTCATATCTTTTGGTCCTCTGCATTCCGCATCCCACGTCGAACCCAGAAAGATATTGAAAAGATGCTAAGGGATTTTCTATGGCAAGGAAGCTCTCCAGTCCGGAAAGCTCACCATGTAAATTGGGATATCATATGTAAACCACTAGAAGAAGGCGGTCTAGGCATCAAAGTTATTAGTGAATGGACTTCAGGGGCAGTTGGCGTCCGATTGTGGGACATAGCACAAAATAAATGCTCTTTGTGGGTCCAGTGGATGAAAGCCAGATACCTTAGGAAGGAAACGCTGTGGCGAGCAAAGGCTCACTCTGGATGCTCCTCCTCGTGGATTGCTATATTGCAATCTAGGGAGTGGATTGCTCCTAAAGTCCGCTACATCATCTTCGAAGGGAAGTCTATAAACCTTTGGTTTGACCCTTGGATAAATGGGAAAAGTCTACTACATTTGATGGGCAGGCTAACCTATGATTGGGGTCCCCCTCCAGAAGTTACAGTTGCAGCCTTCATAGCAAATAATCAATGGCACAAGCCATTGCAATGCCCACATGATTTCGAAGACATATGGGATGTTATCAAGCAAATGGATGTTGGTGGAAAGGGTACAGATATCCTTATTTGGTCCCCTAGCCAAACTGGAAAACTTGATCTATCCGCTGCATGGAAGGAGACTCGACGTAAGGCCAATGAATATCAGTGGACTAAGTGGCTATGGAACCCACTCCAAACCCCGAAACACTGCCTATGCTCTTGGCAAGCTTTTCATAATAAGCTGCCTACTCTGCAGAGATTACAAAACCGGGGCCTTATCCGAACAGCTATTTGTTACTTGTGTTCATCGGCTACTGAGGACGCTGACCACCTATTCATGGGCTGCCCATACTCTCGGTTCATTTGGTCCTCTATCTTTCGAGGCTTACTAGTCTGAACCCCTCTCCCCAGGCGCCTAGATGCTCTATCCCCCTGGCTATCCACCTCATTCCCCGATTCATTTCGCAAAGAGGTTGCAAAGATCACTCTTTCAACCACCATGTGGCACATCTGGATTGAACGAAACCGCCGGATTTTTCGGGGTCAAACTCAGCATAAATCGACCATACTCCAGCGTATAAAGGCAAGTATAAAGGAACGGTCCATGTTCAAGTCCTTTCTTGTTCAAGATTCCCCTGCAGTTCGTAAAATTGTGGAATTTTTTTGTCTGAATATGCATGAAAAAGAGAAACATAATTCCAGTCAGGTGGTTTCCTCCAAAGTATGGTTGGCTCAAACTGAATACCGATGGGTCCTTTGCTTCTGATCGCGGTGGCTTTGGGGCTCTCCTTCGTAATCAAAATGCTGATTTCATCATTGGAATGGCGGGGAGGCTGGACCTTCCTTCAATAAACCTGTTAGAGCTAATGGCGATTGAGAAAGGCCTTGAATTGGGACTCTTTGTCCATGCTCTCAAGATCTGGATTGAGTCAGACTTGACCACAGCATTAGCATGGGTGCATGATAGGGGCCATATCCCATGGAGCGCCTTCCGATCTTTGAGGAAGATTCAACAATGTTTGGCATCATTGGAGGATTGGAAGGCCACCCATATCCATAGGGAGGGAAATTCCCCTGCCGATTTGCTTGCAGCTTACCAGTCCCAAAGGGGAGAGTCCTTCTTTCAGCTGGGTCAGATCTGGAGTGAACTCAGGACGGCTATTGAGCAAGATCGATCATTGGAAGGATTTCAGCGAGTACACTAAAACTATTGGTTTTATCCTCTTCTCACTGGATCCTCTTCCTTTTTCTTCAATGGGCACAATCCTCTCTGTTCAGGGAGGTAGAAATTATGTGATGACAAAAATGGGAGGCAGTACTCGCTTCACCCCTTTGGATTTCCTTTTTTGAAGCTGATGCATATCAGTCATCAGCATGTTTTGATTTTCTTTTGCTTTGAGACCAAACATGTCTATTGGCTCTCATTTCTTTTTTGCAAAGGAGATGTGTATTTGTACAGTCCATACATAATTAGAAATACAAAATCTTGATTACCAATCAAAAAAAAAATTGATGTATCTATATTTGGTGGAAGAATGTATTTAAAAAAAAATTGATGTATCTATATTTGGTGGAAGAATGTATTTAAAAAAAATTGATGTTCGTATTTTTTCTTTTTTTATATATACAAGAGACCCTGCACAAGGGCGACATGATCCTCTTCCATAAACTGAGAGGGCCGGAGCCCAATAGGTGGAACAAATGTGGGCCGGAGCATCACAAGGACACCGACGTCTAAATCCGTGGGGGACAAAATGATGATTTGTGAATATTTTGGAGGATTTATTTATGGAAAATGATATGCTCAGGCAGTTTCTCCGTCAAAAGCTCAGACCCCACGTCGGATCCGATGTGTCGTGCCCAGATGACGTGGCATTTTTACTTTTTTTTATTTGGTTGACGTATACCATTTTTTAATTCAAATCCCGTTTATAATATTTTTTAATAAAATATTATGTGTTTTTGAATTTTGAATCCGTCTGAAAAATTTAGTCTGACACCACATTAAATGGTCGAAAAGACCTTCTGACAAAGACACATGGGCTACTGGCACGGTCTGACACCACATTAAATGGTTGAAAATACAACAAAAAGTACATGTGCATTTTGAACAAACATATACTTTAAAAAATGAGGTATGCACCTCGTAACACCAATTTGTTTGAATTCATGCTTGTGTGGGGGTGGATATCGAGGAGAGACCCATCTGTTATCGAGTTCCAATGTAATTTTTTTTATCTCATTTCGTCTTCCACAAAACAAACACACCCTCTCTCTTTGACCAAACCTTTCAGACTTCACGAAACAAACTCTCTCTCTCTCTCTCTCTCTCCCTCACCATCTCTTATCTCTTCCACATGGTTTACTGTCGGCATCTTCTACATCTTCACCGTCTTTCAAGTGTGGTTCCTCTGCGTCTTCACCGTCTTCATTACCCCACCCTCTCTTATCTTTTTAATATTTTTTTTTTAGCAAATGGTTTCATAAATCATTTTTTTTAAATCTTGTTTCAATTCTTTTATTCTTAAAATAATTTTTTTAATCTTAAATCAATTTTTTTCCTTTTATGTTATGATGTTTCAATTTTTTAATCTTATTGTGTATTTTAGTTGGATATGGTATGTTTCAACTTTTATGCTATGTTCGTCGTTCATAAACATTTATTTTATGTTTACGTTACATATATTCTACTATATTATTTGTAAATAAAGAACATTCCTTCGTGCAGAACGAAGAAATGTCTGTCGGAGATGATATCACTTCGTTTAAAATGGAGAAATGTTTATTGGAGACGATTTTGTCTTTTTAGAACCCCAATATGGAGAGATTCGTCGCGAAGGGGATCAAATGTCTTGTGGGAGAAGAGGTAGGTGACATTTTAATTTTTTATATGTTTCATGTTTTTTTCTTCTTCACAGTTATGTGCTCCCGCTTAAGAGATATATGCATTTATTATATGGTATACGCTTTTTTTATGAGGTGTATGCATTCCATGTCTTAGGTGATTGATGCTTCTTGAGATTTGTGGCTAAAGCTGTGGCGAATAGGAGAGTTTTGCACATCTCGACAGTTTTAAATGTAATATATTATTTCAGTTATGTTAGATTAGCATATTTGTAACTAAGCCTATCTAACTATTTTACTTATTACAGCAATACATTGATGCGGGGATGGATGGATATCGATGCTTTTTTTATACATACAAATGGTGGAAGGCGGATAGTGTCACATGATGAACCAACAGTTCCTCCTGTAAGATTCCCTCCACAACAAGGAGCATAATGTGTGGGTAGAGAGAGCTGTCATGTTATTGCAGAAGACGATGCTGAAGGAAGCAGAGGGGTGCCCCCCTTGTTCTTGATGTCCCTTATTCGTTTCCATTTTATCACCAAGGATGATATGGCCTATATGCGTATTATGAGTGTAACTGCATTTTTGGTGATGAATTTTATAAAATTAGAACAAGTATTTTATTTGTCATCCAATGAGTTATATACATCATTGTACACATGTTATGTTATTGTGTGATGTGATTATTGTGTTACATTATTGTGTGATGTGATTTTTGGTTATATGATTCGTATGATAAGGTATATGCTTTGTTAAATAAGTCATATGTATTGATAGGTGGCTATGATTACCACTGGATTCATGGGTGATGATTTTGTAAAATCTAACAAGTAAATAATCAAATTGTTCAATTCTACATTTGTGATATCATCTATATGTTAAATTCCTCATTTAGCTAGTGTGGTTGTGATCCCAATCACTTCAAATGTTTATAAACCTATCGAGGTATATATTCAATTAAACATTGTTTGTGCCATTAAAAACTTGTTAAATACTTATTCACGTTTAATACAAAAAGTCAAGTTCAGAACGTAAAAATCATTTTACAGAACTTGAAGAAATGTCCACGCCAGATTGAAAATAACAAGTCAACTTCTTATAAATAACCATATTGTTCACTTTCACATTTGTGATGTCATCCATATGTTAGATTCCTCGTTTAGTTGGTATGGTTGTAATCCCAATCACTTCAAATGTTTATGAACCTATAGAATCTCTCAAGTACTTTATTTGTCATCCAATGAGTTATATACCTCATTATACAAGTGTTTTTAGTTATATGATTGGATGGTGAGGTATATGCTTTGTTAGATAAGTCATATGCATTGATAGGTAGTGTAAATAATAAATATTGGCACCCATTGATGACGATCCTCGAACAATGAGTTTAATTATGTATTGTCCTCCATATGATGTCCTTCAATCATATTCTACCACCCAACTTCAAATTCGTCAACTTTAAAACAATTATATATGAGGCTGCAAAGAGAATCCTTCAAGTTTTTATACCGTCCAACTTGAATACAGCTTTAAGTAATGCATGTACCATCAGTAATAGAGTATGTGTCTTCATAAGTTCAACCTTTGAGAATAAATGAACTACTTGAAAACAAGAATCTATCGAGGTACATGCTCAATTAAACATTGCATGTGCCATTAAAAACTTGTTAAATACTTCTTCACGTTGAATACAAATTGTCAAATTCAGAACGTAAAATATTAATAGCCAACTGTTTCATGGTGTGTGCCTTCAAATCACCATTGGGAGTGAATCTTCTTCTGCTTCCTTGATACTAATTAACTCCATCTCAATAATCAACTCTTCATTCGCTTTGTAATATCTAATGTCCTCAGCTTCTTTATCGCGATTTTCTTTAGCTTGGGGTTCAGCGTCAATGCTCTCTCCAATTTGATCCAAATCATTCGTCTCCATTTGGTCTATGATAATCATCTGCGATTTACCTGTGATATTTTAGTAAGTATATACGTTATAAAGATCTGTATATACGATATCAAAATGAAAAGAAAAAGTAGTTCATCAATATGTAGTGGTAAACAGAAGAATTTATTATCATCAACTTTACAACTATCTTCAACGAAAAAGTTGTCACAAATGACAAAAAAAACATATGAAAAAGGAAGATGAAGACGAAAAAAGGGGAATCTTATGAAAACTATACACATACCAACTTTTTGTCCCCTGACTGCAAACGAGAAATATTTACTACATTTTCATGGAGCTGCTATGGTTGGTCTGTGGTGGTTGTCGCTGATGAGAGAGAGAGAGAGAGGAGGAACAGAAATAGTAAATGAAAATAAAAAAAATAAAGGAGTGAAATGTTATCAAAACAGGGTAAAACAAAAAAAGGGCGGCAACTTTTGCGGAGAATTTTTTGGTGAGTGCTTTTCATAGGCTGACGTGGCTTTAAAAAATTCAGCTGAACAATCCGACGTGGGGACTGAAAAATTGTTGGTAAAGGAAACTGAGTGTAGCAACACTCTTTATTTATTTGTTAGTATATATCCGTATGATTCAAGTTAGACATTCGTTGGGATTCTTTGAAGTATTCATTTTACATTATAAAGCTAGCTTGCATGTTATTTTTCAGATATCATTACTTTTCATTTTAATTGAATTATTAAATGCATCATTAAGACTCACTCACAAATAAAAGTATGCCGTTTGGATAAAAACATAAGTTATAATAAGTTTTTTATTATTCTAAGAATCTACATATATCTATTTATATTACTAATCAAAAAGGATTTTCAACATTTTAGTCGTTTTAAAATGTAATGATTAATAAAGTTTTATTGTTTAGTTATCCATGAATAAATTATGGATTTACCAATTTATAAGTACTGATCGACATGTGATTCACTAATTTATAAGCAGTGATCGACATATGAGTGAAATTCATGGGTGAAATAACACATCCCCACCGGAGGTTTGTTATATCAATATTAGTTTATTCTAACTTCTTCTTATATAACTATACCCACTATGTACTTGTAAATAAACATGTTTTGTGCGCTAATTCACCTATATTCCACCCTATTTCACATGTGCTTTAAACTTTCTTTTTTTTTCTTCTTTTATCTTAATCATGTAGAAGGTAGAACACTTATTTGTTAAAGAGTCGTCCTTATGTGAATAGTTGTCATATTTTTATTTATTTTTCTAATTTTCTAATTGGATGTTTTCCTTCTTCATATTTCATTATTTGTATTCATAATCAATAAAGCATTTGGCTCATCTAATCGAACAATGAAATTTTTCTTTTTTTCCGACATTATTTACCTTTTGATCCTTCTCTTTGAAGATTTCCTATTTGAATAAAATATGGTCTATCTATCATCCTTCATAAAATAAAAGGGGGAATAGTTCAAATACCCCTGGACCAGCCCATCTATTTTTTGCATAGCCCTTGACCTGGGGGAATTTTTTTTTTGCCCCTGCTTTTTGGTCCCCTTGTTCTTATACCCCTCCCACTGCCACCTCACATTTTCCTTCCACTTATACCCTTCTCTCTCTCTGCTCTCTTTCCCTTCCATTTCTCTTCCAAATCACCAAGAAAAAAACCCCAAATCAAATCGAAAACTCCCCCAAAAACAACCTCAAATCGGTAATGTTATTCCCTTCTCGTCTTCCCATCAAATATGTTCGCTTGTCGTTCCCACCGATCTCCCACTAACCTGATCCCCCCACCTTCTCTCCCACCATCGCCACACACAAACCTCCCACCATCGCAGCTCACTGCTCTTCAACCATCGCCGTTCACCGAATGGACAGTCAGACTGGCCTGATCTGCCACTGTCCGATCATACTATTCAATCTGTAAAATATATTATGGGTGAATAAATAGTTACAGATTTATAATAATAAATTACTGAAATAAAATAACCACTTAAAGAAACCTACAAACCAATTACAAAATAATACTGTAAGTGAACAACTACAAAAATAAAACTATAACTTCTTATGCATAATTTATATTCACTTGAAAAGTTTCATAGATTTTCTCTCTCAGATAACTTCTAAACCATTATTTACTAACATACACTTAGAAAAAGAGTATAAACAATTAATAGAAAAGTAAATAGTGATTGGCATATTATTTTAAAATGGTTCATGTGGCATTGAAAAACTATTTAAATAATTATCTCCACATCCTCTATGCAAGATATATACATGAAATTAGTACACATAAATGTAATGACCACACACACTGAGTGAATAAATAGTTACAGATTTATAATGATCAATTACATGGATAGGATGACCACTTACAGGATATTACAAACCAAATACTGAGAAATATATCTAGAGACGGTCATCCGTTCGATCCAAATTCGAGGCCCCCACGAGAGACTGACTGTGATTGGGTTATGTAGGGGAAGCTCTTATGGGATAGAGAGAAGATCAACCAGTTATTCATGGAAGCCATTAAAGGCTTTTGACAGAGATAGATATCATACATAATATGTGTAATTTCTATCGTCATATAATTTATCATAGTTTTATGTAAATTGATATGTCTATTATGTGTGTTTATTCTTATATTTTGTAACTTATGTTATATTATATTTTGTAACTTATGTTATATCTTTTGTAAGTACATATGGACCTAAAGCTGATCTCATTCACGTGAATGAGTCACAAGAAAGTGATAATGAAAATGCAATCAAGCAACTAAATGCTCGGGAATTGGTGAACATCCAAATAACTAAATTTAATGAAGCTCATTGGGTAATGAAAACACACAATGATACACATAGAGAGTATACACAGTTACATAATCTTTGATACTTCTATGAGATGCCCATCAAAGTGGATGTTTGGCATATTCAGCAATGATAGAATGGAGTCTTTTCAAGGAGGGGCAGAAGATGTCTGACCATGGCCAATTACAGTAATTATATACATAGTTACAGATATTTCATAGTTACCTACAGGGAGCATTTAACATATACAAAGATATTTAAAAATAAATAATTATAGATATATTCCCAGTGTCATTACAATAAATTCATGAACTAGAAGTCCTCAATGTCCACAAAATAAATTTATATGATATAGTTAAAGATATTTTCTCAAAGTGTCATTAAAATAAATACATCAATTGTTTGAATTATAATGTTGTCTTCCTATCCTGATGAAATCAGCTGTTGTCTCCCCTATAATCCTCTTCATGTCCTCTTGGGTGAAATGAACTCACTAAAGGCATTCAAATCAAGCATTCAATGTACTCCATAAGGAAGAACGCGTTGTTCAAGCTACATAAAGATGCAAAGATCGGTCAAACACCTAAATAAAATTAAAGAAACTACAATATCACATAGATAATTGCAAAAACTACTAATGAAATTAAACTAAGGACATACAACTTTACAGAAATATAATGACCAATAACAACAATGTATTACAATTTACAGATATGTAAATTCTTAATTACAGAAATTTTATAAACAATTATAGAATGTATACTAATATAATGACTACAACAAAATAACTACCAATATAATGCCCAATTATAACATAAACTATCATTAACATAACAAAAAAAACTAATAAATAATGTCCAATGACATAAACTACCATTTACAGAATAAAAATATAATATCATTCATCATTCGCATAACAATTACAACAGAAACTACAAAAACTACCATGTACAGAATAGAAATGTAATATCATCTATGTATTTAAACTAAGGACATACAACGTTATAGAAATGCAATAATGAATTTCATAAATGTATTATCAATCTACAGATATGTAAATGTCTAATTACAAAAATTTTATAAACAATTACATGGTTAACAAATAAAATAAATAATTTTAAATTAAAAGGTAAACCAAATAGATATCAAAACCCAATATTCAAATTAACCTGATCAAGAAGAACCCAAAAGTGAAATTCATCTAAGACTATGGGAGGTGAGACAGAATCAGCAGCAGTAGAAGAAGAAGAAGAAGAAAAAGAGAAGAGGAAGAAGAAGATGTGGAGGACTTTCAGATGTAGCAGCTGAGATCCAAAACAGTTGAGATCAAACTTTGAAGATCGAATCTAACCATCTAAAGGCATTCACCACAAAAGGAAAGATCTTGCTCAGCCTCTCCCACTACATGAATGCCTTCGATTGCTTCTGGAAGGCTCTTAATAGAGGTGACGATGGCGGTCGCAAGACACTTGACAGAGTATCAGGTGAGATAGATAGTGATTTGTGGAGAGAGAGGCTTTTGGGGGAGAGAGAGTTGTGATTTGGGGGAGAGAGGGTTTTGGGGGGCCGGGGAAATAAAGTGGAGAGGATAGTTTAGGTAGTGAAAGATGATGTGGCATGGGTGAGGGGTACAAAAACAAGGGGACATCTCTGCAGGGGTAAAAAAAATTCCACAAAGTCAGGGGGTATGGAAATAATTGGAGGCTTGGTCTCAGTGTATTTGGACAATTCCCCCAAAAAAAAATATAATAGAAAAGAAAAGAAAAGAAAGAATAAAAAAAGGATATGTTCTTGTACCATGCTTTATTTATACTTCATTTCACATGCGTAACAATCTAACCAAAGAATTAAGAAAAAAGGGTTATCAGTTTGTGTGGAAAGTACATTTGTAGAAGGGAATTTGATGGAAGAAAGCATACATGGGAAAGGGAAACTTGTATTCACTTCAAGATGGTCCATAACTAATTAAGGCGCATGGTACCGTTGGAAGCACGGCATACTTTGCTTCATGCGTGACAACAATCAAGTGAAAAATTAAAGAATGAAATGCTTTAATTTCTTCGTGCATTACTCAAAGCTTTCATTAGCAACTCCTTATATAAACTTCATTGTGGGAAGTGATCGAGTGAATATTTATTCATTCAATCAAAATGTCTAAACGATTATTTAAGGCGGCTCAGCAAGGAGACGTCAACGAGCTCGCCGGGACAGGTGATGACGTGCTCAGAGCCACGGACCTCGCAGAGAACACGGCTCTCCATGTCGCGGTGATGACAGGACGAGACGACTTCGCGAAGGATCTGTGCAAGAGATGTCCATCGCTACTGATGAAGGAGAACTTGGAAGGGAACACCCCCCTCCATTGCGCGCTCAAGTCGGCGCGTGATGAGTCCCTCTTCATATTTTTTATGAATGCTTTTCCTCTTCTTGGCCAACAAAGGGGGTTCAAGGCCAACAGAGACCGCGAGTCTCTCCTCTTCTTGGCCGCCGATCGCTCATCATTGGAGTGCGTGAATCTTTTGCTACAAAGTGGAGTGCCATCGGATTCTGTGGGGCCCAACGACTGGACGGCGTTGCATGCGGCCGTCTTCCGGAGGAATAAGGGTAATACTCATACACATGGCCAAGTCGATATATTATGAGGCCTGAGACACCATAATTTTTTTACCTTTTTACATTTAATTATTAATTAAATTATATTTATTTTAATTTTTAAATTATTAAATTCTTACTTAAAAATCCTTCTTCTGATTTTTGGGATGTAAAATTACTAATTACATTTATATATTTAAATTTTTATTTGATTTAAAAAAAAAAAAAACATTGCTCTTTGCTGTTGTCTACACCGCATAGTTTTTTTTTCATTCATACAACTGAAAGTTCATAAATGTTTTTTTTATATAAAGAATAAATAGAGTGGAAAGAAGATAATTTTTGAAATAAAGAACTAGAGTGAAAAGAATAAAAGAAGAGAGTGTGAAGGGGTACCTTTTAAGCCTTGCTATTTCACATTCCTATTTTTTGGGAGTAAAAAAAGATTTTCAATCCTATTGGTCATGTAATTTTTTTTATTTTTTAAGTATCATAAAATGTTGTCAAATTTTTATTAGTTACTTTTTACCCATATCAAAATTATTTTTAATTTTTTTAAAAATAAATATTTTTTGCAATGTGTTAAGTTATCATTAGTCAATATTTGAACAAAATAATCTAAGAGCCTTTGTGCATCTAGTAACCTTAGACAATTGCATAACTTGTCTAATAAAAGTGTCGGCCATGTCCACCTCACAGCCTTACCCCCATTTGTGGTGAAGAATCAGTAGAAAATAGGGTTGAATATTGGAGAATAGCTTTTATTAACTGTTTATTTTCTCTGGATAAATTTCGATAACTTTGTCTAGATAATTTAGGATAAAGCTTGATAAATATTATAAGAAATGATCAAATTGTTTATCATGGCTTAATTATCTATTTCAATTAATAAAAATATTCTTCTATGTCATTTTAAATTTTTTATCTCACCTAAAAATCTCACACAGACATTCCAAAAATTGTCACATATATTAAATTAGTCACACATCTCTCATACTTAGTCAAGGGTATAGCTGTCATTTAAAAAGTCATAAATTTTTATTCATCTCTCCATCACTTATCATCATTTTATCCAATGTGAAAAAAAAAGATCAATTTTACATTTATCAATGAAAATAACAGAAAAGACAACCAAAACAATTAGTGTTTCAATCCTGGTATCGATATCAGAGGCTAATAAGCCTAATTTATACTTAGTTTGAATCTCAAATAAATGGGTGTAATGAATATGTAATATAGATTTATAATTTTTTAATTATAAATTTATATTACTGATCTATGACCCGGAACCATACCCAATCACAAATATATACCAGGAACCATTATCGACGAGTGAGCGAGGATATGGTGAGGTTTGCTAGAAAAATCATGAGGTATATGCTTTTTCAATTAAAAAAAATTCAGTATTAGACTCCGTGTTTTTTACAGTTATATTCAAAATACATTATACTGATTTTTAGTTTTTTAAATTAGTAAATATTATCTCATAAAATATATATTTTAATGAAAATATAAATTGCTCCATTTCAAATTGAATGAAACTATTTTAAGATTTTTAATAATCGTAATAAAAATCTAACGAGGTACATACCTGTATGAAGAACTGTGTGTAACACCGCCCTAAAAATGATCACAAGATTATTTAAGAGAGAGAGATAATCATATGTAAAAAAATGGGGATCACCGTTGAGGGATAAGATGTGATTCAGTGGGTGTCTTTTATTAGGCGTATGATAAAAATTCATTTAATTAGAGAGTGATGAGATAAAGATATATCGCACGTTAGAATAGGGGAATGGTGATCGCATCTTATCACACACAGAGAGATTGTGATTGTGTGGCCCAATGTTATATAGATAATGTTTGTTTTAGCATTGATTTACAAATTGCAAATTATAAATTGTAGATCATGTATTATATATCTTTTTGAGTTGATGAGTAGACATGTTTGATGCTGCTGTGAAAAATAACAAATTAGTAAAAATAGATATTTACTAGAATAAGCTGTAAAATAATTTTTTTTTCTGTCTAATTGTAAAAAAATTAAATTGTGGAAATGAATGATTGATCATGTGTCAACACAATTTAACAATTTGTTACACAGTTATGGGTATTTGTGTCTAAGGGTGCGTTTGCGCGATTGCGCAGTGTTTCCGATTGCATGAAGCTGCGTTTACAATCGTGCAACCAAACAGTTTTACAATAGCAGTTTTAAATCCAGCAATTATTGGCAAATAGTGTTCAAAAGCTGCGATTTCAAAAAGCTATATAATTCAAGAACATCTTTGACCCAACTTTTAGATATGATTGTGATTTTTTGAATTGTTTTCAACTTAATAATCTCCATTAACAAACATGACACAACAACTTACTTTAAACCAAAGGACTTAAAACTTTAAACAAACACCTATATAAGCCCTGTTCAATAGAAAATTTTGCTCTGATCCAACATCTTCAAAATGAGTTTCTTTGAATCATCTAATTGAATTTTCTCAATGGTTTACTTTTTTCAAACAAATTGTATTCCCTTATTTGAATAAAGAAACATTTTTGCTCTTATATATAAGAAAGAGCGTTGATACACGTTGACAATCTCATGTATAGTCCATGTATTTCCACAGTCGTGCAATGAGATATGTATTTTCTTAAAAGTTTAGTATTTTTAAAAACCAAAATATATGTAAGCCATCTGCGACATTATTCTATAAAAAAAATCATAGGATGATTTCACTTCTCAAGAAATAGATCCACACGCTCAAAAAAAAAAAGAAAAAAAAAGAAAGAAATAGATCCACACGGAAAAAATATTTAAATACGTGCTAAAAAGGAAACATGGACTTGTAATTTTTTTTTTTCTTGTGTGAATGAACTTGTCCTCTCAAACCATCTCAGAAATCGCCAAGGTACTACTACAAAATGATCCAGAGCTCAATCGCAAGAAGGATGCATCCGGTAACACTCCCCTCCACTACGCGGCAGCCTATGGTGATTTGGAAATGGTGACTTGCATACTAGATATGGATGAAGATGTTGTCACGTATGAATTGAACAAGGACAAACACTCACCCCTTCACGTGGCGGCGGGTTGCGGGGGCGTGGACATTGTGAAAGCCCTGGTTGAGCGATGTCCGGGTTGCGTTATGTTGAAAGACAATAAGAGAGGAATGCTCTCCATATAGCTGTTGAGGCAGGCCGTCGCAAGGTTGTCGAGCACATTTAGAAAGATCCTCAGTTCGGTGGGCTGATGAGCGATCGAGATTGCGATGGCAACACCGCGCTCCATCTCGCCACCATCAAAGGCGACCATTGCATGGCACTCTTGCTCGTCTCGATGATGCCTAACATGGGCATCAACCCTGTGAACAATGAAGGGCTAACTCCTCATGATATCCTCTACCCGAAAAGAAAAACAAGGGTGTGTCCCTGCATGCATGTGTTACTCACTCATAACTTTTATTATTTTCCATGCATAAGCACACTTTAAGACTTGTTCACTATTTAGAACTGTGCACTCCCTCATGTTCTCAGATGGATAGTCTCATTCGTCGCAACATCTTACGATGCCTTGGGGATGAAGTTGGTCGCATCCAACATGCCTTCATAAGGGCAGGTGGAATGCATGGCCCAAGACTCTGCCACCTCACGAATATACTGAAGCGAAGTAGTGGAGGCAAAAGTTGTGATAAAGAGGATGGTAGAGATGATCGGATCAAGGGATATTTCACGAATAGCCTCCTAGTCATGGCAACACTCATCATCACCGTTACATTCACCGCCATCATCACCATGCCCGGCGGATTCGAGAGCGACGACCCCACTAAGCCGGCGAACAGCTATGGGGGCACGGCGGTGCTGACAAAGAGGGCGTCATTCCAAGCATTCGTGATACTAGATACTCTCGCATTCATCTTTGCATTTATTGCTGCGGGAAGACTCATATGGACCTCTGCGTGGAAGGGATTACAGTTAAAGATAAATATGTTGCAAAACGTAAATCTGATGCATGGCGCACTCATGGCGATGACGCTCGCGTTTGGGATGGGGGCTTACTCGGTGCTCACACATCATTGCCCGTGGCTCGGCATTGTCATCCTCGTCGGGGGCAGCATTATTGCCTACATACCATCGGTTAACCTCCTCCTGCTCATGCCCATCTATTATGAGAAGAAAAAGAAAATCACTCGCGCGCTGGATTGGGCGAGGAACCAGTCTAAGTTGAAGAAAAAGCTTGTTGTTCTGTGATGGGCATTTGTTATTTATTGTAATCAGAATCTATATAAAGCCTCTCCTCTCCGATAGGGAGGAGAGAACAATATCGACCAATCTGTATATCGTATGAACATGTGGTGTTACTATTTTATTGAACCTGATAGACATCCATGGCCAGATGTATATGGTTTATCACATTCAAAAGGGAAGAACGGGTATAAGTATGTCGACTTCAATTCAAACATTGGTTTGATTCACATTCTATGTTCTGAGATATATTTACTATCCAGAAATATAAAAAAACGGAGACTATGTTCTGAAAAAATAGTCCTTATCTAAAGAAATGCATTGAAAAATATAAGATCAACTATCATTTATCGAAGTTGAAAAAAATGTAGGAAGAAATAATTTAACTGCGTTTGTGTTAGTGCTACACCCGCAATGCAAAAGCATCAGCCACGGCTAGGGGACCCCCCCGTGCCTCAATTGCATGTTTTGGTGGAAGGTGTGGAATGTATTGTTACAAGCAGTATATAACTCAAAATAAGAACAAATGAATTTGAAATGACTTATTAGTTGATGTAAATAAACTGGAAAGTTGTTGAGCTCTGATATCCACCATGCTCAAGACCGATTTTACTTCTTGGTTGAATCTCTACCCAGCGTAACTAAGAGCATCTCCAAAAGCCTCCACAATGTTTCCTTACATTGTGGGGAAAAAAAAACTCCCTATAATATGTAGGGAGCCTTTTTTTTATCATTCCAAAAGCCTCCTCATTATTACCCTATCTTCAATCCGAATGACCCATTTACCCCAATTCATATCTATAAATAATAAAATTTAAAATCACATTTTATAATTTATCAAACATTGACATGAAATAAAAATCATTTAAAAAATATAAAAAATAAATAAAATGATTAAAAAAACATAAAATATAAATAACATTAGTAAAACTCATATTATCGAAATTAGAAATATTCTAACTTAAAAGACAACAAGGATAATAAAATAATATTACAACTTCCTAAAATTCTGCATGTAGTAGCCACTGATGCTCAATAAGATCTTTTTGAGGTTGGGAATGAGTCTCTCTATCCCGGATACGATGATGAACGCTAATAAATTCCATCAATTCAGTTGTACGCTGATGTGATACGGTTATGCTTGGACACTCATCAATTGTATCATTATTGTATTCTGGAGCATTGACATCTCGCTCATCTTCAACAATCATGTTATGCATTATGATGCATGCTGTCATAATTTCTTTGAGCGTCTCACACTTCCACAAACGTGCCGGTCCTCGAACAATAGCGAATCGTGCTTGTAATACTCCAAATGCTCGTTCCACGTCCTTCCTTGCTGACTCTTGAGCTGCAGCAAAATGCTTCTGCATATTCCCTTGAGGGGACGATATTGTTTTCACAAGTGTTGACCATGGTGGATATATTCCATCGGCGAGATAGTATCCCATTGTGTAGTTGTTGTTGTTGATTGAGAAGTTACATGGAGCAGAACGTCCTTCGGCGAGGTCAGCAAAGACAGGTGATCGGTCGAGCACATTGATGTCATTGTGAGATCCCGGTAATCCAAAAAAGGCATGCCATATCCACAGGTCATACGAAGCTACAGCTTCTAAAATAATGGTAGGTTCATGAATATGACCAGAGTACATACCTTTCCATGCTGTTGGGCAATTCTTCCACTTCCAGTGCATGCAGTCAATGCTACCCAACATACCAGGGAATCAACGACTTTCACCAACAACTAACAATCTTGCAACATCATCATTGTTTGGTCGCCTCAGATATTGATCATAGAAGACTGCAACAACCGCTCTAGCAAATCTCTTTAGGCTCTCGATTGCAGTACTTTCTCCTATCCGCACGTAATCATCAACAGAGTCTGCCGCTACTCCATAGGTGAGCATCCTCATGGCTGCGGTGATCTTCTGAAGGGAAGAGAGACCCATTATTCCAGCACAATTTCTCTTCTGGAGAAAGTATGGATCAAATTGTTCCACCGCCTCTTGAATTCGAAGAAATAACTCATGACTCATCCGAAATCTCCGACGAAATAAATGTGCCGGATATATGGGTTCTTGAGCAAAATAATTCTGGAATAGTTTGTTGTGTCCTTCAAGTCGATTACGCATAATCGTTGCATGACCTTGAAGGGAACCTCTCATTGATCTTGAATGCCTTTGATTACGGAGTCGTATCGAATTTAATGTAGCTATTGCAAGCAACTCAACTTCATCATCTGAGTCCGAGTCATCAAGAACCATGTTTAAGACTTGATCCACCATCTCCTTTAAGAAAAAATAGTAAGCATGACATTACATATAGATATCAAAAGGTCTCCAAAAATATAGATATCATCAAGAATTCTAAATAGCTGCTGTCCAAAAATGAATTAAGACCTCTAGCTTAATTATTTTTTTCTCTAAAAAAACCTACCCGAAGCACCTCGCCAAACATTCAATAATTCTAAGAATTCCAAAAAAAACTTTCACGTAGAAAAATTCAAGTCACGTAGTACGCCATCCAACTCAAAGAATACCAATTTGAAATCTATCTAAATCAAACAAAACACACAAATCAATAGCTTAAATTTTCCACAACCCAAGTCCCCATTTTTAATTCCCATCACACAATAGGTTACTCAGGGTTTCTAGTATTTCAATTTTCTTCAGACGGATGGCCGACGGCGGGCGGATGGTGGATGGGGCGGACGGACAGTGGACGGGATAAGTTTTGATTTTTTATTTTTTTAGGGTTTTTAGGGTAGAGAGGAAGATGGGATACATTTGGGGGAGATGATTTAAAAAATGGGGAGAGAGAGAGAGTTGGATGAAAAAAAAATGGGGTTTTGTTGAAAGGGGTAATATGGTAGGGAGAGGTGTAGGGAGGCTTCTGGAGATGGATTTTAAGGTTTTTGACTCCCTATATAGAGAAAAATGTGGTGTAGGGATTCTTTTGGAGATGCTCTAAGGGATTGTCACGCTCGTCCTCTAGGATTAAATTTAGCCACACTATTTGATTACTGTGCACTCTAAAAATCAAAGAAAAACAAGATTTTGTTGGTAGAATGAACAAGAGCGTGTGTGTTGTGTGTGTGTGTCCTCCTAAAATGGATGCCTGCCCTTTATATAGAGGCCCAAACCCTTGAAATTTCTGCATCCATATTATTGCAATTCATGCACTCATATGTATTCAAAAGTTCATATATCACATAGAGCAGTACAGTTCATGCACTCATATGTATTCAAAAATTGATATATCACATAGAGCAGCGCCAAATGAATTTATAAAAATAAATCTCAACAAATTCCTCCTCAATGTCATATGCATTTGTTTTTGAAGATTTATGAGACTGATATTTATTCACAAAAAAAAATTGCAGAAAAACTTGGACTAAACTTGCAAACTGTTAGTTCCAGCTAAAGAAGATATAAGGCATATCAATATACGTTGAAGGAGAAGGATTTTATTATTGCAAACTGTTATTAATATTGTTGATGTATCTTAGTTTATTTCTAGTTTTCTCTACATGATTTTTTTTAGTATGTATTTTCTCATGGATGTGGTGTAGATTATTTTTTTTCATAATATAATGATGAAAAAAATTAACTTATTTTATTAGTTGTATTTTACCATGGATGTGGTGTACCCATGAATTTTCTCATGGATGTGGTGTAGATGAATTTATTAAGTTGAAAATGGATTCTCTTAAGTATGTATTTTATCTTTGACATGGTGTATCCGAACAATATTAATTAATTTATTGATTTTATTAAAATTCATACAAACTTTTAACTTTTACCAAGGAAATATTTTCTAGGTCAACATGAAAATGTTGTGATCTTTTTACCAGGAAATATTTTAGCGGTAATACATAAATTCTACCGACGAAATTAACAATTAGCCACGAAATGTTTTATCTACCGACAAATTATTTTGTTAGTAAAAAGTCATTATTATTGAGGAAACAGTTTGTTGGAGATGTTTTTCCAAGGAAAAATGAGGTTTCCTTGATAAAAACATTTACCGACGGGGTATCTGTGATGAATTTGTCAAGAAAATATTTTGTTGGTAAACATTTTCACCAACGAAATTATGACATTTACCAAGGAAATGTTTCCTTGGTAAATGGCATATCTCTTTTAGTGATATTAGAAAATAGAATTTATCTAATTACTTAGATTAAATCATTGCTAATTTAATTAATTAGGTGTCAATCCTAAATTACTGGATCGTGAATCTAACATTGTGCACAACAAGCAACCCGATCAGTTGTTCAGTAGAACAGTTGCATTCACGTCTCTTGATTATATATAAACATAGCCATTTATCTAGTTTTCTTTTAGAGATTCCCGATTTGAATAAATTACAGTCTCATCTTTTATCAAAAAAAAAAATGGTTTCTCTGTTATGCTTCACATGTGTGCTAATTAAGGATTTCCATTTTTGCAATCCGATTTTTGAAAAAGTCTATTAGCACCCCTCTCCATAAATGATGATTAAGGATCAAATCATACGGCACCAATCTTAACAAAAAAAAATAGGATTTCTATTTTTTTTCCTTGGTAATATTAAGAGGAACATACAACCCTTACAAAAACTAGGGGAAGAATAAAAACAGGGATGAACAAAAATTAATTAAGCGGTTCGGATCGGGGAGATGAATCTCCAACCGCACAAACCATATATCAAAAAAAAAATTCTTTGCCCGAGAATAAAATGTCATGCATGAGAACAGGGGCGGAGACAAAGGGGGGCGGGCTGGGGCCCGGGCCCCCCAAGCCTCTTGATTTTTTTTTTTTGGTTATATGATTAATTGGGTTATATGGTTCATCCATAATTTTTTTTTTGAGTTAGGGTTCATCCATAATTGGTTGGTTGATAATGTAATGAAGGGTATATTGAAATTGAAAATGATAATATTATGTAGTTTTTTTTAGCCCCACTTTCAATCCACACATATTTTGATTATTCTAAAATAATATACATCATATAATGAGGTACATGTAATTACAAAAAATAAAAATATACTACAATGAATTGTATGCATGGTTCTATAAAAAAATGTAAACTTTTGTTTAGAAAAATATATACTTCGTTAAAATGAGTATATGTCACTAATGAAACATATATTACTGGAATTAGGATTGGAAATGGGACTGTGTGTAACAACATTAAAAAATGTTGTGTTTAGTTTCGTTTGCAGTTTATACATGTTTTGTATTTTTGAAAAATATATATCTAACTAATGAAGTAAATATCACGTTAACTAATTTCACGCAAATGGGTCCAAAGATGGACCACTTATCAACATTCATAGAAATTTTGAGATATGGATTTATGGATTTATGTTTTATTTTTAAAAAAAATTTGAGAAAAGCTTTGTTTTCTAGAGAATTTTTTGTTATGTAGATTTGAGGAATTGAAACATTATTATTTTTAACTCAAAGATTGTCGTTAACTTATAATTTTATTTTATTTTTCAAATTATTATGTTTTTATATACTTATATTTTATAAATATTTTTCACTTTTTACTATAAGTCTCTTTGCCCTGGCCCCCTCATGTTCTAACTTCTGGCTCCGCCCCTGCATGAGAAGGAGCAACAGGGCATAGTATTTATGCCCGTCCTTCTTTGTCATCCAGCAAGAGCAAAGGATTTACATTTCCAATACACAAACAACATGTTCGAAGAGTGACTTCTTCCATGACTAGAGGAAAAGAATAAATTGTTTTCATTCATTGGCAGCTTGGAATATCAATGACAGTTTATTCCAACTTATATATTCTTGTATGATTCACCACTTATTCCTTGTTAATAAACATGTTTTATGGAATAATTCACCCATATTCCATCATATTTTACGTGTGCTTTAAACCTTTTTTATTTTTCATTTTTATTCTTAATCGTGTAGAAGTTAGAACACTTATCAGTTAAAGGTCCTTATGTGAATAGTTGTTATATTTCTATTTTTTTCTATTTTTCTAGTTGGATGTTTTTCTTTTTGAGATTTCATAATTTGTATTTATAAATAGAGCAATTGGATCCTCTAAAATTTTCCTCTATTCTCACATTATCTGCCTTCCTTCTCTTTGGAGATTTCCTTTGCGAATAAAATATGGTCCATCTCTCATCCTTTATAAAAATAAAAATAAAAAGAATAGGAAAAAAAAGAGATGCTCATATACCATGCTTCATTTATACTTCATTTCATATGCGTGACAGTCTCTACCAAAGAACTGTTAGGGTTATCAATTTGTGTGGAAAATAGTTTTGAAGAAGGAAATTTGATGGAAGAGGGAATATATGTGAACGGGAAGCTTGTATTTACTTCAAACTAATAAAAGAGATTAAAAATATCAATTAAACAGAAAACCAAACAACGCTAAAAATTAAGCATTAAATATTATGTACTATTAAATATCAATGTCAAAATCTAATTAACAATGTTAGCCCTCTTAACTATTTATACCTTCTAGCTTTTTATTTTTTCATTAAATCAAACCATGCACATTTGGTTTTAATAATTTGGATGGGCAATGGGTAGTGGGGGCAGCTGCCCCACTCATTCCTATGTGGCTCTGCCTATGTATCTTAGTATATACTTTATTTCATATAATAACATGTATTTTAAGAAGAAAATGTATAATTTAAAAAAAATCAGTGTGGATTATAATTGGGGTTGCAATCAGAGTTGGACATATCATTTTTCTATATAATATTTTTGAAAACTCAATGAAACCAGGACCCAAACCAATGTTAGAAACAATAACCTTCATAAGTACATGAAGGTTCCAGCATTATGCAAAGGAAACCCTCCAATTATCTGAATGTTAATAATCGTATTCGTTTGAATCCAATTAAGGGTCCGTTTGGAAACACCTATTGAAAAGTTGTTTTTGTAATAAAGCTGTTTTTTAGGATGCTTTTTGACCATGTACTTTTATGGGATGATTTTTTTAAATCCAGGAATTACGTTTGTTGCTGGTAACAGAAGCTGCTTATCCACACTAGAAATTTGGGTAATGTTTGGTAACAAATCCAATGCTTAATACATCACATACGTAAGTTTACCTAAATACCCCTGTCTTCTCACATGTAACAAACACAGTAAGGGTTTGGTAAAAACAATTTGTCACCCCTACAAGCTTTCCACTTCCGATGGCTGTCTATCTCTCAATCAGATGACATTCATCCCACCTCGCCGGTGTGCCCTCGTTGATCCCCCCCCCCCTTCCAGCTCAGTGAATCGTCACCTCCCTATGTTTGGTTTTTTTGTTTTATTATTTTATTTCATATGATCTTTATCATTTTTTGAAAATGTTGGTGATTCAAATGAGAAGAACACCATCATATGCATTTTGAATCACTACATTATAAGAACATGTGAAACAACCCCCTGATCATTTTTTTATGGGGTTGACATTGAATTTTTTTTAAGGGTACACAAAAAGGGTGAAACCAGAGACCAAAAAAAAAAGTGCCCGAGGTGAGAGAATAAGTGGGCATTCATAAATAAACAAGGGTAATTTTGGGGTATGATGCAGACATTATAGCCGTACAATATATGGACGACCGAGATCAAATAGAACACAAGAAGAAAAGACATCTTGATGAATCGGGAGCACCGTGACATCAAACAACCATAACTTTTGAACAGTAGATCAGAATCTCTATTATAATATGTTCACGTATTCGTATCGACAAGCCCTACAGGAGTAGTGGCTTGGCCACTATGCCATTTTTCAGAGCGTTCTGAGATCGTCTTGGGGGTCAAATCGACGGTTCAAAGTTATTTTTACTATTTTTGTGTTGTTTTGAGGTTGTTAGGATTTTATTTCTTTGTTAGGATTTACTATATTTAAATTTGAATTTCAAATCATTATTTAAATTCAAATTTGAATTTTAGTTAGGATCAGATAAAGATCTATAAGATTTGTTTGTTAGATTTAGATAATTAGTTGAGATCCTAGTTTGTTGGGATTCCCTTCTATAAATAAGCTTGTGAACCCATTTGATTATTTAGATTATTGATATTTAAAATTTAGTTTATTTATCTCTTGTATTTTGTTAGGAGTACTAACAATTGCAAAGACCTCCCAATTATCTAATATTTCATCCGAAGTAGTAGATTATTGAAGCCCAACCCCCTGGCATTCTTTTGAAGAATCAACAGCGCCGTTGGAGCCTACTGATTTCGTTCTTTTGAACGGATCCATAGAAGAGCATGGTTGCACGCTGCATCAGCTAGTATCAGAGTCTGCGTCGATCTTCGGCGCATCGTTCTAAAAAAAAAAGAACATGCCACCAAGAAGACGTCCTCTTAGCGGCGCCTACGACCGAGAGAAGCTACAAACAAACCATCACAGCAGCTATAACAGTAACTAATAAGCACATGGATAAAAGGTTTGAGGCAATGAAGCGCCAAATGGAGGAGATGATGGCGTTTATGCAACGCCGAAAAGGATCTACAACTCGACGACAACGAGCACCGGTTCCACAATCTCCGACCACGCGATCTGAGGTGGATGATTCCATTTGAGGAGATTTCGATAACTCGTTCGAAGAGGCGATCTGTCCTCCTATCTTCGATGAAGATGAAGACGATGAAATTGAAAAGGCAAAACCTATCTTCGATGAAGATGAAGATGAAGAGATTGAAGAGGTAAAACTATCTTCGATGAAGACGAAGGGGTTGAAGATGAGAACCTCCCACCTATTTTTGATGAGGAGATTGAAGATGCGAGACTTCCCCATATCTTTTATGCAGAGATCGAGGAAAAAGATCTTCCACCTATCTTTGATGAAGAGATGGAGGAGATTGAGTCTAAGAGTCCCCCTCAAATATTTGGTAACAATGATCACATCCTTTCTTTATCTATTGCCTCTCATCATAGTCTTTTCACCACCAAAATCATCAACACCCACGTATTTTACGTGATTGGAGCTTCATCCAAATTGTTCCCGCTAGACCCCTTTCAATTCACCCATACCGCTTCACCATCGAAAAAGCTATCACATAAAGTATTTCAGCCACCCTACCTTTATTTTGTGGATTCATTCTTTCCCCCCTTCATTTCATCTGATCCACCATCCCTTCTCAGAAAGTTATTGCTTGAAAGTTGGATTCGTGAGTATTGGTCCGATTGGATGGATGTAATGCGGCACCCTAAAAGATTCATTGTTCGAAAGAAATCCATACCTGAAGTTCATGGTGAAAGTTCCGACGAGGATCTGAATTCGAGGGCGAATTCTCTCTAACCTGGGGAGGATGATATAGACATCATAGTCGTACAATATATGGACGACCGAGATCAAATGGAACACAAGAAGAAAAGACATCTTGATGAATCGGGAGCACCGTGACATCAAATAGCCATAACTTTTGAACCGTAGATCAGAATCGCTATTATAATATGTTCACGTATTCGTATCGACGAGCCCTACATGAGTAGTGGCTATGCCACTACGCCATTTTTCGGAGCATTCTGAGATCGTCTTGGGGGTCAAATCGACGGTTCAAAGTTATTTTTACTATTTTTGTGTTGTTTTGAGGTTGTTAGGATTTTATTTCTTTGTTAGGATTTATTATATTTAAATTTGAATTTCAAATCATTATTTGAATTCAAATTTGAATTTTAGTTAGGATCAGATAAAGATCTATTAGATTTGTTTGTTAGATTTAGATAATTAGTTGAGATCCTAGTTTGTTGGGATTCCCTTCTATAAATAAGTTTGTGAACCCATTTGATTATTTAGATTATTGATATTTGAAATTTAGTTTATTTATCTCTTGTATTTTGTTAGGAGTAATAAAAATTGCAAAGACCTCTCAATTCTCTAGTATTTCATCCGAAGTAGTAGATTATTGAAGCTCAACCCCCTGGCATTCTTTTGAAGAATCAACAGCGCCGTTGGAGCCTACTGATTTCGTTCTTTTGAACGGATCCGTAGAAGAGCGTGGTTGCACGCTGCATCAGGGTAGATGAAGGGTTCAAAGGTCATTTAACTGACCAATAATTAATTAATAAAATGGCTTCCCCGGAAAGCATACTTGGTGAGCTTTGAAAATAACGGATTTCGAGATAAGAATTGACGTTAATCAACTCATCGATTCTCAATTAAGCATCTGTGTTTGGCAACCAATTTGTGGCTTTTTGACCGACTAAAAGCAGAATCGGCTTCAAACGGGCTACCAAACGAGGCATAAGAAAAATTAGAAATTATCTGATATTTGTACATATTTGAATAGCGAGAGTATAGGTACAAATATCAATGGACCAATGCATCCTATCTGAAAAATTTTAGAATCCAACACATGTATGTTTTATATAACATTCAATTTTGATTATTTTGTATGATTAATCATAATTTTATAAATTTAAATATCAATTGTATTCACTTTTCAATGACATGAACAATCATAATGTGTTTTTCATCTATGTAACATGTCATCTGACCACTCAAATTAATTAATGTTTATAGTTATACATATAAATTATCTGAAAAATAAACCCAATAAATATCAGAATTCAAATGATTTAGGATGAGTAAGATATCTGAATCTAACCGATCAAAGATAGCCATCTTACATGGTGCTTCATTTATTTTTATTTTTCTAATTAAAATAGATGAATAATTATTCATTTAAATATTACATCTTTTTATTAAAAAAAAGATAGAAATCATGATCATAAATAAGTAATAATATTCTCACTTTAAGTTCAACCAACTCTCATCAGTGACACTGGTAAGGTGAGGTTAATCTCACATTGCCCGGGATCGAATCTGGAGCGATGATGAAAGATGCGTCACTGTGTGGATAGGGTTCCCACATTCATCTGTTTCAGGATGATGCTAAGGGTGTGTTTGTGCACAAAGTTGAAGGGAAAATAAAAGATAGTGAGGGAATTTGGGTCAAAGGGAAAGTGGTGGAAAGTAAAATTTTTTCCCTTTGACCAACTTTCAAGGTGTTTGTGCATGTGGTGAAAAAAATTTCCATCACTTTCTCTCATTTTCTCACCTATGGGGAAAGGAAAAGTTTTTCCCACTTTTTCTAATAAGACAAAATAGGAGAGGGAAAGTGATGGAAAAAAAAAATTTTTCCTTGTTTGGCACAAATGCTAGCTTTTTGAGTGGTCAAAGGGAAAATCTTTACTTTCCTTCACTTTCCTTCATACACAAACACACCCTAACGCATCTGAGTTTCACTCCATATATATTGTTAAAAAATCTGACCATCAGTACCTGTTTTATATATATAAAAACATATAAATACATTAAACAACAAAGTTGATATGGCCGAGTTGGTCTAAGGCGCCAGATTAAGGTTCTGGTCCGAAAGGGCGTGGGTTCAAATCCCACTGTCAACAATATGGTATATTTTTACATAAAACATGCAATTTTGCCACGTGGATATCCAACCGTCAAAACACTCCGAATTTTTTTTTTTTGGGCACCGTGATTTCCAACCTTGTTTCGTCTCCCCTGTTGGCATCTTCTCGTGGAGACGACGGAGTGCTCTTATTTTTTTTCCTGTGCCATATATCTTGATAGAATTTCAGTAAAGTATATACTTTGTTACATGTTATATTACATTAATTTAATAAAAGTAAAAAAAATATTTCACTTAAATACTTATCATATAAAAAAAATGATAAAACTGGAGTGTTCTTATTTTTTTTCCGTGCCATATATCTTGATAGAATTTCAGTAAAGTATATACTTTGTTACATGTTATATTACATTAATTTAATAAAAGTAAAAAAAAATATTTCACTTAAATACTTATCATATAAAAAAGATGACAAAACTATAGTTAAAATAGATTTTGATCATAATAAGTGATCAAATAGTATATTTTTACATTAAATAAGATTTCGACGATGTACAAATAAATATGTGATTTACTATAGTATAAAAATAATTAGCATGTCTCTGAATGGTATATATACAAGAAGTCCATTTTATAACTATGATTGTATTGTTTGTCCATTTTCGCGCGTGCTTCTCTTACGTGGCCTATTACTTTTGATGTTATGTAATAAAATTCTTTCAATACTTAAATAAATGACAGTATATGGAATAATTTTTATATGTATATATCATATTTAAGGATGTTGTTAACTTACTTGTTTTAGTTGAAATTTGGTCTGGAAGCAGAATATGATGCAACCATATAAGTAGCAAGCGATAATACACTACAATAAGAATATAAGAAGATAAAGTCATAAGTAATTGAAAGTATAATAAATATGACAAGTAAATCAAAATATCTTATTTATTAATTCTTTTTAAAATGTTTACAAACCTTTAAGTACAAGACATCCCAATATAGAAAAAAAAATTTCAAAAAAGTGAAATTTAACAAAGATTTAAAAATGAAATCAAACTTTTTAATCCATATCTCTTTGAGTCTTTAATGTGCGATATATAACATAAGGAAAAGCTTTCTTTCTGGATCAACATACATAAGGAACAGAATTAATTAAAAAAAATCTATCTCTCTTTTAAGTCTTTATTTATATACATAAACAAAAGGAACAGAATTACCAAATGAAATTTTTTCATAAACACATGAATAAATGTTTACTAAATTTCATAAACATTAGATACGCATTTCTATATTCAATAAATGAAATTTATTGGATGCATTATTACCAAATCAAACGTTTGCATACGTTTTATTTTTTCTTGAATGCATGCACATAGAATGCAAATGTGCATGAAACAATTGCTTGTGTTAAAAAATAAAAAATCTCCATTATATATTGAATGTTGTTGTGAATATAGTGGATACCCACCACTCCTCCTAACCATAACCTCCCCCACTCTTCAACTCTATAACCCCTCTCATTCAACTCCATAACCTCCACTATTAATCACCCCACTATGTACCCCCTCACCTCTATGAACTTGTAACTTCTCACATTTGGAATTCCTCCATGCACCCTATAAATAGAGGGGTCTCTCATGTATTCCACAACCAACAAGTGAATAAGAAATCTCTCTCCACTTATATTCTTTATATGTCTTGTGTGCTTTGTTTATGTATACTATTATGTTCATGTATTCTATTTAGTTCACAACACGTTATCAGCACGACGACGCTCTTGTCTAATTCGCTAAAGAGGTTTGTATTTTGGTGAGTTTATGATGCTCAAATAATCATGACTATATTTTATATATTGTGTACAACATGGTAGAGAATTTTATGATTTTCTTTTTGATAAAGAAAAAAAATGTTTTCTTACTTTATGCTACATAATTAAATATTCTCATTCGTTATATTCTTTTATATATATTTTTTAAGAGTGCATTTCTTTATGCATTTTCTATATGCATATATAAATCCATGGTTTATAATAAAATCCCATCTTATGGGTTCTTATTTATCTCAACAAAAAAAAAATCCTTTTATTGGTTTGTATTTTTTATGATTATTCACGGTTTTGTATTATGGTATTGTTGATATTGTTATCAACTTTTGTTAATAAAAATGATTAAAGTAAAAAAAAAAAATTTGCAACTGGATTGATATATGCATGCAACTGTATATATATATATTTCACATGTTGGTGTAGTTAGAATCTCCCACATTCATAGTAGCATGTATTAATTGTAGTTGAGAAAGGTAAATGACAAAAAAAAAATTACAAATTTCTAAGCACAGGTGTTTTGATGATTAAAATTTGTTCTATTTGACTATGGAATTATATTTTGATGTTTCACTTATTGCTTAGATTTGTGCTAACATCAACCCTTATTCCTTGTATCAATTAATTTCATATTTATAAATATTTGATTTGAGATTTATTTTAATGTTACAATGTCATGTGTCCCTATAGGACCATACAAAAATTGTATTTACATGGATCCCTGAAGGACCATGTAGAAGTTATGAATTATGTGTCCCAATAAGACCATATGCAAATTTTATTTTATTTTATCCCTGAAGGACTAAAAAAAAACATTATTACATGGATCCTTGCAGGATCATGTGAAAGATATGATTAAAATGTATCCCTGAAGGACCATATAATTTTTATCCCTGAAGGATATATATATACATAAATCATGATTGCTCGTATCCCTGTAGGACAAAATAAAAGTTATATGATATATTTTTTTTAGGTCCTTGAAGGACCAAATGAAAAAAAAAATTCATGTATCCCAGCAGGAACATGTAAATTATGATTAGCATTCACCATTATCATCATAATGAAGAGGATTTAAAGATTAATTCCTCATTGACAAAGGTCCACCGACCATTATGCCTCAAATATGCTCCAGTTGTAGCAATATTGAGAGCATCAATTTTATATATTCTCATTGCCGAACAACGATTTTTTTTTCTCATATAACCCAACTCAATGGCATAGCATCATTACCTGAAGTAAATGCATTTTATTTTATGTTCGTCATGGAAGTTGTGGTCAAGAATGATGAGATCATGATTTATATAGTCAATAGCACAACAATCATAGAGTTTGTAAAACATCTCAAACCACTGGAAGTGATTTGCTATTAAACAAAAGCATAATTGAAGGGAAAAAGTTTGCAGAACAAACCCCTAACACAAGGAAAATGATTGTTATCAATTTGGTGCTTAAAATATGGTCACGTACCTGATGTACGATCAAATTTTGTCATTTATGTATTTTTTTATCATTTTTCTTTGTTATCTGAAATGCATTTTCCTATTTTTATATTTATCTTATTTATTTCATTTTTCTTTTTACAAGAATGGCTATGGTTGGTGACATCTGTCTGGCAGACAGCGCAACAACGCATACGATCCTACGAAATAAAACATATTTCTCGACATTGACATTAATCAATGCAAATGTTAATACCATCTCTGGTACTACAAAATTAATTGAAGGCTCCGGAAGAGCAAATATAATATTACCAGGAGGTACAAAATTTTGTATTAATGATGCATTATATTCAGCAAGATCCAGAAGAAATCTGCTAAGTTTTAAGGATATTCGTCTTAATGGATATCATATTGAGACTATAAGTGAAAATAATATGGAGTATTTATGCATTACTTCAATTATTTCAGGCCAAAAGCATATATTAGAGAAACTTCATGCTCTCTCATCCGGGTTGTATTATACAACCATAAAAACAATCGAATCATACACTGTAATGAACCAGAAGTTCTATGATTCAGATATTTTTACGCTTTGGCATGATCGCCTCGGGCATCCAGGGTCTACAATGATGCGTCGAATAATTGATAATTCATTTGGGCATCCGTTAAAGAACCAGAAGATTCTTTTACCTAATCACTATCAATGCACTTCGTGCTCACAAGGAAAATTGATAGTTAGACCATCCCCTACAAAAGTCAATGTTGAGTCACCAACATTTTTGCAAAGAATTCAAGGGGATATATGTGGCCCAATCCACCCCCCATGTGGACCATTCAAGTATTTTATGGTATTAATAGACGCATCTGCTAGATGGTCGCATGTTTGTCTATTATCCACTCGGAATGCTGCATTTGCAAGACTACTTGCTCAAATAATCCGATTACAGTCTCATTTTTCGGATTATCCTATAAAGTCAATACGCCTTGATGGAGCTGGTGAATTCACATCGAAAACTTTTAACGACTATTGTATGTCGCATGGCATCGATGTTGAACACCCTGTTGCTCATGTGCACACCCAAAATGGATTAGCTGAATCATTTATTAAGCATCTTCAGCTAATTGCACGTCCTATGCTTTTGAGGACAAAATTACCCCTTTCAGCTTGGGGTCATGCTATATTGCATGCAGCAGCATTAGTTCGCCTTCGGCCAACTGCTTATCATCAATATTCCCCTTTACAGCTTGTATTGGGTCATCAACCAAATATTTCACATCTTCGTATTTTTGGTTGTGCTGTACAAGTTCCTATTGCCCCTACACAACGAACTAAAATGGGCCCTCAACGTCGATTGGGAATTTATGTAGGATTTGATTCTCCTTCTATTATAAGATATCTTGAACCATTGACAGGAGATGTTTTTACCGCTCGATTTGCGGATTGTCATTTTGATGAGACAATATTCCCGTCGTTAGGGGGAGAAAATCCGTCGCCAGAAGAACGACGTGAACTTACTTGGAAAACTCCATCTTTGGATCATCTTGATCCTCGCACTAATCAATGTGAAACTGAAGTGCAAAGAATCACTCATCTTCAAAGAATTGCGCATCAATTGCCAGATGCATTTAATGATGCAGCAAAAGTGATGAAATCACATATTCCAGCTGCTAATACTCCAGCTCGGATTGATATTCCAATAGGAAAAACTGTTAATATGCCGGCTAATGAATCAACAAAGACACGCCTGAAGCGTGGAAGACCTATAGGCTCAAAAGATTCGGCTCCTCGAAGGAGAAAAACAATGAAGAATAATTCTCTAGAAGAGCATGAAACACTTGAAAGACTCACAATAATAAATCCTACAGAAGAAGTCCCTGAAGTGACACAAGTCCCCGAAGAGACTGACGTCCCTGAAGTGATACCCGTACATGAAGATCAAGTACATGGAAATGAAGAAATTTCCATAAATTACGCAAATTCACAAATATTGTGGGATCGAAAGCAAGTGCTTGTTGATGATATATTCTCTTTTGCAGTAGCTACAGAAATCATTTCATATGATGATTCAGAACCACGTTCAGTGGATGAATGCAGACGAAAAAATTGTTGGCCACAATGGAAAGCTGCTATTCAAACAGAATTGGATTCACTTGCAAAACACCAAGTATTTGGACCAGTAGTCCTAACCCCTGAAGGTGTTAAACCAGTAGGATGTAAATGGGTGTTCGCAAGAAAACGAAATGAAAGAAACGAGATTGTTAGATACAAAGCTCGTCTTGTGGCACAGGGTTTCCTGCAGAGACCTGGGATCGATTTTGAAGAGACATATTCTCCTGTGATGGACACAATCACATTTCGGTATTTAATTAGTCTTGTAGTCTCAGAAGGACTTGACATGCATCTAATGGATGTGGTTACTGCATATTTATATGGAAAATTAGATACCGACATTTATATGAAAGTTCCTGAAGGACTAAAATTGCCTGAAGCAAAACCACGAAACATGTACTCAATCAAGCTAAGACGATCCTTGTATGGATTAAAGCAATCTGGACGAATGTGGTATAACCGTCTTAGTGAGTACTTAATAAAAGAAGGATATGTCAATGATCCAATATGCCCCTGTGTATTTATTAAGAAAACGGAACTTGGATTTGCCATTATTGCAGTATATGTTGATGATATTAATCTAATTGGGACTCCTGAAGAGCTCGAAAAGGCTTCTGAATATCTAAAAAAGGAGTTTGAAATGAAAGATCTTGGAAAAACAAGATATTGTCTCGGCCTGCATATTGAGCGGAGTTCAAACGGGATACTTGTTCATCAAACAACATATGTTGAAAAAATCCTGAAGCGTTTTAATATGGACAAATGTCATCCATTAAGTACTCCTATGGTGGTAAGGTCACTTGACCCAAAGAAGGACCCTTTTCGTCCGAAAGAAGATGATGAAAATCTTCTTGGTCCTGAAGTACCTTATCTTAGTGCAATTGGTGCCTTATTATATTTAGCCCAATGCACTAGACCTGACATTGCATTTTCAGTTAATTTATTGGCCAGATTTAGTTCTGCACCAACTCGACGGCATTGGAATGGTGTGAAGCACATTTTTCGTTATCTTCGTGGAACGTCAGACATGGGCCTATTCTATGCAAAAGATTCCAATAATGGTGCACAATTGAAGGGTTATGCAGATTCAGGATATCTTTCAGATCCTCACAAGGCTCGCTCACAAACAGGGTATGTATTCACTTGCGGTGGCACAGCGATCTCTTGGCGATCTACGAAACAGACTTTGGTCGCCACGTCTTCTAACCACTCTGAGATTCTTGCACTCCACGAAGCAAGTCGGGAATGCGTGTGGATAAGGTCTTTGGTTCATCATATTCATACTGCATGCGGACTATCTCTCATTACAGATGTTCCAACAACTATTTATGAAGACAATGCAGCATGCATTGCTCAAATCAAAGGGGGATATATCAAGGGTGATAGAACGAAGCATATTTCTCCAAAATTCTTTTACACTCATGAGCTCCAGCAGAGACATGAAATTGATGTTCAACAAATTCAGTCAAAGGACAATCTTGCAGATTTGTTCACTAAAGCTTTGTCGACGTCAACATTCAAGAAGCTGGTGTATAACATCGGGATGCGACGAGTTAGCGACCAAAATTCTTGAAATCTTGTACTTATGAGGGGAGTAATTTTTTTATGACATTTTGCGAACTGTACTCTTTTTCCTTCGCCTAGGTTTTGTCCCAATGGGTTTTCCTGGCAAGGTTTTAATGAGGCAGTGTTAAACGCATACACCATTATACGATTAAGTTACATTGTACTCTTTTTCCTTCGCTTTGGTTTTTTCCCACTGGGTTTTCCAAGCAAGTTTTAATGAGGCAATTATCTTAGCGTGGTGGTCATCCAAGGGGGAGTGTTGTGAATATAGTAGATACCCACCACTCCTCCTAACCATAACCTCCCCCACTCTTTAACTCTATAACCCCTCTCATTCAACTCCATAACCTCCACTATTAATCACCCCACTATGTACCCCCTCACCTCTATGAACTTGTAACTTCTCACATTTGGAATTCCTCCATGCACCCTATAAATAGAGGGGTCTCTCATGTATTCCACAACCAACAAGTGAATAAGAAATCTCTCTCCACTTATCTTCTTTATATGTCTTGTGTGCTTTGTTTATGTATACTATTATGTTCATGTATTCTATTTAGTTCACAACAAATGTGATGTTTAAATGACAGGCAATTGTATTATTGCTACATCTATCCATTCATCCTCTGACCACGAAAAATTATTTAATATTAATTTGAAAGTTATAACCGATTCGATGTTAATTAAATGGTTAGTGTGTGTCCAATATATAATGCCTTTATGCATTTAAATGTTTGGTTCTTGAAACGTTTAAATAATTACGAGTGTGTTATTATATTTTCTATATATTTATATGTTTTTTTATTTTAGTTTTTTCAATCAAACCAATGTACCGATTATTATTCTTGTTCTTTTCATGTGAAATTATTATTTCTAGCAATCTTTGGCCTTTTCAATAAAAAAAATCCAAAAATCCAAACAATGAAAAACACCCAAATCAAACAAATACATATACAAAATTTTAAATAAAAAAAAAGAAATTTTAATCGAATCCGAAAATGAAATTTAAATAAAGTTTAATTAAAAAAAAACAATCCACCTCTGTTGGAGTCTTTATTTATATACATAATAAAAAGCAACCCAATTCCCTGCCTTTTACATTGAAAACAAAATATGTAACACAATAAGGAGATAAAATATATTTCTCAAACATGGTGAATGCAATTCCATCAAATGATATGCGTAATAAAATTTAAGAAAATATTTTAAGATAAGAAAATCAAACAACATGATTAGATAGAAAAAAAATATAGCATCCATCCATACATCCCAAATTTGTTATTGAAAGTTCGGAATTCCTAACATCACGATTATCACATCTACTATAATTCATTTTTACACCTTTTTTTCAAAATCAAAATTTTTATTACTCTTTTCATCATCATTAACAAAAGTGCCAATTTATGGAGAATAATAAATTTAACACAAAGCATTCTCATACTTTCTTATCTCTAGCACAAAATATAAGGGGATAAAACATCATCTACTATTTTCATCCATTTGTCAATTCAAACAAAATAACTTCATCAAATGATTATTTAAATAACAAACAAATCCATATTGAAAAATGATATCTTTTATGCTTGGCATAATCAACTATCAGATTTTCTACGTGCTGATCCATTAATATGAATGACGTGCTTATCAGAAGAAAAAATTGTAGATGATTTTTCACATGCACAGATATTTGTAGATTTTGTTTGATGTGGTTCCAGTGATAAAATTTCAAAATGCTATTGAATTGATTAGAATGCAACCTGTTGCTTCTTCTTTTGAAGCTTGGAAGAGGTATGATTGAGAACATACATGTTTTTTGTTTTGTTTAAATAAACAAATTACAAAAGATCTATGGATAATTACCAGATCCACTGTTATGCTACTTCCAACCAGAATAGAGAATCGAAGATGAATCTGTTAGAGGGAAAGCAATTTTTTTTTTATTAAAGAAGAAACAAAGGAAAAAAAACATATTAAGTTTATTTACAACGTAAAACAGATTAGATGATCAAAATAAGCTTCATACATACCAAATATTAACCCACCTTCATAAGATTAGTAAAAATGTTGAGAGAGAGAGAAGAAAAAGGAGAAAGATGATGGATCCATTTATCCAAAAGAATGAGGATGACAATGAATGAGTTTGTGGAAGACCATCAGCCATTGTTTTCTTAAAGATGATGAGGGGATTGAATTGAGAGGGAATGAATGATGAGGGGGTTGAATGGAGAGGGAGATGAATCTGATGGTGGCGGTTTGCTAGGTTGAAGTTGAAGGGTCTACTAATTAAAATGATCAGGGTTTTGTGTTAGAAACAAACGATGACTAATTAGGCCCTTCAATTTGTTTTATTTATTGATATGTCCCTGTTTTTTTTAAAAAAAAAATTTGTTGAACCGACACAAAAGCATATTGAAAGAGGGTAATGATTTTTAAAAGATTGTATTGATAGTTTGTATTTATGTTCCAAGGACCTGCAATGGAAAAGTGATTCTAGGGACCATGGATGCCTCTATTGCTATTGTAAGTTAGAAACAAATGATGATATTCAAATAATAAATTATAAAATTATAAATTTTATGAACACTTCCCTTTGTATTCTCATAATATTATGATATTCATATATAATTATAAAATAACAAATTGATTAATATAATTTTATCATATGATATAATTTTATGATATATTTACATATGTCATACATGATATGATGAAAATATGAATAATTTTGGATGACATTACAATTACAATGATATGAAAGGATTCTCATGAGATTGAATATAATTGAAGGGGGTAAAATAGTATAATGGTTGTCATTAAATAAAGGGGTGTAATGAGGAAATGAATTGTGATGGGATTGAATTGATTGATTTTAATAGTAATCAATAATAATAATGTTTGGGTGTGAAATGGTTTTGGGATTGATGATGATTTTGATTTAAAAGGGGTGTGAATTGATTGTCATGGGAGAGCTAAAATGGTCAAATGGCTATGTGGATGAATTGGAATAGGATTAAAGTGATTGGAAGGGGTAAAATGGTCAAATGGACGGTTTTTTGTTTAGCAGCCTTTTATATAGTAATATAGATAAATAATTTGCTCTCTATTTAATCTCCTAACAAACAAATCTGTTTCCCTGATTTTATGAGATTCACCTTATATCATAATTAAGATCAAATCTTAACTAATTATCAATTAGGTACCCATCCTAATATGGTTTTATCATGGCTATCTGATGTTGATACACCGGATCGAGACATAATCCCAACAATCACAGTTGTTGGGAAACGAATACATAGAAGCCATCGATAAAACACGAGATCATATATAAGAATGAAACACAATCATACGAAGAACACAAGAATAATGTGGTTCGGCCTAAGCCTACATCCACGTGGCAGAAAAATAGAAAATCCACTATAATAATTGAGATACAAAAAATACCTTACAAACTCTCATGGAGTTACCCTCCTTTGAACCCTCTCAACCTCTCTCCTATGGATCTCTACATTATGCCAGTCAACTTTTACCCTGAAACCCTAGAGGATATTTATATGAATAAATAATTTTCTCCCCAAGTAATCTCCTAACAATCAAATATGTAACAAACAAATCTTTTTCCCTAATTTTAAGAGATTCACTTTATATCATAATTAAGATCAAATCTTAACTATTACCAATTAGGTGTCTACCCTAATATGGTTTCATCATGGTCATCCAATGTTGATACACTGGATCGAAACATAATCCCAACACCCCACCCCACCCCTATCCTTCATCGTGCTTCAAAGGGCGTCGACTCAACATGGACATGTAAAGATGAATTTTATGTTGTTCATTGATTACCCATATTCAAGATTGATCATGATAAAAAAAAACATATTTTTTCTGAAAATCTAATTTTTTTCAAAGTTAGAACTGATTTTCAAATAAGATTAAACAATTAAAGTGACAAAATGGGAGTCTGAATTCAGCCAGGATGGGCTTCGATCAGTTCGATCAATATCGAATTGCATGAATCGAACTACACAGTGTCACGCCCTATGATTCGAACTGCACAGTCAATTATTATTATTATTATTATTATTATTATTATTATTATTATTATTATTATTATTATTATATCGGAGGGACCCTCCGTAGCTGATTTTATGGTCGAACTGGGAATGTTACCTCCGCCTATTTGCCCCGGTCCCACGAAAACACAGTCAATTGTTATATACATGTGTCACTCTTTTAATGAATACTGACATTATTGACTAAACTCAAACTTGATTGAATCCAATAGAAGAGTGATGTATGTACCCAATAATAGACTGTGGAATTTGATTTATAGGCTGTGCAATTTGATTCATAAGCTGTGTAGTTCGATATTAACCGTATTGATCGAAGCTTGTCCTGACTGGATCTGGACTTGCAAAATGGTTAGCTTGGGTCCCGTCCGCTCCAAAGGGCATCGGCTCGGCACGGACGTGCCGTAACAGCGGACCGGTTAGACAATCCCAGAAAAGGTTGGGACATTTACACACAAGGCAAGCGAACCATCCCCGCCAAATTTTTTCGCCCTTACAAAGGAGCGAGTCGAGTGATCCATCGATAGATTCATCTCTCTCGTCGAATCCGTTCTCTTCCATGGCTCGTCTCGTTCCGAGATCCGGCGACGCAGTCTTCGCCAACGTCGAACGCGTCGTAAGTTTCAGAAACCCTAACTTTCCATCTCTCTCTCTCCCTCTCTGAATCTGAGCTTGATCGTTGAACTCGGATCAGAACGCGGAGCTGTTCACGCTGACGTACGGCGCGATCGTGAGGCAGCTGATCACGGATCTCGAGGAGGTCGAGGAGGTCAACAAGCAGCTCGATCAGATGTGAGTACCCCCTGTTTTTTTGGATTTATTTTAGATGTTGTGAATTTTTTGGGGGTTCTGTTTTGATGGATTCAGTGTTTGTTGTGAAGGGGTTATAATATCGGGATCCGCTTGATCGACGAGTTCCTGGCGAAGTCGAATGTCTCCAGGTGCGTCGATTTCAAGGAGACGGCCGACGTCATTGCAAAGGTTTTCTTTCTCGTTATGGATTTCATATTGAGTTTCATGTAGAGAATGATTTTTCATTGACAAGTTATGACTGCCGTATTTTTTTTTTATTTTTTTGCCAAACTGACATGTAATCTTGAATTTTGGGTTGCTATGGCTTCATTTAACATTGATACTGCACTTTGATTCATGGAGAAATTTGACTCAACTTCCACTTTTGGGGGCATCCATGCGGTTTCATGAGAAAATTTGATAACGCAAAATCAATTTTAAATGGGTTTCGGTCAATGAATCTGCCGCTGTTTAAAAATTGTTTATTTCTGTTCTTTTTTTTTCCCTTTAAATCTGATTTGTTTTTGGCAGTGAGATCATCGCAGTGAGATTTGACTATAAATTGGATCACAAAAAAGAGGGAACAAAGAATGGCCAACAGTGGTTTTTGTTTCAATTGTGGTCGGACTGAAATTATATGCTGATTTGCATAAACCAACCATGGCTGTTAGAGTTCCGCCTCTTGGATTATAGTGCTGTGGTACACTGCAATCATGTAGGTTTGAGAAAGATTTAGATGGTTGGGGAACGCCAGTCTATTGAGGAAATGGTTTTTCTCTTCTTTTCTGATTACTTTATGTTCTGAAATTTTCTTCTGAAGTTCTTTGAGTATGATTTGGAAAATGGAGGCAAATGTATTATCCAGACAACCTATACAAGAAAATGAAGTTTCTTCTGACATAGAACTGAAGGAAAAGATGCCTCTAGTTTTATTATCCACATATAGTTAACCCCTTTTCATTTTTCTTTTGAGAATTTTTATTTGTTATGCTTTTCACGCATGATCAATCGATTTCTCAGTCAAAGTTTTGCTTTATCTTGGAACCATCTTATCCATCCAAGGGATCTAGAACCAGACCCGTGAAGAATAATTACTCACTTACCTCGGCAGTTGCTTTCAATAACGAGAAATTGGACAGGGAAAGCCCATCTACATAAAGAAGAGACTATTGTTGTATTATTGGTTTGTATATTTTGTATGCCTCTCCTTGTGGACCAATCTGCTAATCCATTAAAGGAAGAACTTATATAGTTAATGGTTTTGTATTTTTAGTTGGCCATGGTAAATGGCTTACTGTCCAAGGATTTAAAATAGTAATGTAAGGATATCTCTCCCAAGTTTAAATGTTTTTTTTTATATATATTTTCTACAACATTGTGATTATTGCTCATTAGTAGATTTTGGTGTTACTCTTAAACAGGTTGGTTTCAAAATGTTCTTGGGAGTCACTGCATCAGTGACCAATTGGGATTCTGATGGGACAAGTTGCAGTCTTGTATTGGAGGAAAATCCATTGGTGGACTTTGTTGAACTTCCTGATATGTACCAAGGACTCCATTACTGCAACATCCTAAGTGGAGTTATCAGAGGAACTCTGGAGATGGTGAGTTAATCTCTTATTCACTTCTTAGGAGCAGGGTTGTATGGATGTATGCTCGTTACTTAAAAATGAATATTGTTGCCTGTTTTTATATTTCGTGTATGTTTGGGAACTTTTTTTTTCTACAAGAAACAAAAAGAAACTTATCCTATCTTTCCATAGGTTTCTGTTGTCTTGGACTCTTGGCATTTGACAAGGCATTAGTCATAACTATACTTGTAAGCAAATGTCTTATTTGTTGCTATAGTTCCAACAAGGATGAGTTCGTATTTGTAAGGGGGGGATTTTTTTTATCCAATCCAATCTTTCCATAGGACTCGATTGTCTTAGAATTTGATGAGGTATTTTAGTCATGATACATGTAACTACAAAATTAAAAAAAAAATGTTTTCTCCAACGAGGACGAGTTTGTATCTTGGAATGTTCTTTGTTAAACAGCAAAGAGGGAGTGTATCTTGGAAGCTTATAGAGTTCTAGTCTGAACATCCATAGGTATTGGAGGTTTTCCATTGAATAGTTTAATTGTTTGATCTGGCTGTATTCGGCTATTATTTTCTTTTCTAATTTTCGTTTCTTTTTAAGGAGACATCTTCTCATATCCTTAGATATTTACCATGATATTAAATTTGGTGGACATCCCTCCTGTTTATCTAAAGAGAAAAATGATTTGGTTTAAGGTCCTCTCATCGTGTTGTGCATCCAAATAATTTTGGCTATCAAAATGGTTGACTAGATGAAATAACTATGCAATGGTTTTGGTTTATGTTTTGATCATTAGGTGCCATTCTAGTATCTGGGCACTAACATTTGAGTTGTTAGCTTTGTCAATCATTCTGCAAGTAATGGCCATGTCATCTTGTCAAACTCTGTAATTGTTCACTCAAATTGCGTAGACTTTTACTCTAAAATATGAACTTTGCTCTTTAATTATAAAAATTTATCTGTTCTTCCACTTCCACTTCCACTTCATTGGATTTTTCCTTTTATATGGCTCAGGTGTCAATGAAGACAGAAGTCACATGGGTTCGCGACATGTTGCGTGGGGATGATGCATGCAAGTTACGAGTGAAACTTCTGAAGCAAGTCCCTGAAGAATACCCATACAAAGATGATGAGTAATCCCACGTCGTAAAATGTATAAAGTATGTTATTGTTCTGTTTTCCTGTTTCTTTTACCTTATCGCTTCAATAGTAGGATATTCAATCAGTCTTTTCAGTTTGCCTCCAAAGCAATTCTGTTAGTAATTCCTGAGAGATACTTCTATCATTTTTAAGTAATCAAAATAGGGATCTGTGTGGTTGGTCTCCATTTAAGTTCTAGTTAGACGCATTTTGCATTGGATAGTGGACATGACTTGGAATCAAAATGCAGAGCACCAAACCACTTATCTGCTAAGCTTGTCTTTCCATCCTTTACATCCCTCATTATATTCAATCACTAATGACCTTCAAATTGGATTATTGGTCATTCAATTATGCATTTGTGATAGGGCACGGTTACACCCACTACCCATTCTACTTGTCCCACCACCTAATTGAATTCACCACCAGCCTTTTTGTTTTTCCCCAAACCCACCACCCTATAAATATAAGCACACTAAAACACCAGGCCCACCACCCACCACAGATTTTACACTTCTTTTTATTCCCTCTTTGCTTTATCTCTCACTCACCCGTTGTTCAACCGTCGTGCCATCGTTCCGATGATCCTCTACCGTCGTGATCCCCTCACGTGACCGCCCGTCCCTCCCTTTGCCACACCATCCCTCTACCACCCGTCACTCCCTTACACATTTTTTTTTTTATTTGGTGGACGAGGAGGGAGACTTGAAGATGAAGAGGAGCAGGAGATGTGAGTGGTGGTGGTGCAACTTCCACCAATTTTTATTATTTGGTGTTTGTTGTTTGGGTGGTGCAACTTCCATTTGACACACATCGATAGTGGAGCACGAAAGTTTAATAAATTTTATTATGGATTTCTGTTTTATGTTCTTCAGTAGGTATAAATAGTTATAACCCATTTTGATGAATTGAAATAAAGACCCATGTTCATATTGCAACTAGATCTCATTCAGATTCTTGTCCGTTTGCATATGCTTGAGGGAATGAGAGCTTGAGTGCTTGATATATATATGTTTTTAATCACAAGTCATGCATGCATAGTGAAATTAGTTGTCTGGGTTCCATTACATTTCAACGATGGTGTTGTATTTTTCTAATTTTAAAACAAATCAGAATCCCCACTGCTTGTATCCCAAGCTAGCATACAACGACAGACTGCACACGCGCGTCTACCGTTCTATATGGCGTCCTAGAGATTCATCACTATGCGCCCTTTGCGAAGTCGGGGAAGAAACCACAAAACACCTTTTTTGTGACTGCCCCGTAGCACACGAGGTGTGGGGACGACTAGGGAACTCCTTGGTGGCTGCTGGCATCCCCGGTCTTTGAATCACTTGTGGGCAATGGGGCGCAAACTCTCACAGCATGGTGACAGGAGCATTCGAAGTAAAGTCCTCCAATCGTTAGTTCCGGCGGTAATGTGGGCCATCTGGCTCGGTCGCAACGACAAGATCGTTGGGCACTCCTCAGTCTCGGCAGAGGGGATGCGGGACGGATTTAAGAGGAACATTCAGGCCTGGGGGTGCTACTGCGCTGGTGCCAACTGCATTTGGGTGGAGAGGAACTCAATCCACATATTACAGTAGATGCTCGCAGCGTAGGACCTCAACAAACCTTGTAGATCTCCTAAGTTGGCTGTCGGAGGACCTATGTTGCGTTGCACTGTTCTTGTTATTCGGTGTCTTGTATTTCTTCTATCCTATGTCTTTGAAACTGTACTTCCTTTTTTAAGTGGCAGATCCACCAATATCATTTAAAAAAACAGAAAACGATGTGGGAAGAGAGAAAGGGGTAGGTGGCATGTTTATATTTTTAGGTAGTGGGTATAATGTTTTTCATAGAACAAACAAATACGGGTTCTTTTGTAATATTAGGTAGTGGTTAACCGTGCCCTTTGTGACAGTAACCATGTAAATTTCTCATCCAGGCAATGGGGGCTGGATCCTAGATTGATCATATATAATAGAGTGTTGACACACTTAATCTGTTTTGCAATCCAGTTTGCAGTCTCATACACTATGATTGTACAATATATTTTTTCAAAATGAAAAAAATTATATTATTGTATCTCAGCAGTGGCGGAGTCAGGAATTTAGGAATTTACTTTAGCTGGACAAACTTTTACCATAATTTTTAAGAAAGAATATTTTTATAAAATTCTTCTAATGTTTATTTGACAAAAAAATATTAGTGGAGTGATTATATGACTTATATATTGAAAAATTTAATCCATGTTTTTTTATGCAAATTAAGATATGAATGAGTAATAACAAGTTTAATTATGAGAAAAAACATGTTTGTTTCTCATGGATAAATTATAATGATAATCAAGTCCTAATATAATAGAATAAATCATGATGGTTATAACTAATAAAGTCAAATATAATTCATTTAATTTTATTCACTCAAAATTATAACATATAATTAAACATAAAATGCCCTAATAAAAATTAAACATAATGCCAAAAAAATAAAAGAGATTAAAAATATCAATTAAATAGAAAACCATACAACGCTAAAAATTAAGCATGAAATATTATGTACTATTAAATATCAATGTCAAAATCTAATTAACAATGTTAGCCCTCTTAACTATTTATACCTTCTAGCTTTTTATTTTTTCATTAAATCAAACCATGCACATTTGGTTTTAATAATTTGGATGGGCCATGGGTAGTGGGGGCCACTACCCATGGCAGCCGCCCCACTCGTTCCCATGTGGCTCTGTCTATGTATCTTAGTATATACTTTATTTCATATAATAACATATATTTTAAGAAGAAAATGTATAATTTAAAAATCAGTGTGGATTATAATTGGGGTTACAATCAGAGCTGGACATATCATTTTTCGATATAATATTTTTGAAAACAAAATGAAACCAGGACCCAAACCAATGTTGTAAACAATAACCTTCATAAGTGCATGAAGGTACAAGCATCATGCAAAGGAAACCCTCCAATTATCTGAATGTTAATAATCGTATTCGTTTGGAATCCAATTAAGAAAAATTAGAATTTATCTGATATTTGTACATATTTGAATAGCGGGAGTGTAAGTACAAATATCAATGCACCAATGCATCCTATCTGAAAAATTTAAATATCAATTGTATTCACTTTTCAATGACACGAACAATCATAGTGTGTTTTTCATCTATGTAACATGTCATCTGACCACTCAAATTAATTAATGTTTATAGTTATACATATAAATTATCTCAAAAATAAACCCAATAAATATCAGAATTCAAATGATTTAGGATGAGTAAGATATCTGAATCTAACCAATCAAAGATGGCCATCTTACATGGTGCTTCATTTATTTTTATTTTTCAAATTAAAATAGATGAATAATTATTCATTTAAATATTACATCTTTTTATTAAAAAAAAGATAGAAATCATGATCATAAATAAGTAAGAATATTCTCACTTTAAGTTCAACCAACTCTCGTCAGTGACACTGGTAAGGTGAGGTTAATCTCACATTGAGTGGCCCGGGATCGAATCTGGAGCGATGATGAAAGATGCGTTCTGTGTGGATAGGGTTCCCACATTCGTCTGATTTTCAGGATGATATTAACGCATCTGAGCTTCGTTTTGTTTTATTTATTTATTTATTTTGTACAGAATGCCCTAAACCGGGTGATAGTCCCACATTCGTCTGATTTTCAGGATGATATTAACGCATCTGAGCTTCGTTTTGTTTTATTTATTTATTTATTTGTACAGAATGCCCTAAACCGGGTGATAGTCCCGAGTACAACGACAAACTATTGGTTCCCACTTCCCATTAGGGCTGCAACTCGGACGAGTTGGGTTCGGGTACCCAACCCGAATTGGACCAACCCGAACCCAATCCGAAATTAAATAAACCAACCCGACTTAACCCGAATTGGACCAACCCGACCCCAACCCGATTTTCAACCCGAATTGAACCAACTCGACCCAACCCGAATTTCTAACATGATGTGTAAATTAAATAAATCAATCCCACCCAACCCATAAAATTAGCTAGGTTTACCTAAAATTTGGACTACCCATATTAGAAGTTACAAAATAAACGGCCATGATCTTTTTTTAACTATTAATTTACGGGTTCGGGTTGGGTCGGGTTGGGTCGGAGGCCAACCCGAACCCAACTCAATTTGTGAGTCAACCCGAATTGGTCAACCCGAACCCGAACCCGATTTGTTCAACCCAACCCATGTAAAAATCGGGTTCAACCCGTCGGGTTCGGGTTCAACCCGACCCAAATTGCAGCCCTACTTCCCATAGAGCACAATGGGCTAAGGCCCATGAAACACTGCTCATAGGGCTGGAGAACCACATATTTCCCCTGCTGGCAACAGGAATTGATCCTTTATCCCCAAGCGATGAAATAGGGGTGTCACTCAGCCACTGCAGTAGGCGGGGTCGGGACTCATTTTGTTTCATTCTTATTCGTAAACAATATTGATTATGTTGTAAATACATGCATATAAAAGAGTTGTACATACACACATATGAATATACATGTAATTATATGTGCATGTAATTGTGGATGACCTCTTGGTACATGTATACATTAGTGTGTGATATTAATTGTAAATTCATGTATATTGTAAATACATGAATAAGATATTATGGTTATCCCCCTATAAATAGAGGGCTTGTCAAACATCAAATGTATGGAAAATGAAATGAGAAGTTCTTGAATAATACTTTCTCTAACCCTCTTGTGCTCCAAATTATCTTGTGTTTGTTTTATATTATCATCTCTTACTCTCTTATTTTATAACACGTTATCAGCACGACGATGCTCTACTCGAGGTTTATATTTTGGTGAGTTGATGATGTTCAAAACATCATAAATTTTATTTGATATTTTGTATACAACATAGTATACAATTTTATATAAATTATATATATATATATAAGGGGTGTTGATGATAAGACTCTTAACAAGATATATTTGTGTTTTTGGTGGGTTTATGATAATCTACTCGACAAATCATGTTATATACATAATAGTCCATGCACATTATTGTTTAATATCCATGCATAAGGTGATAATAATAATAAAATGTAAGTTTGATAGATGCATGCTATATACTTGTGTTAAGATGATAATGCATGTAAGGTATACTGAATTACCGTTGCATAATGGTTTTCAAAGTCATCGTGGTGTTTTTTTTTCCTATTAATATATATATAATAGTCAGATACTCTTTGTCGATTACCAAATAAATATTTCTTTTTGTATATGTTGTTCAATGCTTACAAGTGATTCTTCTAATTATATAATAATATTGTCACTCCGAGGCCATTAAAAGAGTTGGATTAAAATTTCCATTTGTGTATTTATTCTTCACATAGAATTGATAATTTGAATCTTTAGTAGTATAAAGAAATAATTTTAATATACCCGACAGAAGTACATGTTGTATAAATATGCTAGATAGAAATTTGTACTTTCATGATGCAAAGATAGAGTACTATATGTGTATTTGGCTGAAATGATTTAGATGATTACAATTTGTAAAAAAAAAATTCTATTTTGTGCTGTTGTGCATCAATCTTGGTTTTTATCAATTATGAAAAGCATGTCTCCAAATTATTGTATTTTTGCAAAGTGATTAATTATCATTTTTATATAGTTATATATTATAATTCTCTATTTACATATATGATGTAAAGTTTTATTTTGATGTTACAAAGAAAATCAATGTCCCTGAAGGACTATAGTTATCATGTGTCTTTATCAGAACATTCAAAAATTATATTGCATCTCTCAAGGATCATACAAAATTTATGATTAGTAAGTGTTCTTGAAGGACCATGCAAAAATTTTATTTTATCCTTGAAGGATTGTGAAATAAATTTTTTTTTATATAGATCCTTAAAAGACCATGCAAAAAAAAGTGTCCCGTACGACCATACAAAAGAAAATTCTTGAATCATTTTAAGAACCATAAAAAAAGAGAGGTATGATAACATGGATCCCTGAATGATCATGTGAAAGATATGTCCCTACAAGACCATTCATACAAAATTTCAAATAACATGAATTCCTTAAGGATCATGGGAAAGATATGATTAAAATGTGTCTCCTGAAGGCCCATATATTAAAAATAAAAATTTGTCCCTGAATGACTATATAATATATGGTCACTACTTGTGTCCCTGTACACACAAAGAAAAATGATTATATTTTTTTGGTCCTTGAAGGTCCTTAAAAAAAATTCATGTATCCCAGCAGGAACATGTAAAAATTATGGTTAATTTTCACTATTGTCATAAGAGGATTTGAAAAGAAATACCTTATTATAAAAGGCCAACTGACCATTATGCTTCAAATATGTGCTCCAGCAGTAGCAATAACGAAAGCAATAATTATTCATCAGTTTCATGTATTATCTTTGCTCAACAATGAACTTTTGATGAAAAATCATATATATAACAATTCAATGGCTCAACATCTCTGCTCGAAGCAAATGCATTTTATTTTAGTCATGGAAGTTAAATGATGAGATCATGTTTTATACAATTAGAAGCATAACAATCATAGAGATTGTAGAACATCTCAAAGCACTAGAAGTGGATTGCTATTATACAAAAGCAAAATAAAAGGAAACATATTTGCATAACAAACCCCTAAAATTCAAGAAAAATGATTGTTGTTCCGGGGTGCTGAAAAACATGGTTAAGTGCCTAATGTACGCTCATACTTTTGTCATTTGTGTATTTATATTTTTTATTTTTTTAATCTGAAATGCATTTTCTTATTTCTATATTTATCCTATTATTTTGAGTTTAATATTAGTTTATTCAAATGTTAATACTATTTTCGGTACTATAAATTTGATTAAAGGCGAAGAGCAAATATTAAATGACCACAAGGTATATAATGATGCTTCAAACAGTTGAAAATTCAATTATAAAGAACCAAAAGTTTCTTTCGTTCAGTGATAAGGATGTTTTTACAACACGATTTGTGAATTATCGTTATAATGAGATAATATTTCCGTCGTTAGGGGGAGGAAATCTGTCGCTTAAAGAACGACGTAAAATTTATTAGAACACTTCATCATAAGAGAATTAAGCATCAGTGCGAGATGCATTTACTCATACAGAAAAGTGACAAGTCACATATACAAATGTGAAAACTTCAATTTAGTTTGATATTCTAATTGAAAAACTTCACTTGAGAATTATCTGTGCCAGATGCATTTACTTGTACGGAAAAGTAACAGTGTCACATATTCAAATGTGAAAACTTCAATTCGGATTGATGTTCTAATTAAAAACTTATCAATGCTGGGTAAATAATTAACAAAATATGCATGAAGCATGAAAGACCTATAGGTTCAAAAGATCATTTTGTTCCCTAAAAGAGAAAACTAATGCTCCAGAAGAGCCTGAAATACTTGAAAGATTCACATTATTAACTTCTGCAGAAGATAAAATATTTGAAGAGACACATGTCCCTGAAGTGTCACATCCCCAAAGGATATACATGGAAATGAGGAAATTTCATTAGTTATACAAATATAAAAAGATCTTGTGGGATCACAAACAAGTGATCATCGATGATATATTTTCATTTACAGTAGCTACTGAAATAATTAAAGATGATAATTTAGAACCACATTCATTGAATGAATATGAGGAATACTAGAAATGTGGTTGACCGAACAATGCAAAAGGACAAAATTCTCAAAGGGAGAAAAGCACAAGAAATGGTAAATGAAGAGATTAGTGTTTATGAAGAGAAAATTGATAAATCTCATCTTTCTAATTAAAGATGTGACCCCATAAGAGGTAGCCCCTGAGGAGGCAAATGTAAAAATGGGATTTCATTAAATCATAAAGAAGAAAGATGAATTATAATAAAATCATTGTCAACAATATATTTCATATGTTGTTGCTTTTGCTATTATAAAAAATAAAGAGGATCCAGAGCCACAAACCGTAGTAGAATGTCGACGTAAAAATTATTGGCCAAAATTGGAAAGAAGCAATACAAGTAGAATTACGTACGCTAGCGAAATGTGAAGTATTTGGATTTGTTGTCCAAACAACTGAAAATGTAAAGCCAGTGGGATACAAATGAGTATTGTAAGAAAGCACAATGACAAAAATGAAATTGTGAGATATAAAGTATGTCTTGTGGCACAAGATTTCTTGCAGAGGCCTGATATTGACTATTAAAAAATATATTTTCATCACATTCTGATTTTTAATTACTTTGGCAGTCTCAAAATGACTGAATATGCTTCTAATGGATGTAGTTACAACATATTTATACGGAACACTAGAAAGTGAAGATCCTTTAAGGAACTAAAATTCCTGAAGCAAATAACTCATCCCAAAACATGTACTCTATCAAATTATAAAGATCTTTACATGGGTTAAAGCAATCTGGGAGCATTGGAACAATCGCATAAATGAATATTTATTGAAAGAAAGGGATGATAACTATCCGATTTGCCCTTGTATTTTCATCGAGAAATCAGAATCCGAATTTGATATTATTGCAATATATATTGATGATTTGAATCTGTTAGGGATTCCAGAAGAGCTTGTGAAAATTGTGCTAAAAGAGAGAATTTGAAATGAAAAATCTTGGAAAAATAAGACATTGTCTCGATATACAAATCGTGCATAGTAAAGAATTTCTAAGGCACTTTACTATGTACAAATATTCATCCATTAAGTTCTTTTATAAATGTCACGTCATTTGACCCAAATAAGGGACATTTTTTTTCCACCCAACCAAAAGAAAATAATGAGTATCTTCTTGGTCTTGAAATATCATACGTTAGTACAAATAACATATATAAGTACAATAAGTGTTTTATTATATTTTGAACTAGGTATTAGACTTGACATTGTATTTTTAATTAGCTTGTTAGCCAAGTTTTATTTTACATGAAGACGTTGGTATTGTGAAAGCACATTTTTTTTGTAAAATAACAAATATAGTTTTATTCTATTTAAAATGATTTTCTAATGGTTAAATATAATTCAACATTCATCATGAAGATAATATTACATGTATAACATGACTTAAAGGAGGTTTCATCAAAGATCTATTCACCAAAGCATTACCAGCCGCGATGTTCAAGAAATTGAAGCAAAACATTGAAATGTGTCGACTCGAAAACCTTTATGCTAAAAACAGGAGGAGTAATTTAATTCAAAATATTTGTTTATTGTACTCTTTTTCCTTTGATCAGATTTTTTCCACTGGATTTTTCTAGCAAGGTTTTAATGAGGCAGTATGAAAACATACACTAGAATATTGTACTCTTTTTCCTTCGTTAAGTTTTTATCCCACATGGTTTTTCTTAGCAAGGTTTTAACGAGGCATATTCTTGTGTAAGGGTCATCCAAGGGGGAGTGTTGTAAATACATGCATATAAGAGAGTTGTACATACATGCATATGAATATGCATGTAATTATATGTGTATGTAATTGTAGATGACCACTTGATACATGTATATATTAGTGTGTGATATTAATTGTAAATTCATGTATATTGTAAATACATAAATGAGATATTATGGTTATCCCCCTATAAATAGAGGGCTTGTCAATATCAAAGGTATGGAAAATGAAATGAGAAGTTTTTGAATAATACTTTCTCTACCCCTCTTGTGCTCCAAATTATCTTGTGTTTGTTTTGTATTTCCATCTCTTACTCTCTTATTTTATAACAGATTATGAATAACTTCGGTTCAGTTAATTCAGATTTTTTTATAGTAAAACCAAACCCCGCGCGCACACACATGTTTTTTTTTTGTTAATTAAATTAGATGAATAATTATTTTTAGGGAAAATTTTAAATAACCCCTTATAAACTGTTCAAAATTCATATAATCCTTGACTTTCCTGAAATTACATGACCCCCTGAAAACACTAATGAAAATATAAATAACCCTTGAATTAAATTTTCATTAATAGATGATGAATATTCTGTAAATATTTTGTTTGATTAACCCTTGTTGAAAACACAATATACCAAAAAACCCTACAATGCGTAAAAAAATGTGGAAAACCCTTTAAAAATGATGATTTTACTCTGGGCAAAGCTATTCCCACTACCCGAGTTACTATTTCTCACTACCTAAAATTATGAAAATGCCATTATTTATTTTATTTTTCGTTTCCCTTTCCCACTACACAGTTCGACAGCGTCCAGTCGAAGTGTTCTTCACTGGGACGACAGAGGTCCGTTGAACTGTCTGAATAAGTGCCGATAGAGGCCTAGTCGAAATGTGTTTCATTAGGACGACAGAGACCCGTCGATCTGTCTGAGCAAGTGTCGACATGGATGTGTCGAACCCTTCAAAACAATAGCTTTCTTCTAAGAATCAATCAATTATACAATCATTTAAGTCCTTATGAAAAATAAAAATGTCATTTAAGTTATTTAAGTCTTTTTTAAAATCATTCATATATATATATATATATATATATATATATATATATATAAGTATAAGAAACAAAAATATCAAACAAATAGTTATTTGAATCAAATAAACAGTAAACATTTCATATAGACAAAAAACATTATTTTCTTTTCTAAACAAGTGGAGTTTTTTATAAAAAAACTCCACTTGTTTAGAAAAGAAGAAAATGTTTTTTGTCTATATGAAATGTTTACTGTTTATTTGATTCAAATAACTATTTGTTTGATATTTTTGTTTCTTATACTTAAATAAATATATATGTGAATGATTTTAAAAAAGACTTAAATAACTTAAATGACATTTTTTGTTTTTCATAAGGACTTAAATGATTGTATAAATGATTTATTCTTAGAAGAAAGTTTTTGTTTTGAAGGGTTCGACACATCCATGTCGACACTTGCAAACACACTTTGACGGGTCTCTGTCGTCCTAGTAAAACACACTTCGACTGGGCCTCTGTCAACACTTATTCAGACAGTTCGACGGACCTCTGTCGTCCCAGTGAAGAACACTTCGACTGGACGCTGTCGAACTGGGTAGTGGGAAAGGGAAACGAAAAAATAAAATAAATAATGGCATTTTCGTAAGTTTAGGTAGTGGGAAAATTAAGTAGGGTAGTGGGTCTATTATTGCCCTTTTACTCTTCCAAATAAATTTAAAACCCCCATTCAAAGGGATAAAATCATCATTTAAAGATGTTTTTTCACATTTTTAACACATTATAGGTGTCTTTTTGGTATTATGTGTTATCAGTTAGGGTTAACCAAACAAAATATTTTTCATCTGTCAATAAAAAATTAACATGTTAAATAGGTGTTTTCTTACATGAATTTTTACCTTATATTTAATTAAATTATTTCATTGATTTATTAAAAAAATATCCATAGAAATCCTGATCACAATGAATAATGTAGTCCCCTGAATGTGATATTATAGAGTATAATGTCTACATACGTGCAACCAGTTACCATTAGTGACACTGGTAAGATGAAGTGTCTATCATGTATGGTCCGGGTTCGAGTCACGAAGCGATGATGAAAGATGCGTCACTGTATGCATAGGGTTCCCACATTCATCTGTTTCAGGATGATATTAACGGGCTCGGATTCGGTCAGTATCGAATCCGGATCCGGATCCGGACTCGATATTAATGCATCTGAGCTTCACTTTTTTTATATATATTGTTAAAAATATCTGACCATCAGTACCAGTTTTATATATATAATAACATTTAAATACATTAAACAGAAAAGTTGATATGGCCGAGTTGGTTCTGGTCCGAAAGAGGGGGGGTTTAAATCTCACTGTAAAACACTCCGAATTCAACTTGGGATGGAGCGTTCCGTCTCCCCTGTTGGCATCATCTCATAGAGTGCTCTTACACACAGTTTTTTTTCCAGTGCTATATACCTCGTTAGAATTCTAATAAAATATATATCTTATTAGATGTTGTATATACCTTATTAAATATTTTTTTATACTTACTAAAAATAGATCAATTCAACTCGGAATGGAGCCATATATATGTTTTATCAAAATATATACCTCATTAGATGATATTTACTATTTTAAAAAATAAAAATATATAGGGTTTAAGTTTTGATTGATAAATGCGACTAAGTGTAACATTTTCCCTTCTCATGTATTTTTAGAAACCCTTGGCCCCAGTATGGTAAGAGAATGAGCCCAGAATAAGTGGAAATTAGTTGGAATAATTTCAAAATGGGTGATTGGAAGACTATAAAAAATAAACATATGTATTTTATAACAGTGGTGATACATAGGCCCCAAATCACAAGCCACATTCACAAGTCTCATAAGGTGTCATTATCTTATTGGTTGGTTTTAAATGATTTGTTGACTTTTAAAAAAGTGTAAAATGGCAAAATACGGATATAGCCTTTATTAAAAATATATCACATTAACCTAAATCCCCCTTTTTTATCTATTCGGTTACAAATCTTTCATATTAATTTCAGTTACACCCTATTTCAAAATTTAAATTTTGAAATCTTTATATAATAATTGAATTTTCTATTTCAGTTACATCAAAACTTACCTAAATTACACCAAAATTACCTAAATTATTTTTCGTTAAAATCCTTAAAACAGCAGCAAAAACATTTCCTATATGTTTGCATCCTTTGTTACATTTACATTAACACTGTTACATTTACATTACATAAGTGTTTTACATTTCATGCAATGTTTAAACAATTTTAAAACGAATCTTTACATGTTATGAAAAATATCAAACAGTTGTTTTGTTGTGAGTTACATTTAACAAATATTACATGAACTATTGGTTATATTTTCATAAAAACAGTTACATTTATATATATATATATATATATATATATATATATATATATATATATATTTTACATTCCATGCAATTTACCTGTGGTTCATTATTACATTTATGAATGTAACAAATATAAATCAATACACGTATGCAATTTTTTGTTACATTTAGGAATGTAACAAAAACGACACAGATTTAAAAAAAATGAATGGAACATTTACGAATGTTCCATATATAAAACGTAACATTATAAAAAACAAATCAAAATATGAAAAATGACATTTAATACATAAACAAAACCTGATCCGGTAGGCGTTGATAGGAGATCCAACTCCATAAAGAACAAAACAATGTTTTCGAACTTCACAAGATTAAAAAATACGAGAGAGCTACGAGGTGAGCAGTAACAATGGCCACAAGTAGACTATTGAGGAGGAGGAAATGCAGAGAAGACAACAAGAAGAAGAGATGGGTCTTCAGATATCACCTTGATTATCTTCCTTTTTTTTATTATTTGTTTAGATCTCATTAAAGAAAATAATAATAATTAGGTTAAGATATGCATGTGTATTAGTAGTGATACCCAGAAAATTAAAGAATTAATGATACTCCATGATTCTCGGAATAAATCTTGAGGTTGTTATCAAGTAAAGGGTATAATAGGTAATGTCCTATTGCCACCTCATGGGGCCTGTGATGGGGCCTGTGAAGTTGGGGCCTAAAAAACATTATTGATTTTATAATTAACTAGATAAAGTAGTATGTGGATTCCAACCAACATTTGAAATTAATTTATTCTAGATTAATTCACCAAAAAAGAATATATGAGTTTACTGTCAAATCAACTGTCATCACCTTTTATAAATCAACTGTTATCATTTTTTCACCTTTTATAATTTTTATCCACACTTTATTCACATTTTATCATAACGAGAATAATTAAAACACAACCAAACAAAATTTTGCTTTATCCTTATTTATGCTAGAATAGTCATAAACTTTATAATAACTCAATTATCTATCCTAACGGGGGACTAGGTGTCCGTTTCTTCTTCTTTTTTGTTAGTGTTTGTTCTTGAAAACCCTATGTACCAATGTGTTACATTGGTTTAAATGTATTTGTGAAGTCTATGTATTTGGACAATTGTATCATATATCATTTGTGAAGGTGGTGAATACCCTCAATAAGATTGGTGACGCTGGAACTCTGTATTTGGGTGAAGATCCGAAAACTCTTGATGATGTACCTGCACTCGAAGAACCTTGGACACTAGTGTAATGTTGGTCAAGGGGACTCCGACGTTTAAGTTAGTGGAGAAGAACCAGAAGTCCCTCCAAAAAGGTGAATGAGTGACCACGTTTTCTCGCCCAAACATCCTCCAGCCTTAGTGAATATCTTCTTACATGAAAGATTCCTCGAGGTATAACACTGAGGGTTGGTTATGATGTCATGGCCACGTGGCGTTGCCTCATTCACGTCAACCGTGACTGCGGTAGGCTATGACAGGCTGTTTGTCGAGTCCATGGTTGACCTTGTTAGTTCTACGGGGCAGAGTGATCTTGACCACACCTTGGGGTCTTAGTGGTCCCCTTCTATCCGTAACTAGGAAGGTGGGCCTAGGTCTGACCTGTTGATTTCAGAGATGCCTCTATGACCCTACTTTAGAGGGGGTTCGACCAAGTAACTAGTCTCGATCCTCTTTAGAGAGTTATTGGTTTAGTTGCCCTCTTCTCTTCAAGAGTCCTCGACATTGTGCTTTTAGCAAATGATCAGTTATCTGAGTCGACCTCCTCAAGTGAGGGATCCTAATGCATCTGAGCTTCTAGGGCTGCAATTCAGGTGGGTTGAGTTCGGGTTGACCCCAACTCGAACCCAACTCGAATTCCAAACTGCTCAACCCTAACCTGACCCAACCCGATTTTCAACCCGAATCGGACCAATCCGAACCCAACCCGTAATTAAATAAACCAACCCGACCCCAACCCGATTTTCAACCTGAATTGGATCAACTCGACCCAACCCGAATTTCTAACATGATGTACAAATTAAATAAATCAACCCGACCCAACCCATAAGATTAGCTAGGTTTACCTAAAATTTGGATTACCCATATTAGAAGCTACAGAATGAATGACCATAATTTTTTTTTAACTATTAGTTTATGAGTTCGGGTTGGATCGAGCTGTAAGTGAGGTCAACCTAAACCCGATTTGATTAACTCAACCCATATAAAAATCGGGTTCAACTGGACCCAAGTTGTAGCCCTATGAACTTTTCTTTTGAAGTTTTTTTTTTTTTAAATCTCACCATTTTAGTAAGTTTTAGATATTTATAACATATTGCAAATCAATGAATAAACAAGTTGATATGGCCGAGTTGGTCTAAGGCGCCAGATTTTTTCTGGTCCGAAAGGGCGTGGGTACAAATCCCACTGTCAACAATTATGTACTTTTTGGTCATCCACTTCTTTTATCCTGAACTCCCAAACAAAATCTCACCCACTAAAAACTCATCCAACGGCGCATAATAAGTCACTCTTCAAAAAGCCTAAAATAACACTCTCAAAACCAACTCCAAGTCTCCAACAGACACTCAAATAAAACCCAAGGAAAAAAAAGGGAAAAATCGATATAATTCCCTGGAAACTTTGGAAAATTGGTTTAGGTCCCTGTAAACTTTGAAAATCGGTACAGGTCCCTAACTTTTGTCCCAGTTAATTGTTTTTGTCCCTGAGTTAAATCAAACAGCATCTACATCGAATATTCTGTTATTATAGACGGTAGACATCCAAAACAACCTTCACATATGTCCTGGAAAAATAGTTTAAATATTTTTTTAGTCCAAATGACCAAAATGACCCCATCTTCTCCAACGGTTCAAAATTTTTTTTGCCATTAAATACCCAAACCAACGGTCACCTAGCTCTCCATCTTTTCCTAACCAGCACCCTTACATATGCTTCCCCCATCCACGACCAACTTGTGACCCATCTTCGACTCATCGACATCTTCCTCCATCCACAGTCACCAAGTCTGTGCAAATCCTCCTCCACGGTCACCGATGTCAGACTCTGTGAGTGTAAATTTTTTTTGTGTTTTTGATGATTGGAATGTTGATTCATATGGTTGACAAAAAAGCTAATTGGTTCATTTGGTTATGTTTTCTAAGTATATATTTGTTAAAACAGTGGGTGTTATATGTTTGTTGAAATGCTTAAATGAAGTTTTGTGTTTGTTTTTGTGGGTTATTATAGGGCTCAAGTAGTGTGATGTGCAAGCCTTCTTATGCGTATATCCCACCACGTGAATGTCGATGTAAGAAAGGTGATTGCGTGATTAAAACTTCCCGTCAAGAGCGGAGCAAAGGCCAGAAGTTTTATTCATGCTCTATGTACAGGGTATGTGAAATTAATCCAATCCACTGATTCATCTGATTATGAAAATTTTAGTTTGATTTACATGTACTAATAATCGTATTTGTTATTATAGACTACTGCAGATTGTAATTTCTTCGAATGGGTGGATGATCCTGATCACTCGACCATCGACATCAAGTACCCTCATTGCTATTGAACAATCTTTGCAGAAATGACTCCATTTGTTGGAATGTGTGAATGAGAAGCTTAGTTGGGTCTTTAAGAACATCTTGTAATTTAATTATGAAATCAGTGTTGAATGATGTTATTAGTGAATCTTTATTGTTGTAAGTGAAATGATTTTAGTTTTTATTCTATGTATTTGTTCTTGGTCATGTATGTCCTATTATATATGCAATGTCATGCTTATATATATCATTACATTGACTACAGGTCATTGAAAACCATTTTTGTTGAAGTTCAACTTTTTTTTAATTACAGCAGTAATCAATAGCAGCTCAGTAAACTAGACTGCAACTCATTAAAAGAGCAGAAGCATTTTAAACCATATAGCTTGACTGGGTTGCATTGCATTGAAACAAGAGTAACAGGAGCATCAATTTAACATGTACAATATAACCTAATCATTGAATGCATTGAGTTGATCACCTAGATTAGTTTAATCAACATCAACAGTTCAATAAACCATAATAAACACCATCTGCATTGAAACAACATTACAAACAAGCAAACAATTACAAACATTGCAGCCAGTAGTTTTTAAATAGAACGATATCTCGTTTGTTCTCATTAGTCCACAGAACCATATTACAAACTTTCATAGCAACAGTACACTTTTGCAGTTTAATTAATATCACCAAACAAGCTCTCTTTAAAACACAAGCAGCAACAATCTTGAAAGTTTCTAAATATTAGAACATTTAGTAGCATTCAGTAGCTACAATTTAAACAAAAAATCACACAGAACAGCAGTTGTCTCCTAGGCTTTATCCTCTAGGCAGCAATGAGAAAAAACTGTGGAACCAACTTCAACATCCTCTAATCAGTTCTGCACACAATTAAAGAAAGCATGAGAAATCCATGTGTTCAGTATAATTGTAACAACTTCTACTTCCTCTAAGCACTAGTAATTGATAATGAACAAATTTGAATACTGACCAGAGGATTTTTGGAGCTACTCCCACCTCTCTTGGCTAGAATTTTGTTTCTAACTCCCAATGTTTTCCCTCTCCCCCCTCTCACACTTCCTCTGATGTCAGATCTAACCATTAAGAAAGCATAATAAAAAAGAAAGTTTGACTATTCCTGAATCTAATAAATGGCTTTATTTCCATACCTCATTGCCTGCACACTTGTTTGTGAACCTGGTCCACTCATGTTCATTCCTCCAACACTTATACTGTTAAAGAATAAATATTGATGTCAGAGGTGATTTTGAAAAAGTTGTTCATACACATTAGGTAATGATGTACCTCGTTACACCCATCCTTGTCTGGTCTAACATTCCTCCAAGGTAGGCCTGTCAACGGGTCGGGTCCGGGTCGGGTCGGGGTGGACCCGGACCCGACCCGTTTGATTGGCGGGTCCTTCGGGTCGGGTCCACATCGGGTCTCGGGTCGGGTCGACCCATTAACAAAAGTAGGACAGACAAAGAGAAATTGAGAAACTTCTCAAAGGCCTACAATGACTTCATTTTTTTTCTTTTTAATAGAGTGTAATATATTATAAATAGTTCTTCACTATTTTAATTTTTTAATGTTTAATAAGATGACATTTGGAATATGGTTTAGATTATTACGTTTTTACGTGAAGTTAAAATATTGTAAAAATATTTTAAATGCTTAAAATTTTAAATGATTATTCAATATTTAGTTATAAATGTTTGGTTGGATCATGAATGTTGGGTTGGATCATAAATAAAAAAATCACAAAGTATTTGAATTGGGTCAATCGGGTCCATCGGGTCCATAGGATCGGGTCAGGGTAGACCCAGACCCAACCCGTTTTCATTGTCGGGTCCTTCGGGTCGGGTATTTATGCCTTCTATCGGGTCGGGTCCGGGTCGACTTGCGACCCGTTGACAGGCCTACTCCAAGGTTAACATTGTAGGGAGATCCACCCATAATTGAAGAATTCAAACACATGCTTGACTGAGATTGAAATGATCCAATATTTGCTGTACTCTGAAATTCTTTCAATTGTGATTGAAGAGTCATGCTATCAAGGTTCACTGTTGTATTAGCAGGCCCACTACTTTCATGAAAAGCTGAATGTGATGAAGACATATTGTTTACAAATGTTGGGGTCCTACAATAAAAAGACACTGTAAGAATGTACATGGTAAACCATATACTATAAGAATGTAATAATGGTTAGAGATTGAAACCATGTTACTGAGGGATAAATAAATAAACAACCATGTAACTCTAGCACTTCCTTGACTGCTTGATTCACCTATTGGATTTTTGCATGTGTTCTTCTGATGACCAAAGGTGTTACACCTTGTACACTTGTGCCTCCCCTTTCTTTTCTCATTCGGATCACGGATCCTCTTCTTTTTTGGTCTTCCTCGTGGCCGAATAGTTTTGGGAGGACCCACTTCATAAGGGAGTACAACCTTGTCCCATAATTCCCTACTAGGCATGCCTCCCACAGGAATGGCATAAGCAGCTCTGAATCTCTGAACACTGTAACAGTCATCCACATAGTCTAAGATGTCCAACCCTCGAACAGAAGTGATGAATGCGGCAGCATACTCACATGGCAAACCAGTGACTTGCCAAGCACGACAAGAGCATGTCCTATCCTCTAGATTCACCACACATGCAAATTGTGGTCCCACGACCTCTGCTTGTTTATCAGTACTTCTTCGAACAATGTAATTGCCTTTCTCCTTGCAAATTTGTTGGACATATCAGTGAGCTTTTGGCACAAGCAGCCCTTTCCATTTCCTTCCCAAAGAACGAAGATGATTCATCCTAACCATCATCATCCCTCGAATAGTATCAACCAACTCAACAATGTGGAACTGTCTGGCCTTGTTTATCCAAGCATTGTATGACTCAGATAAGTTGTTTGTGAGGTAATGGGACTTTGCTAATGTCCCAAACTGGTGTCTGCTCCACACTTGGTCTTTTATGGATTCTAGTCATGCTGCTGCTGATGGGGATGTCATTCTAACCTCTCTCATATGGTCTTCAAATGCTGTCAAGTGGTAAGAATTAGCACACTGCCAAACAAGTCTCTCTAGTAATTCACCTGGATGCTTTTTCTTGAAATTTTTGTACAAGTGTCTAACACCAGTACGATGTTCTGCATCTGGAAAAACTATAATAACAGTTGCTTCAAGACCCTTGTCCCTGTCAGACATGAATGTTAGGCCTTCAATCATTCTAATAGCCTCGTATAGACCCTCTAAAAACGCCTCCATGTGTCACCACTCTCCAATTCAACGACAGCAAAAGCCAAAGGAAACAGATTACCATTTCCATCTAATGCGGTTGCGCTGAGCAGAATACCCTTATATGTTCCTTTCAGGTGACATCCATCAAGGCCAATAAAAGGCTTACACCCCATTAGGAATCCAATACTACAAGCATTCAAACAAACGAAAAATCTCATAAATGAATGATCCACATCAAGCAAATAGCGGATGATGGATCCAGGGTTAGAGAGCATCATCTGTTTGTGCAACTCTGGAACAAGTCGAAATGATTCAGAAGCCTTCCCATAGATGAGTTCCACTGCCTTCCCCCTACTAGCCAACACCCTGCCATAGGGCAATGACAGGTTATACCTCTGCTCAATTGCCATCTTCAACTTTGAAGCACCAATCTCAGGAGTTTTATGCAAGGCTGGAACAATTTGCTTTGCCAACCAATCAGAAGTTGCTATTTCATTGCCCACTTTGTTGACACTGGTACAAGAATGATCTTTCATCAATGTCTTCACTTCAAAAGTCACTTTGTCTTGAATGACAGAAGCATGAATGCGTCACGGACACTCAGAAAATTGACACTTAGCTGTCACTCTGAATTTGTCATTCTTAATATAAGTGAGCCCAAACTCATGAAGAATGCAATGCAGCCTGCCTGAGTGCATTACGAAATTCATTGGCATTAGGAAACTGGGAGCCGACATCCATGACTGGAAGCTCTGGGTCATAGTTTATTATAGGGCCCTCATACTCCCCGGCTGATGACTCAGATTCAGTACATGATTCCCCCATCTCCTTATCCACATGAAGATTTTGCTGACCTTGCTCATCTTTTTGGATGTCCTGCTCATCTCCATCCTCTTTATCAAACCGCTCAACTTCCTCCTCCTCCGAGTTATCCTGCGGCTGGTCTTGATATTGAATATTACCTGAAAAATCATCAGCATACTGAATCTCCTCTGCATCATCATCAGAATACTACACAGCAGGCAAACTAGTCCACACTGCATATTCTTCCTCAATGTCTTCTAAGATTGGAATGTGTGTTTCAACTGTCTTATATGCACCAACAACCTCACATACTCCATCACCTAAATCCACCACAACAGATTGTTTTTCTGTTTCTGACCCCCCAACAACCTCCTCTTCCTTCACTGCTTTATCTGTGCTAATGACATACAAGGTGAATTTGTGTGTCCTATCATTCTCTTGGAATATGTCCAAAAGCTGTGCATCTGTCTTCACCTCTACATATTTCTTGGGCAATATATTGGGAAGTAAATGCATAAATGAAACTGATTTTGCACTGTTTGTTTTCGACCACTCAAGAAAATTGTCCCAGAAATTTATCATGACGATTTTATCTTGATCTAACATCTTAGTAACTTGTTTTCCCTCTACATAATTCTGCCCATTTATTGACTTTACAGCCTTCCAATGTCCACCATACATAAAGGTCACCTGATACAAATCATCCATTGCTAAATTCAAAGTAATATACTCAAAAAATCAGTTTCGTAAAAAAAAGTTACAAAATCGGAAAAAAAAAGAACTTAGCCTTATCTAAGATACTAATTCCATCATCATGAACATTAAGAAAAACACAATCAATTAGACAATGAACCCCAAAATCAGCAAGCATACAAGTATACAACATATATCGAATTGAAACAAAGAGGGAGAGAGAGATGAAAACAGAGAAAGGGAAATGAAGACCCCAGGTTTTTGAAATTCAAAACCAACTTTTTGAAATTCAACAAACCATATTAAACCTATAGAAAAAAATGGTTATGCCAAGCAGTGTTCGAGATGCTCTAAGAAGCAATGTTGCCCTAATGAAACCCTAAAAAACATAAAAAACCCTAATCACAAGCAAGACTCCAAATGAAATGAAATAATAACAATCTTACAAAACCCCCATGATTTTAAATCATACAAGCAAACCCTAATGAAGACTTACACAGTGGTATCTCCAAGGGTTTCGAGGAGAGGTGTTGGACGTTCTTCGATAATGCAGAAGGCTTCATGTAGAGGGTGGGGATGGTCGTCAAGTGTTTTGAAGGGCTTCGTCGAGGCTTCATGGAGACAAACCCGCGTCGCGTTGGTTCTTTTGTTTTGGTCGAAATGTTCTCGAGGACAGAGAGAGGGCTAAAGAGAGACCATATACATTGGTTTAATCTTTGAAGGGTATTTAAGTAAAGTTTTGGAGCTAGTTAGGGTTCACTGTGTGTCTAGTTAATCAACATAACGTCTAATTAGTCAGGGTTAATGGCAGGGATTAAAACAATATTTCTCTTAGAAGTTAGGGACCTGTATCGATTTTCAAAGTTTACAGGGACCTAAACTGATTTTCTAAAGTTTCAAGGGAGTTATATCGATTTTTCCCAAAAAAAATATCAACTGATTTCGGGATTCACAATCTCCAAAAACCCACTCACCCCCCAATCTCTCCCCCTCGAAAGCGTCCGATCCTCAAAACATCCCTCTCAGTCCCCGAAATCTCCAATCCGTCCTCCCAGCCCAAACTGGACCTGCCTCCGACCCGCCGGCCCGCGAGTCCCCAGCTCAGCCGCTGGTCCCGGGCCCGGGCGTGCGGTCGGGCCGGCGCCTCGACCGTCCCGTCCACCGCAAGGACTCCTCCTCCTCCTCATCCACAACCACAACCATCTTGGATGGACCTCCGGATGAGATCCCGGCCGTTCAATTGGGGGTGGACGGTGGAGAGGACGAGGAGGAAGGGAAGGTGATATACATGGTGTCAGACGGGACGGGATGGACGGCAGAGAACTCGGTGAACGCTGCGTTGGGTCAGTTCGACCATTGCTTGGTCGATCGCAGGTGCGCCGTCAACACGCACCTCTTCTCCGGGGTATGTTCTTCGGGTTTCGATTGTTTGGCTAGTTTGGATGATATTTATTTTGCGTTCTTTGAAATTTTTAAAAACTAACTCGTAGCCCCCGTTTGGATACAGAATATGATTTATTCTTGGGCATATATTTATCCGAGCGTAAGTGAGTATAAGTAAGGATAACGTGATTTTGTGTTTGGTTATGTTTTGAATTATTCTCGTTGGGAATCGTAAGAATAAATGTTTTGTTGTTTGAGTAAAATGTGAATAAAGTATAGATAAAGATTTATAAAAAATAAAAAAGTAATGATAGTTAATTTAACAGGTGATTTATAAGAGGTGATGACAATTGATTTGACAGTGGATCCACATATTTTTTGGGTGGAATAACCTATGATAACTTTTATTCTAGGGGTTGATTGGAATACATATACCACTTTATACCAGTTTATTCTGGCATACTTTATCTGGGTTTATCCGGGCTTTTAAAACACAATAAAAATTTTATCCGCGGTTATCCGGGGTTTATTGGGCATCCAAACATGGGCTTATTGTTTGTGCGGATGACTTTCTGTTTATTGAATGTTGAACTGTGCGCGACTAAAGGTATTTCGGAATAGAATGTAGATAACTATATTAGTTTAAATAAGGTATAAGACATTTTGGGATGTTGGGTCTTGGGTGAATGAATAGGGAAAGAATAGAAGGGAATAGGGGGAATAAGCTAAAAGAGCTGTTAGTTTGGAAGGAATAGATAGCTATAACTATGCCATAATAGGTGGGAATAAGGCAATAAGTTGGTATTTATATTCCAGATCTTCTATTGAATTGTGTTATTTCACAAATCTATTTCACTGGTACAAGGGAGCCAACATTGCATCACGTCTTATAAATCATGGGGCACATAGGTCATGGAATTATGTTTATTTAGTTATTCAAAACGGGTAACATTGATAAATTGTGGATAAATAATTATAAATTATAAAAAAAAGATTTGACACGAAGGCTATTTGATTATAAGAGGTGATGATATTTGATTTGACACGTGAATCCTTTTTATATTAATGAAATAGATTGAGTGGAGTCAGGGGCGGACGTACGAGTTGGCTGGGCCGGGCTGTAGCCTGGCCCAGATTTTGTATTTTTTTAAATTTGATGCTACGTATTATAATATTAATATTTTATATTATATAAATTATTTTATACATAAAATATACTCCTAACAAACTAGATATCAATCTAACAGATTAATAACAAATCAAAATAGTATCCTAACAAATTAGATCTCAACCTAATAAACCAAATCGAACTCCAGACCATTTGAAAACGGGTTTATGTAGCTTTTGAGTTTGCAGGAAGTTCTTTTTCCCAAACCCGTTTCCAAACAAAAATTGGGGCTAAATGCTGCATACATTTTTTTGTTAAATTTTTGCATTGATACAAAATGGTTTCATAAGGAAACTATTTGTAACATTCAAAGAAGCCTCTAAAAGCCTTACATACCACCACCATTTACATGAATTCTAACCCCCCGTTTGGATAGCAAAATAAACGAGTATAAGGGTGGTATAAGAATGGATAGGAAAAATGGTTGTTTCTTTGCAGGGTATAACTTGATATTACTAAGCCAGTTTAAACGAGTATAAGAGAGTATAACAATTCTAAGTAACCCATAGGATAAGCTATACTCATTTTATCTATTCCCATGAACCCACATGTCAAATTAACTTTTTACACCTTATCACATCAAATCATCTATCAACACCTCTTATACATCAAAGGACCCATATGTCAAATCAACTTTTTTACACTTTATTTATATTTTCTTCTTTATCAACCAAACAACTCAATCTTTATTCTTACGTTTCTCAATGAGAATAAAAAAAAACACAACCAAACATAAAATATGTTATTCTTGTAGGTTTGTTATCTATACTGGCATAGTTATCTATCTAGAATAACTCAATTCCGCTATCCAAACAGGGAGTAATAGACTTGAGCTTTTTCTACACAACTTCATGAACTATTCTAGACACAAGACACTCTGGCAACTTGATGTAGCACTATCATGGATTGTTCTATCAACATAGAGGACTACCAAATGTATGATGATGATTGATTTACAATTTTAATAATTTTGAGTTTATTAGGATTTTATTCTTTGTTTTAGGATCTATATTTATAATTGAATTTTAAATATTGCTTTGAATTCGAATTTGAATATTAGTTATATTTAAATAAAGATGTATTTATTATTTTTGTAGATTTAGTTAGTCTGTTAGGATCATAGTTTACATATTTAAATAATTAGTTGAGATCCTAATCTCTTAAGGATTTTCTATTCTATAAATAGGCATGTAAACCAATTGATTAACCAGATTATTGATTATTTGAGTTTATTATTTTTATCTATTGTATTTTGTTATCCTAGGAGGAATAAAATCTACATAGAATTTTCAATCGTCTGGTATTTCGTCAGAAATCAATAGATCATTGAAGCCCAACGCCCCTGACATTCTTCTTGAAGAATCAAAAGCGCCGCTAGAGCCTACCGATTTCGTTCCTTTGATCGAATCAGTAGAAGAGCGTATTCGTACGCTACATCACAACTGTCTTTTGGGGCTTATTCACCAAAAAATTTCATGCAAACAAACATGAGCTTATAATAAATTTGGAGAGGGTTAGATCCGCCCTTTAAAGATGCAATTTCATCTCTCATTTTTATCTGATGATATTTGAGCCCCTTAATACTGGAATAACACAATTTGAGAATTTGGAATATCAATTATTCACACATATTTTGGGATAGATGATTATGCCCACTTATTCTACGCAAACAAACGGTCTTTTGGGGATTATTCACCCTAAAATTTCACGTAAACAAAACAAACATGAGCTTATAATTTGGAGAGGGTTAGATCCACTCTCTAAGCCCATGTTTGGATCGGGGATAAGGCCCCGGATAAACCCGGATAAAAAATTTCACTCGTTTGTTTACCCCGGATAACCCCGGATAAATTATGCCAGAATAAACCCAGATAAAGTGGTATATGGATTCTAATCCACCCCTGGAATTAAAGTTATCCATGGTTATTCCACCCAAAGAATATGTGGGCCCACTGTCAAATCAACTGTCATCACCTCTTATAAATCACCTGTCAAATCAACTATCATTACTTTTTTACCTTTTATAAATCTTTATCCATATTTTATTCACATTTTACCCAAACAACAAAACATTTATTCTTACGTATACCAACGAGAATAATTCAAAACACAACCAAACACAAAATCACTTTATCCTTATTTATACTCACTTATGCTTTGATAAATCTATACCCTAGAATAAAATCTATCCCCGTTCCAAACGGGGGCTAAAGATGCAACTTCATCCCTCATTTTTATCTTTCATGGGATGTTGTTTGCATCTTGAAAAAATAAAGACGAGGAGGTGATCGTGATGGTGGAGAAATCGACATAGGGAAGGCAGAAAGAGAGGAGGGTCGGCCATCATCACCACCCCCACCCTCTCCCCCGTTTGGATGTAGAATATGATTTATTCTTGGATATATATTTATCTGAGCATAAGTGTGTATAAATAAGGATAAATTGATTTTGTGTTTGGTTGTGTTTTGAATTATTCTCGTTGGGAATCGTAAGAATAAATGTTTTGTTGTTTGGGTAAAATATGAATAAAGTATGGATAAGAATTTATAAAAGGTAAAAAGTAATGATAGTTGATTTGACAGGTGATTTATAAGAGGTGATGATAGTTGATTTGACAGTGGGTCTACTTATTCTTTGGGTGGAATAACCTAGGATAACTTTTATTCTAGGGGTTGATTGGAATCTATATACCATTTTATACCAGTTTATTCTAGCACATTTTATCTGGGGTTATCGGGGCTTTCCAAACATAAAAAAAAATTATCCGGAGTTATCCGGGGTTATCCGGAGCTTATCCGGTATCCAAACGGGGGGTAAAGATGCAACTTTATCCCTCATTTTTATCTTTCATAGGATGTTCTTTGCATCTTGAAAAAAAAAAGACGGAGGAGGTGGTCACAACGGTGGAGAAAACGGCATAGGGAAGGGAGAAAGAGAGGAGGGTCGGCCATTATCACCACCCCCCCCCCCCCCCCCTCTCCCTTCTTTTTTCTTGGGTTTAGTTGTCCCCTTATGATTTTCAACGTCGTGAACAAATGAGTGAATCAGTCCTCTGCAGTGGTCTAATTCCTGAATCTCCATGTGCAGCTTATCAAACAATTATATTTTTGTTAAACTGAACCTCTAAACCATCTCATAAATCGCTGCCAAACTCCTCCAAAATGACCCAAAACTCAACCACAAGAAGGACGCATTCGGCAACACCCCCCTCCATTACGAGGCAGGCTACGACAACATTGAAATGGTGAATTGTTGGGATTTTTAATAATTTTATTTGTGTGAAATAAATAATAATAATCGCGGAATAAATTATATGAAGCCCAAATCAATCACCGGCGCATTCAGAAAAATACAAAAGCAAGCAAACCACAAAGAAACACCTAATTAACGTGGTTCGTTCAGCGTAAGCCTACATCCACGGGGCACTCCAGCAATAATCCACTATATCAAAATATAATGAGAAATAATAGTCTCTCAAGTTTTGCCCAAAACCTGAGGAATACAAGATGAAAGAGGGATACAGTGTTACCTCAATGAAACCCTAAATAAATCTTTCAAATGGAGAACACAACCACGATGTAGATCGGAATCCGCGGAGGAAATTAAGAAGGAACAATTCTTCTTCTCTTTCTCTCTCCACTCTTCTCTCTCCACTGTTGCCGCCAAACACACGCCGAAACCCTTCTTTTTCTTCTCTGGCGGTGATTCTAATATTGTAGAGATGAAGACCTAGGGCATTTAATAAGTTATGCACTGTTCATGTGAATAGTGCACGTGAACAGTGCCCTCATGGGCTGGACCTAAAGAAGGCCCACAAACCCAACATGAATCTCATACTAAACACGGATGAAGACGTCACGTACCTCCTGAACGTTTACGGACACTCACCCCTCCGGTTTGGGGCAAACAACCGTCGTGGAAACCCTGATCGAGCGGTGCCGGGGCTGCATCACGTTGAGAGACAACGTGAGGAGGAATGCCCTCCACGTGGCGGTCGAGGCGGGTTGTCTCTGTGTGGTCGAGCTTTTATTGGTGAAACACCACCCTATGTTCAATGGGTTGGTGAGAGACCAGGACTGGTGCGGCAACACGCCGCTGCATCTCGCGGCGGTGAAAGGAGATTCTGAAATGCTGGGCTTGCTATTGACGGCGGGGGCTGACACAAATTCTTTGAACCACGCGGGGTTAACTCCTCGGATCGTCCACTGGTAAATTCAAACTACGATTGTTTTTAACTTTTTTCTTTCGTTGCACCATGTTTGTTTAATTTTGGGCGATTTCGTAAAAATAGCCTTTTAAAAATGAATATTATCGAAACTTAACGAATATTCAAAATATGGCATTTGATTTTAAAAAAAATGGGAGGCGCCATATCCTTTATGACAGAGAAGGAATCTTTTATATATAAAGAAAAACAAATCATCTATAATTTTTTCTTCTCCACAAATATTAGCAATTAAAATTTAATAAAATAGATGATAATAAACTTAGCCATTAATATTTAATTAAAAAAGAAGAAGATTATAAATATTTTTCTTCTCTCTACCAAATAAATTTCAAAGCGCCATATATATACGCCTCCATTTGAAAAAAGAAAAAAAGATTGCACCTTTTTAACTTTTTAACCGGTCAGCACTGACCGAGTCTTAAAATCTAAAAATATTGGATTGAGAATTCTAATTTTCCTAATATTCAAAATTGCTATTTTTACAAATTTCTTAAATTTTTTAAATGTAAAAAATTTTGATTTATTTTATTTTATTTTATTTATTTGTTGGTGGGTTGTTATGGGAATTTATTAACATATCCGATGATTTATTTTTTTTATTTTTTATTTTCATGCACAGTGTGTGGTTTTAGACTAGTTTTTGTTTTAGGAAAAGATAGACTATATAACTTTCATAAGAAGTTACAAAATCTGAATCCTGCCTCAAAGCAGGGAGGGGGAGAATAGACATAAGAACTAATTACTCACACAAGAAGTGTAAAGGAATCGAAGTTCCATATGTAAAGAAGATAAAATAAAACACATACTGAGCAGCCCACAAAAGAGAGCTATGGAGCTCACCAGTTCGGGTTGCTCTACAGACCAATCTGTCCAAGCAAAAACTAGCCGGGGTCAATATGTAACCCTCCATTTGGGAACCCTCCAAGAGTGTGTGGTTTTATACTAGTTTTATACTAATTTTTTTTTGCTTTTTCTCTGGGGTCAGTCATTTTACACTATGATATGCATGGTTAGAAATCCCATAAAACATATGCATCATTAGTCGATGTATATACATCGTTAACTCTTTTTTTACATTTACTAAAAATAAATTCATTCAATTCGAAATGGAGCGAATACACTTTTCATCAAAGCACATGCATCGTTAAATGATTTTTACTATTTTTAAAAAAATAATAACATATGTTGTCTGCATTTTGTACTATAAAAATGAATGAATCTAATATTTTCCTTTTTCTTTTATTCGCTGCATCACACTAGCCATTATATATATATATATATATATATATATATATATATATATATATATATATATATGAAAATTTTGCGGCGAACGGCAGGTGCGGCCGCGACGTGGGCCGTTCGATCGCGGGTATATATATATCGCACCCGATCCGATATATATATATATATATATATATATATATATATTGAATAAATGATATTGATCATGGAACATCATTATTTTTATTGCTTTTATTTTTTATTGGGTTTAGAATGGGGTGATAGAACAATACAATTTGACAATATTTTTATATTGGATGACATCATATTCATAATCACAAATCTCACTAAATTCTGGAAACAAAAAAATATATAATTAATCCTTTTAGTTGTAACATATTTGTTTCATTTGTAACAATACAGATAGCTTTACAAAGTTACAAATCACACAAATCGGATATATTTATTTAATTATTATTTTATTTTAGGGATTTTTAGTTAAGCCCCCGTAAACTATATGGTTTAGCGATCGATCCCTTACTTCTTCATATTTAGGTTATAGTCCCTACATTTAAATGATATGTTCTTTTTTAGTCCCTGGAAGGGACTTATTCCTAAATTATTTAGTTTACTTTTTAGTCGACCTATTCTTAAATTATCATTTAAATGTAGGGACTAAAACCCAAATATGAAGAAGTGAGGGATTTATCGCTAAATCTTATAGTTTACGGGGACTTAAAACTAAAAATCCATTTATTTTATTGACTATACTAACCAGATTTGATATTGAATTTCTTTTATGTTCACAGAGGGATCCCAAACATCAAGTGCATTTCCATGAACATTTGGAAGATGCTTTCATCAAGGCAGGTGGGGAGGTTGGCCCAAGCCTCTTCCACCTCAAGAAGCTGCTCAAGCGAAACAATGATGGAGAGGCTGTTATGGAGCCCATAGGTGAGGAAACTCTTGGGGGTGGCGGTGGCGGTGGCGGTGGCGGAGGGACCGTAAAGATTGAGAAGTCGTGGGCCCGTGGCAGCACTGATCATCGCCGTTCTCTTTGCCTTCGTCATCACCATACTAGTCCGAAAGAGGAGAAATCAACCCCAGCCCCAACCAAATCTCCAACCGCAGCCTGCTTCGAGCCCCGGACCAGAGCCCCAGCCCCAGCCCCAGCCCCAGCCCTAGAGTCAATCTCAACCTCAACCGCAGCCTGCGCCGAACTGCGCGTCCCATATTATTTCTAACCATACCATACCATGTTGGACTGTTTTCTAAATCCAGCCATGCATTAAAAGTCCATTCATCCAACGGTGAGTAATCATTTTTTAACATTTGGTACTAGTACAATTAAACATGAGATTATGCCACCCAAAATCAACAGATGTTTAATAAATGTTGCTATTGATAAATATCAAATAATGTTTATATTTGTTTTATTTGATAATTGTGTGCGCTTGGAAATAAAGTTTATCAAGTGTTGAATTTGAGATATATTGATCAAGTAACTCTATCTTAACTAGGGCTGTAACTCGGGCGGGTTGGGTTCGGGTTGACCCCAACCCGCATTCCAAACTACTCAACTCTAACCCGACCCAACCCGATTTTCAACCCAAATTGGACCAACCCGAACCCAACCCAAAATTAAATAAACCAACCCGACCCAACCTGACTTAACCCGAATTGGACCAACCCGACCCCAACCCGATTTTCAACCCGAATTGGATCAACTCGACCCAACCCGAATTTCTAACATGATGTGTAAATTAAATAAATCAACCAGACCCAACCCATAAGATTAGCTAGGTTTACCTAAAATTTGGACTACCCATATTAGAAGTTACAAAATAAACGGCCATGATTTTTTTTTTAACTATTAATTTACGGGTTCGGGTTGGGTCGGGTTGTGAGTGAGGCCAACCCGAACCCAACCCGATTTGTGAGTCAACCCGAACCCGATTTGATCAACCCAACCATGTAAAAATCGGATTCAACCCGTCGGGTTCGGGTTCAACCTGATCCAAGTTGCAGCCCTAATCTTAACATCTCTAGTTGATCAATGAAAAATAATAATATTTTGGAATAATTTTAAACAAGATGTACATCATTTTTGTTTTTTGTTTTTTTGTTTTTAAAAGGAGTGTTGTTACACTCAATTTTTTTCTCAGTCCAAATTATAGTTTTATGTATCTTTTTAAAAATTCAGTGAAGCATATACCTCATTAGACGTTGTATATACCTCGTTAAATATTTTCTTACACTTATTAAAAATGGATTCATTCAATTTGAAATAGAGAGATATACACTTTTTATCTAATCATATAAATCATTAGATGATGTTTACTATTTAAAAAAAATAAAAACATGTGTAGTCTGAATTTTGAATGGTAATAAACTGAGCAACATTTTCCAAAAAAAGATGTACATCATTTTTATAGCAAACATGCATGGAGCCCCATTTAAAAATGTTGTGTAGGGCCCAATCTAAATTTTCAAGTGTCTGTGCTGGCCGTGTGTACAAGAAAGGAAAGTTGAAAGAATGTAATGAAAGTTGAAAGAATGTAATGAGGAGAATCTAATTCACATTGATCTTTCCATACTTGTGAGTATTTTGGATACATTCAATGATAAATGATATAATAGAAGCTATTTTCATAGAGTTGTGATGATGGATTAATGACCCTATTTTCATAGCTATTTCTTTTATTTTGTGGTTTTTTTTTAATTCTCCTGGTCACAACACTATTTGAACAGGCAATCGTTTAGATAAAACAGTTAAGGTAATACAATATTTATGACTATTCTAGTATAAGTAAAGATAAAGTGATTTTTTTGTTTGATTGTATTTTAAATTATTTTCGTTAAAAAACGTAATAATAATTTTTTTTTTGATAAAATGTGAATAAAGTATAAATAAAAACAATAATGATTCCCATGCCCCAATTTCACAGGCCCCAAATAGGTCCCATGAGGTGGCATTAAGACATTACCCATTATATCCTTTTTTATTATTTTTCTTATAAAGTGATTTTTCGGTTATGATTTACCGATTTTTTTGTGATTTGTTCTTTATTAAATCTTTAAAAATTCTCTCACTCAAATTTTATAATAAAGAATTCAGATTAAACAAATCAATAAATTTCTTTTTAAGTCTTTATCGCTTTCACCTCAATCAAAACAAACAAAAACTTCAGCCGGCGATGGAACTCCTTTATCAACTTCTTCTTCTTCCTCCTTCTCTCACTCTCTTTTTTTTCTTTATACTCCACTCACACTCTTCTCTTATATTACTCAAAACAAAACAAAAAAACCAAACTTCGCTGACTTCTTCCATTAAAACAGTCGACCTCCCCCTATATAACCAAAGAAACTCCCCTGAAATAGTCCATTCTCCTTCTCTTATCCAAAACAGCCAAGTCCCCATTTATGTACTCCCTTGAAAACCACTGTTTACCCACTGTTTCAACTCTTCTCCCTCTCTTGCAAAATAAACTATCCAAATCGGCACCCAATCGACGGCCTCTTCTGTCGTCGCCGCCGTCATCCCCTCCAAGTGAGGTCAGGTATCATTTTGTTGCATTTACATTGTGAAAACTGTATTGATTAATACTGTTGCATTTACATTTATAAATGTAACAGTTAATGAATATTGCGGTTTGATTCGAAAGAGAGACATTTAAGCAATACACAGTTTTTGTTATTTTGTTACATTTGAAATGTAACAGTCTTGTAAATGTATGTATTATTTTTTTATTTACATTTGAAATGTAACAGTCTTGGAACGATATAATATTATTTATGCAACACTGTTATATTCGTAAATGTATATTATTATTGCATTCGTAAATGTAACATTTAATTGCATACATATAATGATTTGTATTTGTTACATTTGTGCAACACTGTTACATTCTGTAACAATTATAATCATAAAAAAAACTAGAGCATTTTTTTTGTGTTATTTAGATAATTTTGGTGTAATTTAGATACGTTTTAGTGTAATTTTGATGAAAAATAATTTAGGTGATTTTTGTGTAAATTAGATAAGTTTGGGTGTAAAATTCATAAGAATTTTAAAAATTCAAATTTTGAAATAGGCAAATTTTAGAGAGATATTTTTTTAAAATAGGCAAATTTTAAATTATGCAAATTCAAATTAATGTGAAATATTAATAAGAAAATAGGGATTTGGTTAATTGGACCTATTTTTAATGAATGGCATAACCGTATTTTACCATTTTACCCATTTTCAAAAGTCAACAAGCCAACCAATAAAGTGATAACACCTCATGGGGCCTTTGAATGAGGCCTATGAGTTGGGGCCTAGGTATCACCACTCAAATAAAAATTTATAAAATGTGAAAAAATGATGAAATTGAAACAGTTAATTCTAGAGGACCAACATATTCTTTTGGATTGAATAACCTACAATAACTTAATTCTAAGAATTAACCGGAATACAAATATCACTTTATACCAGTTAATTCTAATTTATTTCAGCCTTTCAAATACCCATTTTGAGACTATTCTGACTAATTCCCACTTATTCTGGGCCTATTCTCAAACCAAACCAGAGGCTTATAGTATATAAAGGATTGGAAGACTTAAAACATATGTAGAGTAACAAACCTGCGGATAGGGGTGCAACTCGGGCGGGTTGGGTCGGGTTCAGGTTGGGTTCGGGTTGAATTCGGGTTCGATGGGGTTTGGAGTCGGGTTCAGGTTGAATTCGGCTCAAGTCAAGTTCGGCCGGGTTTGGGTCGGGTTCGGGTCGGGTCGGGTCGGGTTTAACACCTAAAATATCATACAAAATATTTAATAAACAAAAAAAAAAACTCTAATTAATTATTAATTAAACCTTATATACAAATAATTAAAAGTGAATATCTATAATAATTAACCCAAACACAACAAACATAGTGATATTCTAATTTGTGTAATTGTTTATTATGTTTGAAGAATTTAGGGTTTTAGATATAGGTACGTTGTTATGGCAACATAACATTTATTAATCTTGGAGGGTCGGGTTCGGGTTGAACCCGCGACCCGAACCCCCCAACCCGAACCCAACCCGAATTGGGTTCGGGTCGGGTTGAACCCGACGCCAAAAAACTCCAACCCGAACCCGCCCACGGATCGGGTTGGGTCGGGTTGGGTCGGGTTCAACCCGCCCAAGTTGCACCCCTACCTGCGGATCACTTGGCAAATTGGAAACATTCCATGAGTAAGACTGGTCTTTTTCATAAAAAAAACAAAAAGGCTAATCAAGTTATCCTTGGTTTACCTGAGGTTTACTCTCAGTTAAACAAACTCATTGATGATGATAGCAACAGGAGTTATTTTTGTAAGGATGACTTGATCATCACTTTTGAAATTGTATTAGCTTTGCTGTGGCACTCTACTCACTTGTATTTCTCAACAGATCAGGTATTGTTTAGGTAATTCACAACCTGCAATGTAATTCTCAACATCTGTACTTAAATTTTGAACATAATTGAAATTTTGATATTACCTATCAAAAAAAAGAAAATTGATTGTCGTTCAAGCAAATTCTGAAGCCTGCAAGCTATTACCTTATCGGATGGGGAGGTGACAGAAACATGCTTCAATTTCAAACGTGCCTACCTTCACTTCTTCGATGGCACAGCATTACGCTTCCCTGTAAGTTTGATACAACACAGGACACGGTGCTCTTATAGTGCATCACTTTAATCACCATATCAATCAATGGAAATGGTATACCTACTTTACGATATAAATTAAATATAACTTATAACATATTTTACATATGAAAATCTGATGTAAACACTAGACTAAACAATACAAGGGATGCCTCGTAAAATTATAAACATCTTATTATCGACAATGAACACTGACTATTATAGTGCATTAACCTGCTTGAGAAAAAAAAAGGGATTTGAGAGGTATCACCTCCTGCGTTTTTCCATGTGGGCATGCTGTGGCTGCACCTTGGCCATCCGATCAGTATACATCGGAAGCTTAATAATCTGACTGATCTCGTCTAACAAGACTTCCTCCGTGATGTTGTCGGCAATGCTCCGTTTTACCTGTTCTCCCAACATTCAACGCTTCCATGAGATGGCTTTTCATATTCCTCTTATTCTTGGTGTGTGCATGTGTGTGTGTGTTTCTCTGACCCTATCTCTTCATTAATTTCACTGTAGTATAATAGGCTTAGTCAATCAAATGATCAAATGAACAATAACATGATTAGTTCTTATAGATTATTGTTAGTCTCTTATGACGAGGTAAGAGCAGGCCTAGAGGCATTTTGGCTGCATGGATGTGGATGTCAGAGAAGAGGCATGAATCTACAACTTAATAGGCATGCCTTTGTCATACACAATGCATTGCCAAACATTTTGGTAACCAGGGAATTGAAGGTGGGCATCAAAATAGCCATCTTAGGAATCAAACAGTATTGAGTCTAAGAGGGGTTTTTTTTTTGTGTGTGGGTGGGCGGGTGGGGGGGAGTTGCTATTGTAATTGCAGCAACTACCTCAGATCTGAACTCATCTTTGACTATTGCAAAAAGGAAAGGAAAAAGAAGAGATATTCTGTACATGAGGAAGTGACAATCATTAGAAATATATGCATCACCTTCTTGTAAGTATTGAACTCATTTGGAGTTGATTTATCCACCCGAATACGCATGCATACCCATGTTTGCTCTACTTGATCCCATGAGCACTCAATGATCTTCCCCGATAAGATGGAGACATCCATATCAGCTGCGGGTTTAACCATACATTCTTATTCAGGACGAGGGTGAAGGATGCTATCAGTTAAGAAGTGAAATTCATATGAAAGTAAAACACAAGAAAAGCTGGCTAGTGGCATACATGCATGGAAATTAACATGGCAGACTCCTTAAAGAGGAACAATGTACATAATAATTGATTTTAATCAAACCAACAACGATTCCCAGAATGGAATCCACAAGCTTGAGTAGATTCTTGCCAGAGAGCAGTTTCTGTTTCCTTTTTCAAAGAAAATGTAAAATGCACACCAGATTATGTTAATTTGGTAAACCTACAGATCAACAATTACCCCTGCATCAGCTTTCCACAGTAATAAATTTGATTTGAAGGGCTTCTTTCTAAAAGACAAAGGAGGTTGAAGAAGTACGCCTCTAGGCAGGCTGAGGTGCAGTTGGACAACATTTTTTTATTGCAATAAAAGTAGATATTTCAATTGTTATGTAATTATGACATATCCAAACCACTAACAGAGAAGGGAAAATAACAATTACAGAAAATGATCGCTAATTTCTTAACCCCGAAATAAAATGCTTTAAGCAGCTTCAAAACATAATTTAGTAAAATGCACAAGGTACATCAATGTTCCAAATCATCCATGATTGAGACCAAGAAAAGGAAATCGTCTGTAAATATTTTTTTGAGAAAAAAGATTGGCCATTTACTAGTTAAAAAGCAGTACACAGACACAAAGCACCGGAAAAGGAAAAGATAGGAAGAATAGAGGGAAACAGGGACTATGAAGACAATCTGTCTACAAAATTCCCATCTCCAAGAGCAAAGGATTTCTGTAAATAATGCATCAACCAGAACCAAATTTTCAAATAGAATCTTAACATCATGCTTAATATAAGAACCTTACAACTTATTGCACAACCAATGAGTAGGAATAAACTATTAGCGATGGAAAGATGAAATCTCTTCAGATGATTAGGAATATTAAACCACTTAACACCACAAAATATAAGTAGAAGACGTCAAATCATATCCATATGAAATTGAAAATTTATATAGGGAACTCAACTTGGAGAAGGGTAAGAATCATTTATAAACATTATTTGGGGAGTGTCAGAAGACATGATTTTTTTAAACAAATAATTCCAGGTTTTGCAAGATTATAAAAAGCTAGCGCAGAAAATAAATGTTTTAATGGTTCATCTCAAGCGTCAGTAGAATATTACTTTTCAAAGGCCCAAAATGCAGTATTACTCTGCCTAATTACATGGAGTTCAATTTTCGATGAAAGCCCGAACCATATCTATGAAGCACAAAACCATAAAAAAAAACCATAAATCCAGTGAGTGTAGCGAAGGTTGTGTGCCCAACCTGGGGTAGCTTAGGATACATGATCTGAGAATCCCACTTCCAAATATGTGAAATTTTGATAATAGAATATCAACGGTACGTGCTCAATATATACATTGACTCTTACATTCAAAACAACAAAAGTTGTATATGCAGTTTTTTTTCCAGATTTATAAAAAAGATTTGCATAAATATACATCCTCAAAAAATTTACTGATTTTGAGAAAAATAGAAAATTACCATACTCATCTCTAAATTCAATACGATTTCCGTCCAATAGTTTCTTTGTCCCCCTATCAAAGACATAAAGCAAGAGGCGGTCCCCATTTCCAACCTGTTTGTCACATGCAGCAGATTTGTTTCAAGTTGCGTAGAAAGTATATCAAGGAACATGAGCCAATGCAAAGTTGCAAATAGTGGGCATGAAATTCTGCAAGTACTATGTTGTGTGGATTTCTTAGAACAACAAAATGAGACCAACAAAGTGGAACACTTTTTTGGGTTTTCTTTGTTTTAAACCCCTAAAAACTTATGTTTGGTTTTATAACCCCACTTTTATTTTCATTGCATCTTTAACCCCAGAAGTCAATTTGACCCAACCAATTAGGTCACCATTCAATGAAGGGTCCAACATACCACTGGTGAGAAAGTTAAGTTTTTGTTTTAAGTGGTCAAGGGCAGAATAGACACTTCATAGATGTTGGGAATATAACGCAACTGTGGTTGAAGTTAACTTCACCAAGGGGGGAAAGATACAACAAAGATTGAAACTGAGGGGATAAACAAAATATCAAGTTTGGCGAGTCTTTCAAATATTAACATCTCAAGATGCTTAAAGCAAAATTTAACATTCAGATTTTATGATCAAGAAGTGAAGGATATGAAAAGAATGAAACCTCAAATAAGAAGTCAACTGAGTTCATTTCTGGATATTTCCACTTTAAAAGACCTTGATGGGTACGAGGCACGTAAGGATCATCCCAACCCTGACAGGAAAAAATATCAGCACCAGATGCATTATTATTACCATTAAACGAAATTAACACGTGCATAAATCTTCCAACCTTAAATTTAAAACGTACAAAATAATTTCCTATATACAACATTTGCAAAATAATGATAAGTTGAGTGCAAACATTTCCAGACAATCAGAAATTCAACTCAAAGAAAATGTAGTACTTGCTCAGAAAATATTATGATAGTTTCTGCAACGAGAGTTCAAGGGTCCAGATTTGGTATGGTTATACCATATGAGTGCCAGATTTAACCAACTAGGTCATGGCATGGAAGAAGACCGGTCTAGCAGTGAGGCCTGCAACACAATGCATTCACATTCAAGTTGAACTGAAGTCCCTCTGGCATTATCCATCCCCTATCATGGCCAAATTTAGAATTACATAACAGATCCCGCAAAAAAAGAGGTGCATGCCCACCAAGGTCATCTAATTCCATTCTTGTTATGTGTGGCAGGCATCTACAATGGGCAAATTTTGTATGTTTGTGGATTAAGAAAAATTCACTGAAAAAACAGGTAAGTGAGTATGGTTAGCTCAGAAGCCTCCTTGCACAAAAGCATTGGAAGAGATGAGTTAGAAGCATGCTAGCTGCTGCCATGTATGTTTTAGGAAGAAAAATCACTCCACAGCTAAAGTTCAACTGGGCGAAAGAAGCTTGGCAGTTTACCATAATGTCCTCATGCTGTCCATTAATATAACTAGGATGCAGACATGTCTCCATATCAGAATAGATTTGAGATGTCCAGCACTAGATCTTCACGGGGCTGCACATTCACACAGTATAGGTGCATGCAGTCATGGACTTCATTTTCTTACAATAAATTGCATTGCTTACTACATTACTATATGTATGTAAGGCTATATATCACAAGAACTGGGACACATAAATCCATGTTGGAGGTCACATCTCTAAGAACCTGATAACATGTTTTATCATGCAAACCGAGCTTTGGTTAAGTTGGTAAGCACCTTCCACCTTTATGAAAGAGGTTAAGGGATTAAATCCTGGTGAGCACCCCATTCTTCAAAAAAAAAAACATGTTTTATCATAGGTATTTTTCTGTGCACATACCATACATGGGCATGACCCAGAGATAAAATATAATAGGACTAAAAAAATCCAAACAGGTAGTGTCATTGTTACATAGCTGATCAGAAATTTAGAACCCCAATTAGATATCCTCCCAAACTTAAAATCACATAAAAATCTTATCAACTTTTCTTGAATAACATAGAAGAAAGCTACTTAAAACTACAACATGAACCAAGAAAGAAATTACCTTTTCATAATTGATACGAACAAAAGGCAACTAAATTGTCATGCACCAAAGATAATGAATTGCAGTAGTAATATTCTCATCCAAAGACGAATCAAAATTAATGCACTATGTAAAGTAGATGGTCATTAATAAATACCTGGAAAATCAGGCCATCCGCTGCATGAGAAAGACGAGGAATAAACACTTCCAAAAGCTTCATAACAGTAGATAACAACCAAAAATCCTTCCTCCTGACCTGGTAATACCAGCAAATCCAGTTAGACAACACACCAAATTAAATGTTAATAGGAAAATGGAAAGCAAGAACTCATCCTAAGCGTCCAGGTTTCATCATGCATACTCGGAATGGTTCCATTTCATATCTGTAGATAGGATTTCTACGCTGTCGATCAATATTTCGAGGTTCAAAAATTTCTTTCTCGAGTAATTTCCACCTTTCGGAAAAAGGGCACTGCATAAAAAAGAAAATATCACAAAATTCTTCAATTACTGATGCATTAAATTGGAGCACTGCACTTAAAAAAATAAAAAAATAAAAACTGGATACACACTCGGATCAATTTCACAAATGACCTAGGCTACCATATTTGACAGGCTCTTAGATCATGTGCGTTGTGTAGCCGACAGATAATGGTAAACATAAATCATTGTGCAATATTTCAACACAGGTATGTAACAAAAATGACAAAATGTGACTTTTTTCATTCAAAACCCATGTACCAGAAAGGTGGAAGGAGGGACCACACCACAATTACTCACATTGGAGCGAGGAGATTGACACCCAAATGTTTTCTAAAAACCTTATTTGATGGAAAATACATTCATTACGAGTGATCCACATGTACCAATACACCAGGACATACTTTTTGGATGGCTGCAGCTGGTTGGTTTATTAAAGCTCATATGTAGCTAATTAGTCCAATATCTTAAAGTTGTACATGTTTTTTCAGGAACTGATGAGCAGTATTGAATCATCGAAATATACAACCAACAACTCTGTTTTACAAGCATATCTTGGCAATAAATCATCAAAATAAATTTTCAAACACAACATTTAACCATGATGAAAATAATTTAATGAGATAATATAATTATAATAGAATGAGAGCCAAACCTCTGATACAGACTGATTGTTGACTGCCATCAGATCATAAGCCAAGTACCTTCTCTCCAGCTTCCCATTTGGCAGCTTATCTATGATCATCTCCCCATCAAGTAAAGTTAAGTGGTGAAACTTCTCACTAGAGTCCTTGCAAGATCAAAAGCCACATCAGTTTAGAGATTACTTGTAAGAAGAACAGTTACTTCTATTAACTTCAAACATTGCAGACATATGTGATCATGCAGTCAAAATTTCTTGATGAAAACAGAACTAGATGCACCTCATTGACAGATCTTGAGGGAAATCTCATCTGCACCCTCCTAAAGCAGAAATTCCGATCTACCAAATAACAGCCATCATAAGTGATGAGCATCATATATCTCGTTCCATCAGCCTTCCATGTAGCATAATAGTAACGTTGTCTAAGCAACTGCAGATTATCCCTTAAAACACAACAATGAAAATTTAGGACATCACTATTGGTGCAATCCCTAAATTGGGCAAGGGAAAACCTGAATTCAAAAGCTCAACCGAGAAGGCACCTTAAATTAGTTTCCCTTGGTTGGGACAGCATCCAATGCAATAATGAGTAAACAGATCAGAAACATACATTGGAAGCATCTACCAATATGGCATAATTCTTTTGCAAAATAAAACATATTCTCCAAACATTCACTTGAACCTCGTATACAATATCTTGTAAAACAGGAAAGTCCCCAAACCTCTTCAGGCAAGAGCAGTTAAAAATTTATCACACTTAAATATTCATCATTTTTAATCACACTGATCCTAATAAGACTACTACCCAACTTATTCAAATGAGTTGAAGCAAAAAGATGAGTTAGTTTCCACCCAATAAATAAAAAAAGAAACAAAAAAAAATGAGTTTTTTTTTTGAGAATAGATAGGAACTTTTATTGATTAAAAAGCCCCTGAAACAAAGGGAGACAAGGGATCTCCACAAACAAAAAAAGATCAAATTATAATTCGAAAAAAAAAGAGTTAGTAAGGAAAAAAAAGATTCTCAGAATTCCTAGTTAAGATCATACATGCTTGGAAGATGAACCGGTAGAAAAGCTTGTCTGTACTTAGTAGCCCCAGTCAAAGCAGATGTCATTTAAATTTGGTGTTTCAAGGGGGATGACTTCCAGATTCAACTCCAAGGGGTAACTATGAAATGAAGGGAAGTGATTAAAGATCATAAGAGATGGGAGCATTTAAAATAAGGTCTCCCAAATGTTGAACCCGCTTGGATGTTGGGCACTATGGTTGATTAGAAATGAGGTGGCTTTAAAAATAGCATCCCTACTTCAGAAATATTGGGAGGCCATAGCTGGCCTTTTAAGGATTGGGCAGTTCCTTGTGCAAGGGCTAAAATTATGTGTTTTTTTCAGGCAAGCCAGTGAATATTGAGTAGGTGCTTGTTTGTCAGCACCTGCGGCGCAGTTATTACTTATTAGGAGACCCCTCATCTAATTCTCTTCTTTTATGATTTTCTATACTTTTATTGGAATTGTAACCCAGATTAATAAAATTTAATAGTAGGCCCCCATTCTTTCTTCAAGTATACATATATACACACAAACATAAATATACATAGACGCATACAAGCATGTCTGTGTGTGTTTGATTCGTTGCTTCAGATTGAAAAATCAATCTCACATATAAATTCCTCAAATAAAATCTTTTTTAAATAGCAACTAAATTCATTGTCTGGGCCAAAGGAATTAGAGGATATCAACTTTAACTTTTCATCTTTACTCTTCAGAGTTGTCTAAAGAAAATCTAGGGTGTTTGCTATATATTTACATTCTGGTTGGAATCAAATCAGGAGACAATAGTTATACAAATATACATAGTAAGAGTCATAGATTATTACACCATTTATGTATGAATGCATGGAAGTATTTCAAGTAGGACTGGGCCACTTTACTATCCAGAGCGTAAACAAGCAAAACATAGCTCTGAACCAAAAAATAAATAAATAATGAGTTATCAACCAAAAATTGCTGGCATAGAACCCCCCCCCCCCCCCCCAATTATCTTTTTTACTGTCTTAAGGAAGAAGAAAAATATCAATCATAAAAAATGGGTAACTTCAGTTCACAACATGTCATCCAATACAGAAATAATATATGTCAGAAATTTGAAACAGCATTCACAATTCTCTAAAATGTATTTACCATAGTTCAAAACCATGTTCGGATCGCATGTGTGGTGGGGTCCACACTTGGCATATGCGGCCGCATGTACCGAGCATGCGGTCGCACATAGGGTAAGACAATCATTCGAACCCCCATTCGAACTGAATTCGAACGTCCGCGTTGGAACGGCTTTTGAACGGTATGTTGCCGTTCGAACGACAATCCAAATCCAGAACTTCGAACGCCGTTAGAACTGAATTCGAATGATAAGAGATCGTTCGAATTCCGTTCGAACGGACTTCGAACGTGCGCCGCATATTGGGGGGAATGTGCGCCCGAGGCGCACATCAGCATGTGCGGCCGCACATACCGATACGTGCGGCCACATTTCAAACTATGGTATTTACCTGTATGCACAAACTAAAACATTTTGGACATCACTATACCACACTAGACAAGCCTGGTAAATGTCAAAACTACTACGTTTAATCATGCATATTCATGGCGACCAAGTGAAATCATAGTACATTATGCCAGTCCTTCCTCGATTAGTTTTTTTTTAAGTGTGTTGTACATTTTGACTGATTACCACCTTATAAAATTCTTTACAGGTCACAGCTGCACTTTGGACATTTAGAATATAAAAGATTAACAAGTTATTAACGTAAGAAATCTGCCAATTTTACATAGATTTCCCAATACATTTACTTTTCTTACAGAAGAAATGGACCTTATGATGTAAATTTGTTGACAAACATATACCTGTTGAGAGAAACTGGGTGTGAACCTGGAAATTGAGAATTTCCCCTTCCCTGATTTACTCTTCCCTAATGAAAAAGAAGAAAAACAAAGAGTTGACTTTGGATGAAAGACGACGACTGTAAAACTAGCAGTTGTTTTAAATGTAATTACAATGTATGCTATAACTTATATGATGGCATTGATACTAGATCATGAAATTGCATTTGATCACATATTCCCAAGATTGCTTATACACTATTGACTGAACTAGTCTGGGACTGAGCCAATGAATTCTCCCTCTGTATGTTAGGATGGATTGTGAAACATAAGTGGAAGAATTTGAACATATAAGAGGAGTTAAAAGAACTATAGAAGTTACTGTAATAGAAAATGATCAATATATCGAGATAAAATCACTCAAAAAAAAATGGTGACGTATTGAAAACAAGATATAGAAAATGAATGTCATATTTGAGCATAGGTGCTTAATAATGTGAAGATACAGGGCTGATAAATGCATTGCATTCGCAACCATCAGAAGGAAGAATTATCAAGAGGAATTGGGAGGTGCATGTAAAAGTGATACCATGGTGAAACATCATAATGGTTCCACCCTACAGACAATAGGTCAATTGCATGAAGGTTTCACAATCACTTAAGATTTGTAAAATTGTCAAGCACATAATGAGTGGTTGAAGTTTAGCTTTAAAGTGTACAAAGAAAATATTTCCAGCATTCAAATTGGCCACTTGAGAAACAATGGGATTCACCTGATTGCATTATATAACAGCAAATAAGTAATATTGATGATTATGGTGTCTTGTGTAACATCAATAATAGATTAACTAAAATATCAAAGGGATGAAAAGAAAGGAAAACAACTGCAATTAATTGGAAGCACAATCCAGATACCGGCATAAGTATACTAAGGCAGAAATATCGCAACACATTCTGCTGATCTATAGGTATTGCATCCCCCAAAACATCATCATTTGTCAATACTTCACTTTCCACATGCTTTTCCTGTGAATACATGAAAATCAATAGTAAAACTCTAATTCAGAATAAAATCCCAAAAGAATCATAATAGTGCCAATCATAATAAAGATAATTATCACTAAAAAAACAACGAATATGAATGTTAACAATTCAGGAAGAAAAAAGATACAATGAGCTTGTCTTTTCAATATTATAGGCCACAAATAAATGTAAGATAAAGTATTTTAAGGGATGTGCTCGGTAAAGCATTGACCAACAAACACTAGCACAAAAAAGGATTAGATTAAGTTGTACTTGTATACAAATTTCAGTGGATATGCAAGGCTACTCTGAGCAGTGAATCAACAAAAAATTTGATATATCAATTCTCTCCAACCTGGTGATAGCCCGATAGGCAAATGCAATGAATTGGAAAATCAACTTAGAAGGGAAGGAATTATTTATACAACAGTGGGATGTCCACCGATTTCATTATGATGGAAGAACATCCCATTAAAATACAAAGGAGAGACTATGTCTTTCACCATACAATTAAACCCAGTTCCCTTTTATCTAATATGGGAATTCCTTGTATCACCAAAAACATAGAATGGCTTTTATTCAATGAAAGATCACCATCTCTACCAAGAATAAACAAATCCACCCTCGAGAATGTTACCCCAAGTATTTTAAAATCCCTTGCCGACCTGAGTTCTTTCGGAACTCAGAATAGGTTTCAGTCCCTCGTATAATAATGGTTTGTCTTTCCTAAGGAATGAAGGGAAAAAATCAGTTTACTACTAAAAAATTTTTAACTAGGAATCGCCCCTTCATAGTGGAGCTTATTAAAAAAGAGCACCTCCCCACCCCTCAACCCCAACCGGCACCAAAAAAAAAGTGCACATCAACCCTATCCACTATCCATTACACAAATGTAATCCACCTCAACCCTACGCAGCTATCTCTCATTGCCTGAATCATCATCAACCTTTAGCTGTCCACTTTTTGACCCTCGAGATTATCTAGTTCGAAGATAATTGTTAAAAGAGAACGGGTGTTCTTCTAGTTTATCTTTCAAATAAAGTTTAAATCATCTCAATCCAAGATCATATTCAGAATTCATTTCTGAATGGGGAGATGCATTGGAGAGTAGACTTTGTGGGTGGTGTTTTGTGTATAGAGGAGTGAGGTTGGTGAGAGTGTCCCGATTGGTGTGGCAGTAGTAACTAGTAACCTCTACGCATGGTTGGTTTGGTTTTGTAATAATTGACTTTTTCTGGATTTAATGAATCACAGTAGCTAGTCTACCTCCCTTTCAAACAAACAAAAAAAAAGAGATTGTAACAATAAAAATGCAAAAAGAAATTTGAGTTTGCACAAAAGTCATTCCTGCTATAACTTGGTAAAAATTGCACACAATAATGAATGGAATATCATTGTAGAAGCAACAAAGAAAATATATTAAGAAAAAAAAATGTAAAACTAGCAGTTGAGTGAGTGAAATATCAACACTAATGACTCAACTACTCAAATGATTCATCCCATTGCTTTCCATTACATTAAAAAAAACCTTGACGGTCGTTTTAATATCCCGGTAATACCTACTTGCAAGGAAGCTTCGTTAGCATCATCATCATCATCCTGAATTGCCTCCCCATTAAGATCAAGGTCAGAAGACCTTTTCCACTCTGGGGTGGGGGGACAAGTAACTGCTTCAGGTTTACTTTCATGGTAAAATGTATATAGTGAATCAATATAATCCTGCTTATAGATTCCTGGAGGACGTGCTTCAGAAAATTTCAGAACTGCCTGGTCAATATACATCGAAACAAGTTGAAAACAGATAGCACGAGTATCAACTTGGTCAACAAAGGAAAACTGAACTCCGTGAGAATTAGCATACCTGGGTGACAGTCATGAGATGTGAGCGAACAAGAAAATGAACGATCATAAAACCAGTTCGGTTATGCCCATGAGTACAGTGGACAAGAATATGTTTCTTTGTATGCTTCTGGGAGTTGAAGAACTGTATCACCTGAAGCAAGAAATAAGAAGCAAAAAACATTAATTTGACCACACAACATGATTGACTACCAGATTGTTTTCAAAGACAAAAATAGTCAGGGTGAATCATTAGTCCTTTGGTTTAGACATGGAAAAATTGAGTCAGGCACTCACTTTAATTTAGATAAGCTAGGATCATGTTCCATTTTAATCATGTATCCCAACACACCAAATGCAAGAAATATAGATCAAATCACTTCTACACCCCCCCCCCCCCCCCCCCCCCCACCCCCCCTTCAGTATTAGTTTACTCAACCATTCCCCATTTGTTAAAAGTTTTCAAATTCAAGGAGGATTTGACATCCAAATTTGTCATTATATCTGAGCTGCTGGATGCACCTCATCAAACTACCACTTATCTAGTGTAGATTCCCCATGCTTTGATAAGGCCTTTCACACACCCTCCCACATATTTTCAAGAAAGGGTGTGTTGTTTCTGAAGACCGCAGCATTCCTAGTCATCCAATCAGTCCAACACTCTTCTTCCCAAAAAAAAAAAAAGTACACAATGCAAGGATGCAAGATTGGATGATTCTGGCCTGAATACTTCAGTCCCCAGTCCTCTTTAATGGCTTAACTGCCTCCTAAAGTTGCTCTAAAGAGCGCAGAATAATATTATAAAGGAGAAATAAGTGGAAAAGGATCATCTTCCAATGAAACAACATTTCAAGTGAATCAACTCTATGATAGAAACAACAGAAAACACATATTTTAGTAATATCACTACTACATTGCCACCCGAAAGTTGCATGATGGAAGATGGATGCAGGAAATATTCCCAATCAATATTTCCAGGAAATGTTTTGCAATGCTCCAAGTTGTGGAGTGAGTCCAGGATCATTATAAGCTGGGTCTTCTTGGTCCTATCACTGGATTGTGGGGTTTGGGACATCCCTTATGTCCAATCCTCCCTCATTCATTTTTGGTTCTGTTATTATCCATTCCTTTCCTTTTGTATAAATCATTATCAGGTTCAATTATTTTGGCGACAACCTCCCTTCATAAAAAAAAAATGTTCCCGGTGGAGAAAAAACATGTTTCAGCATTGTTAACTGAGCTACTGTGTGGATGGAAGTATCATTTACCATCGGATAATTATGGCGGAAAACACATCCAAAAAAAATTATGCCAAAGTAGTTAAAATTGTTAAATGCCATAAGGTGCCATTTCATGCTAGGCAGGATGGCAGAACTATAATGCAGAGAGAGTTCTTGTAGCACAAAATTAAGGTGAACATCCTACAGTTGGAAGACATGCAAATATATAATAATTAGTTTGAAGCATTACCTCCCATACAAAAATGTTGACAGACTCATTATCTGGTACCGCATCACGTCCCTTACAAGGAATCTATAAAGAAAGGATGTTAAAACCTGAGGTTCAAATGCTAAGTGGTAATCTAATTCATGATCTTATGAGTCACCAACTATCAAAAATAGATCAAGCAAGCAATCTCTCACCTTAAGATGCTTAATACCTTTACTCTGCCAATCTGTTGATGGATAATATCGAGATGTATTCGTCAAGTCAATTACTAAACCAATCTGGAAATAAGGCCAACAAGATGTAAACAAAACAGATACACATTTTTAAAAATAAAAAAACTAACTAACAAACCAGACATCCAAAGCCCTTTCAATAACAGAAACATATTTCTATGTACAAATATAATATTAAAAATATAATGTTTTATATAACATGTAATAAATGCATGGATGAATCTCGCGGACCTCGATGGGGGAAGCTATGGGCTTGTATGGGCAGGTGAATAACCTGCACCAGCTGTGGAGGGCTGGGGCCTGGGAAGGCGCTAAGGGCAAAGGGGGGTAAAAGTAAAAATAAATAAATAAATCACAATCCATTGTATGGGTAATTTGGCTTACAAGGAATAAAGTGATATTCAAAGCTGCGGCCCAGTTGTTGAAAACTTAATTGAGGTGGCAGAGAGGTTCACCAATGATTGGGAGCTTTTTGTGCAAGGGTGAGCCGAGTAGAGTTTCTGAATAGGCTAGTCATTGAAGTGTAATTGGCCATAGGCCCGTAGCTCTAGTAAGAACACTAGTGATCTCTGCCACTGTTCTCGTGTTGTGTGGTCTATTTTTCCTTTCTTTGACAAATTGTACCTTGGTTTATGTAATGAATCACAGTAGATGGTCTACCTCTCTTCAACAAAATACATATATGAATCATTTATAGCATTAACATTTTAATTCATTCAGAATCTCTTCACAAAAACAAACTAATGCCCCCCCCCCGGGGGGGGGGGAGACTATAAAGGGTTTGATGAAAAGAGAGTGGGGCATATACATATAATGATATAAGAAGAAAATTTCAATCATCATCCCACCATCTTGGTCCCTGATCATAGCATTGCATTACTAAGTACTATATAAAAAAAATCATGCCATATACACAAAAAACAATTTCATTTAAATTTCATTGGTTTTGTACCCCAAAGAAAGGGTAAAGCATTAAAAATTAAACTTTCCAATGTACAGATTTTAACTTACATCATGTCCTAATACTCTTTGTTGATGAAGTACTTGTTTTGATGAATATCTTCTGCCAGGTTCCACAGCATCATTGAAAGATTCACCCAAAGGGACCTTCGAAGGTATTATACGACCAATCACCCTACCATAAGGAGGACAATCCAACCAACCTACACAAAAATGCATCAATGCACTAATTATAGTGAATAGAACCATGAGGCACAATGACATGGGTAATTAAATAAAAATAGAAAACAAATTAATTGAACACAAGGAGAAGTAATTATAAAACTAGTTTACCCTCACCAAGTGTTTTTGTCTTATTTTATTGGAGTAAAGAAACCATGTTAGCGACCTGCTTTTAGAAGTCTAATTGTCTTATTATTTAAATTATTCGATATGAGAAGCAAACCCTGGCCCCACTTGGTGATCACAAAAAACAAAAAAAAACAAAAGTTCTATAAAACCTGGTTTCTTAACTCATGCATCTACACGAAAACCACTTCCAACAAAGATGAAATAACAATTATTATACAAAAAAAATTTACTTTTTTCAGAAATCAGAAAAAGAAGATTTCTTCCCAAAAGGAAAGAGGAAAAACAACATCAAAGCCCCAGTCATTTATGGCTCGCCATGAGGCCATGACCTTATTATACATAAAAACTACAGTTACCAAACATGATCTCAACTATTTAAAATTCAGATTTTAATTTAAGAAGGCCACCACAATGGGTACATGATGAGTTAGTTACTTTAAGAACATAAACAGTCTGTTTACATGATCAGTCAATTGCTTAGAAGAAGCATCACCTATTTTTTTAAGGTAAATCGTTCAAAATGGGCCAGCGTTGGGGATGTTTCTTGCAGCATATGTGAGGGAGCCGAGGAAAACCGAGATCATTTATTCTTCAGATGTTCTTTTGCTAGGGACATTTGGAACTTGGTTGGTCAGGCTATCGGTTCTATTTGTAGCTTCCTTGACATTGAAGAGATGTGGAATTTCTTCCAGAATAGAAGGCATAAAGAAGATCATAGCAATGAAGCTAAATTTCAATGGCTCATTCCTCATGCGGTTTGTTGGTGTATTTGGTTATCTCGAAACGAAAGAATTTTTCAAAACAAATGAGCATATGTGGAAAATACATGGGCTCTTATTTCATATACACTTAGAGATTGGGTAAAGATGATTCTTCAAGTTGAAAATTCTATGTCCATTATGGGTCTTTCTTGGTTCATAAGGAATTGATTTTGTAATCTATTGAATGGGAGGTTGTTCCTATTCAATTCTTTTTTTCTTTTCTTATTTGGAGATCCCTCGTCTCCTTTTTGTTCGGGGGCTTTTTATTCAATAAAAGTTCCTATCTATATTCAAAACATTAAAAAAAAGATGCAGTCCCACCTTCGTCAGGACTCAGGAGGACAAAGGGAGAAACATAACTGCAACTAGAAGGGAGAAAAACAATATTTTAGTTTTGAATCTCAGGTTCTTTCCTCATTTAATGTTACCTAATTTTTGGTGTTATTGTGGTTTATCAGCACCACGCCTTTTTGCTATCTTGGGCAAAAATAAGAAGATCCTCCACCCCTCCCAAAATAATCCACACATTCACAAAGGAAAAGAAAAGCAATAAAATAAACTTAATGCAATGCCTCCGAGAGGAAATTATGCAGCTCCCAATGGATGGTACTTAAAGATGTGCAAGGAGGACCAGTTGCTCAATGTATATGTTTGGCTTGGTAGTATATAGCAGTGTTCTAAAAAGCGGCCCTAGGCAGGGACTAGTCGGCCGCCTAGGCGTAGGCGGGGTCTTTCCGCATCGCTTAGGGCATAATCGCCTGTCTAGGCGGTCGGCCGCCTAGGTGGTCTAAGAGGGTCTAAGCGGGCCTAGGCGGGTCTAGGCTGGGACTAGTCGGCCTAAAAAAAAAAATTTGTTGCATACAAAAATCAATTTTTTTTGGATTATTTAATTACTAACATTTTCTCTTTATTATTTATATAGTATGTTATAGTTGCACCTATTAGTTAAGTATTATCTAAATCATAGATGCACTTGCATATTTTCTCTTCATGATTATTTGTATGATTCCACTTATGTTCTCTTCATGATTTATCTATATGATAGTTACACGTTCTCTTCATAAATATCTATGTGTCATGTCATTTATCTTCTTTAGTTTATTTTATTTATTTTATTTTTTCAATATTTAGGTATTATACACACACATATATATACATGTATGTATTATTTTGTACTAACCAATTAATCCCCAATTAATTTCCGCCTAGCCGATCAATCCCTAGTCCCCCGTCAACCGCCCGACTAGCACCTAGTGCTTTTTAAAACATTGGTATATAGCGGATTGACATGAACCACACACAATTCAGACCATGACACTTGTGTTCCACTAGTCCTATCATTGGGGCCACTAAGAAAATCCCATGATGACTGAGGATGAGTGACCCCAGGATTTATTAAATAATTGACAAAAATAATTATATTGATTTGCGCCTAGTAAGGCTTAGACCTCTCTTTGTAGAGTGTTTTAGCACCTAGTGTAGTAGTGTTACACTTCCATCTTTCTTAACACTTCATTTTTCATGTTCTTGCGGCTTGTTGACGCAGGAAGCCAATATTGAATTTCCAACAAATTAGATATATCATTATTGATCGATTGCCAACATGATCAGTGCAAAAGAGCAAGGTCCATATAAATTAAAAGTAAAGAAAAATAATGGCATCAACTCTGACCATGAGGCAGCCTGCTCTTCTCATAAGATCTTGAGATACTCGTCTGAAACACAGAATCCCTATGAGCTAATGGTGCAACTCGTTTTGGTGGTTCATCAAGTTGTTCTCTCATACGCTTTCGTCTTTCTTCACGCTCCTGTTGAGATTACAGTCAAATAATCGATCTAGTATAAGAAAAACCAAGATGCATAAGCAACACCATGAGAATTAAATCATAAAAACAGACACATATAGTCCATTGAAACAAGAGCTTCTAACCATAAATGTATATATGTGTGTTAAAATAACTATTTTTATTTTGTTACATAGCGCAGCATGACCAGGAATTCATAGGATTTAAGGATAAACTACACCAACAAATGTTTAGAGTAGTCCTTATATTCGAGATCGAACTAAAATATAGGTAATTGGTGGAAGAATATCCCTAGTCAATCACATGAAAACGCTCAATTCTAGACATTAACATTTAAAATAATTTTAGGTACTGCATCTAAACCAGTCAGGACAGTGCTAAGTGTTCGCATAACAACCTAGAAAAGGAATTTGGATATACAGGTGAAAAGAAATATAATATTACGAAACCAAGAAAAAAAAATGTGATTTCTTAATTCTTAATGAAAATTTTGTAATTTAAACTAGGAAATATCTGATTCTATGTATTCCAACATTATGTTGAAGCAATGTTCCATGCGTAAAGCAAGGTCATGGGTTGTTTAGGAATCCATTTATGACCCACTACTCAATATAGAAAATTCAACGGTACTCACTAAGTTATTCTGGCTATCACAGTACTCTAATAAGCATGGATGTATACCATGTGAGTAAAGCAGTCAACAAGAGCAAAACTGGAAACAACCCTTTTTTAATTCCTGCCTGAATTTTGTAAAACTGAAACAACTTATATGACCGCTTAAAAAAGCATATCTTCACCCTTCCCTGTTTCACCGTCTCACAAAGTAAACTACTTTTTGAACAAATGAAATCATAAGAGATGTTCTTATCTTCATCTATCACAAAACACAATTACACAAGCATCTGCCTCTAATAAAGTTGATAGTACCCTTATCTTTCTTTTAGTAAATGCGAAAGTAATAGTATTCAGGCAGATAAAGAATGATAGAAAATAGTTATAAAAATGAGAATAATAAATACACACTTACTTAAAAATGATAAATATGATATCCAGATAGATTAAGATAAAATATACATATCTTGGATCCCAAACAAGTGAACGCTGAACAGTAATCTAGAATATGAGAAAGAAAATAGCATGAAACCCTCCCTCTTAATAGCAATTGTCACAAGTTCAAAATTTGAGAACAAATCGACATGGGTAAAAAAGTCATAATTCAGTAAACTTCATGTAAAATTAAGGGAAATTTTAGATAATAAAAAATAGAAATATTATAATATGCCAAATCAACGATGTCTAGATCGCCTGCATGATCTTCTGGATACCATTGTTCAATGAGCATTTAATGTGTGTTTACATGCACGATTTTTTTGTTGAAAATTTAGTGTTTAATATGTAAACTAATCAATAATGTAGTTGCCACTCTCATGACTCGAACCCAGGACTTTGTCCTATTAAACCGAGCATTTTACCATTGTTCCAAGCAATGTCCCCTGTAAAGAAGGTACACAGCACCAAGAAAAGAAAAAAAAAAAGAACATGAAAGACTATAAATCCCTACAAGCACCCAGAACACACACATATCCTTCACTTCCCTGTCTCCCAATTGTTTGGAGCCCACACCCATCAACCAAAAAAAAATCACAGAATGTCATCATAATACACTGTATTTTTACATATATACAAATCAATTCAATCATGTTGTTCAATGTTATAATCAAAAAGGGAAAAAAAAAGAAACATTTTTTTCCAGTTCAATCAACATGATGAGAATCAATAAAAGAGATACCCTGCGATGGATTTCCACGGACGACTCCACGCGTTCTTCCACTTCTTCCATGGAGTAATCATTTTCAGTGGGTTGTTCATAAGTCTCTTCTTCGTCTTCGGGCAAAGGTGAGGCGTTTAGGTCCATGGCTCATTCAACAACATCACAGGGCGAATTCCGTTGACGATGCCTTCTCGTCGTAAAGGTCAAGCTATTGAAAATCGAGAAGTAACAAAAAGAAGTTTTCAAATGCGAGCAAGAATCGTGAAGTTAAAACCCTAGAAAAGCAGAGAAAGGAAACTCTGAAATCAAACAAAGAACATTGGGAAGAGTCGGGACTAACCAACGATGGTGGACGATCGTCGGATCGAGAGAGAGAGAGAGAGAGAGAGAGAGAGAGACGATTTAAGGGGCTCTCTCAAGTTCAGTCGCTGTTGAGGGGGAGGAGCAACTTTTGTTGGTGGCGGTTGGGTTGGGTTGGGTTGGGTTAGGAGGTCAACCCGGGATCGGCCCGATCCAACCCAACTTTGAGTCAGGAATCGGACCGGGCCAGACTGTGACTTGGCCAGTTCCCTTCTCGGGTCATCCAATCAAACTATAGAACGCAGTCCAATAACGAGATGGAACCCAGTTAATTGATAATGTGGGATTTAGGCTTCCTTTGATTGCGCGTTTGGACAGATTCTGCTTTTTGAAAAGCTAAAAATCCTCAAACGCGCAACCAAACGAGGCAGCTTTCGACGAAATCAAAAGCTGGATTCATTTTAATTTCTCTCTCGAAATCCGTGTTTTTAAAATCTCAAAAAGAACAATTTTTTATCGGAATCGATTTTTTGAATTGAAAAGCAAGTTTTTCTACCAAACATTAAACTCCTTCTAAATATTGATTCCTGAATTAAAAAAAAAAACATCCCAAAAAAGTCAAGGTCTAAAATCATCTTAAAAAGCAGCTTTATTCCAAAATCTACTTTTCAATCTGTGTTTCCAAATGGAGCCTAATTCAGGAATCAATTTGAAAACACAGATTGAAAAGTAGATTTTGGAATAAAGCTGCTTTTTAAGATGATTTTAGACCTTGACTTTTTTGGGATGTTTTTTTTTTAATTCAGGAATCAATATTTAGAAGGAGTTTAATGTTTGGTAGAAAAAGTTGTTTTTCAATTCAAAAAATCGATTCCGACCAAAAAGCGTTCTTTTTGAGATTTTAAAAACACGGATTTCGAGAGAGAAATTAAAAGAAATGCAGCTTTTGATTCCGCCGAAATCTGACCCGTTTGGTTGCGCGTTTGGGGATTTTTAGCTTTTCAAAAAGCAGAATCCGCCCAAACGCGTTACCAAACGAAGCCTTAGTAAATGTTATATCATATTAATCATTTGTCACACACATGATATATATGTAAGATTTTATGATAATTTTTTTTATAAAAGGTAGTTCATTTTATTACAAAGCATTGAGCTGTTATAAGACAGTCTGAAGGGCGAGAGAGAAGTTACAATGAAGAAAGGAAATAAACAAAAAAAACTGTGTTCATCCACGGATGCATGAGGGGGGGATGCCATCATAGAGAAGGCGACACATTTCTTAAGCAGTCGAAAGTCCAATAGTCGAGAACCCCAACCTAAAAAGGCCCCCATCAAAGAAACATGCGATCACCCCATGATATGAATGACTCCCTTGAGACATAAATCTAAGCAACACATGCTAAATGTCTTCCCCAATCTTGCAACAGGGAATTCATGAATGCCCAAAGATTTTTAACATAGTGCTTTTGACTCTTGAAGATAACACTATTACGAGTGGTCCAAAAAGCCCAAAGACCTATCGGAATGACCCGTTGAAGAACGCATCTTAGGATAAGCTAACACATGTATTTGAATTGAAAAATAACATACATATATTAAGAGTAAATCACATCTTTAAATGACATCTAAAAATCATGATAGGATACCATCAATTTTGTCAATTCCCTTCTGACCGAAAATATTGAATTTTAACTTCATTTCTAGTGTTAAATGTAGTTCACACCCTTTTTAATTTTTTTAAAATAATATAACTCATCTAATATATGTGTATTTTTTGTAAAAAAAAATGAATTAATATACTTTCATGAATTGTATGTTTATTTATGGAATGTGTAAAAAAATTCTGACAAAGTACATACCTCGTTATAGTAGATGTAAATAGTAAATAACGCAATAAAATAGATGAAGTATAACATCATTCATTGTGACTTGGCATGTAAAATAGGTTGACCTTGTGATGTTGGCCCAATGTAGTGATGAATTGCACATCACTGCCAGCGAGAGACTGATCATCGGTCACACGATATGATTAGCCAATATGATCCATCAATCCGGGTTCAGAATATCTATGAAAACACCACATTATCTCTATGTGAAACCCAATAAGAAGCCAACATATGGCGGTAAGGGAAAGGGAGACGACTAGGGTTCGGTGAGGGGTGGCTAGGATTGGAGAAGTTTCGGGGAATGTCAAAATAAAATGAGGGAGGATTGTGTTGATTTAGGATAAACGGTGAATGATTGAAAATGATTGGGATGGATAGTGAACGATCGAAGATGATCGAAACAGAGGTTGAAATAGAGATTCCAAACAGTATTAACCTGTTAATGAAGTCACACGAGCATCATATCACATGATGCTATAGTGCACGTGTTGTGATTTTACTGGATTTTACAGAGAGACTCTGTGGTGTTTTCACAGAATTTCCAAATCCCATCAATCCAACAAAATTAAAATCACATGCCAAACCACACTAGTACAACGAGTTGGACGTACGTGATGAAGTGGAGAAGAGAGAGAGAGAGAGAGAGAGAGAGAGAGGAGAGGAGGCAGTAGAGGTAGGAAAACAACATGCAGGGAGGGGTTGTGCCATCATGGCCGGTGCTGGCACGACCAGACTCTTGAACGGGCAGAACAAATACCATATTAACCCACTTTATTTTACAACCCTCCCCAGCCCCCCCACCCACCCCCAACGAGTCACAAACTATTTCGGGCCCAACCAACCCAACCCAACCCACCCGACCTCTCTCTCCTCTTCCCCACCTCATCATTTTTAGGGTTCCTAAAAAAAACTCACTCCGCTTTTCGAGCAGTTCAAAGAGGCGACGACAATGGATCGACAGCCAATCCACGACTACGCATCAGCAATGGCGTTCGCTCAACAACAACAGCAGCAGCAACAACAACAACAACAGTACGGCTTCCCCCTTCAACGCCCGCCCCAACAGTTCCCCCACCAGATCCACAACCCCCCCTTCATCCCCCCCACCAGTACCCCTTCCACCGCCCCTTCCCCCCTCAACAACACCCCCACCACTCCTCCCCCACCACCTCCTCCACCTCCAACAGCACCCCCAATCGTCGCCCTTCCCTCCCCACCACCCCCACCACCTCCCCCCTCACTTGGCTCCTCCTCCCCCCTTCATCCCCCCCTTCGAACCCGTCCCTCCCCCCGCCGACCCGGAGCTCCACAAGATCATCGACAAGGCCGTCGAATACGCTGCCAAGAACGGCCCCGACTTCGAGGCCATGATCCGCGACAAGCAGCGCGACAACCCCGCCTACGCCTTCCTCTTCGGCGGCGACGGCCACGCCTACTACCGCTACCGCCTCTGGCTCCTCACCCGCACCACCCCGTCCGCCGTCGCCGCCATGTTGCCTCAGCCCCCGCAGCTGCCGTCTTTCCCGCCGTATTATGACCACCACCAGCCGCTCTCGCAGTCATTTGTGGGTCTGGGTCGGTCTGAGTATGGGTCGCCTGTGAAGGCGTTTAAGGGGCTTTCGGGGCCGCTCCCTTCGGATGTCGCGGTGGAGCTTGGGGGGGTGCTTGCAGGACTTAATGGCACGAAGGAGTCGATTAAGGGTGCGAAGATGTGGTTCATGCAGAGGTCTCCGTTTGCGCCTGCCCTCGCGGAGGCGATGCGGGATAGGGTTCTTGCGCTTGAGGACTCTGAGAGGCAGCTGCACATCGTTTATCTTGCTAATGACATCCTTTTTGACAGGTGATTTTGTTTTTTTTTCTATGTGCGCTTAATTATTTGTTGGCGATCTTTTGTTTATGTTTTCTTATTGTGATTTTTCTCTTAAGACTAATGTGGGGTTAGTCAATCATGACTTTGATGACATAAAATACATGTTTATTGAAAAATCTCGTGTTATTCAATCAAGACATTAGTTTGTTTACAAAAAATCAAGCATTATTTGATTCAGACTCCTTATCACAGACGTAAATTCATGCGTTAGTTGACTTCAACGAGGATTTGGGATGACATTAGTTTGTTCCCACTGCCATCATGTTGCATGACAAAGAAGTGGTCATGTAGGATTTTAACAGTCTATCCTGTCCAAAGGCATATGTATTTTGTTGATTTTGCGATTCATTTTTCTTGAAGAACTTGAAGCTTTCACTAAAATTAGCTGCTTCTCTCATTCAGTTTGGAATTTAGAGGTGGTGTGAGGTCCTTAGATGATGATGAGGCTCTTGTCATGAGTGGATTGGGTGATTAGAAAGCAACGTGTGAATTCTTGTCTGAAATAGTAAAATTAGATGCTAACTGGTTATTTGAAACGTGAGATCATTGATTCAGAAGTTTATGCTTTCGTGCTCAAAAGTTGCATCAATAGGAAGGTACTGATGTGTAAACCAAGTGCTATGGCATGTGCTTTGTTAGCATTCATGTATTCTGGGATTGCAGAAAGTTGAAAATGTTGAAATGGGCTTGCTCAGCCAGATAAAAGGAGATCCGCTACATCAGAGGTTTTAGATAGCATAATTTCTGATGAGTATATATAATTTTTTTTACAAAACTAAAGAGGTCAAGAAATCTGTGCATAAAGTAAACTAATATAGGTCAGATGCTATGTTAGATTTGATGATCATGGTGATCCAAAGTATATGATTTTTCTTTCTTAAATTGTATCCAAGGCAATCTCTTTCCTTAAGTTTAATGTTTAAGGTTTTGGGGGGTTTAAGTGAGTGGCGCGGTTTAGTACACCATCAGGTCTGGAAGAAAATAGAAAGAAAAATTATTTTGACTATATGATTTTAAAAATGCACAAATTTATGTGTCAGACATGCATGTGTTCATGGTAGTCCTCGAATGTTAATTGAAGCACTGAATATGTGCATTACTCTAGTTAAAGTTTGTACCATACTACTGGTCTTTTTGTGCTTAATGACTGATCAATGATGATTCTGTGATGCCTTGGATTATGTGGTAATCTTTCCTTTTCCTTTACAGTTTATCCTGAGAAGAAAAACTTCATTTCCACAAAACAGCTTTTCCCATACTCTCATATTGCTTGTTTTCTATTTTGAATTTTATGTGGTTATCTGTGTGTGTGATGTGAAGGGAACATGTTCAGAAGATATTGTATTGATGTTTCGCTTCTCTACTGTTCAGCTTGCAGCGTCGTGTCAATCCTCATGAACTCGATAATGAGGCACATGCCTTCAGACCTGTGCTGGGGTCCATGCTTGCAAGGATTTATCACTATCCACAAAACAAAGAGGCAAATCAATCTCGGTTACAAAAATATTACAGTTCTGGCTTACAAAGGAAGTATATGATGCTGACACTATTCATGGGTTTGAGAATGAGATGACAGGTGAACCATCATCTGCTCTCCCAAAACTTACAAAGGAGGTCTTTACTGGTCCAGATTCATCAGGTCTCACAGGTAAATCTCTACCTCAACAGCTCAACTACCGTCATAAATCCCCACAATAGCAGACTCTAATTTGGAATCATGCCATATATTGGGAGTGGATTCAAATAGAACCTAAGTGTGGATTGTAAGGTTTTCTAGTAAGTAATTATAAATAGAGAGAATAAAATTCGTAAAATAAGAAATATATAATTCATCATTTTCAAAATGTTGTATCTATTGAAAGGAGGTTTTGTGAAACACACATCCCATGATATGGTAGTTGCTAAGCATAAATTAACAGGTTCCCATTTAATTCCTTTATTTGGATCAGGCTTACCCCACTAAAAAAAAACATAAGATCCAGAATTCGAGATCATAAATCTTAAGATTTTGTCAACATTGCACATATGCATCCACCGCATGTATTCACTCACAGTCACATCAAGATAATTGTGTCCATGCTATAGAACACCACCCCTTGGATTCTGTACAAAAATAATATTGATTTACTCTCTAGAGCGATTTGATAAAGAGAGATTCAAGCAGTTAACATATTTTGATTCAATCACAAATTATTGCTAGGTGCATCTTTCATCTTTTTCAGTCATGACGGGATATTTTTCCATGATTACCCATGGAATGTTTATTTTGTTTGCTGATTAATCATAAATGAATTTTAGATTTCCGGGATTGTTCTTATTTTCAATATTTGCAGGATTCCACCAGACTCCTCCCCATGCACTGACCCAGTGGCAACATGACCATCAGAGGAGCTCTGCAATGGGTTTGCATGATCAAGAACTGCCTGATAAACAGCATCTCCCTCCAGTCCCTTCCATACCATCCCAATTCATGACCCCTGGAACTCAACACTTCCTCCAAACACCACAGCCATATCCACCACTAAATGCCGCGCCCTACCCCATTCAACAACCCCCGCAACAAACCGCACCCCACTTGGCCCCCCTTCCGCCGGAGACCAACCCCAGCCTCCCTACCCCCTCTTCCCGGTCTCATCCCTGGAATGGTAAAAAAGATGCAGATCGGAAGCGGCGTCCCCTACTCCCCGATGAGCCCACTCGACATCCCCACCGTGATCCCTCCATCCACTGTGACACCGTCCGAGATCCTTGATATGGTCTCCAAGTTCTTTAAAGAGATTGGCGAAGTGAACCCATCCGAGGGCCCGATGAAGCCATCTGAGCGGGGCGATGGCAGCGACGATGATGGTTATGAATACAAGAGGGACTCGCCGGTTCGTAAAGGTGGGGCGCGCATCCCACCGCCTCCAAACCTGCAGGCCGACCCCGAGACAGGGATGCTGCCTGATGGGAGCATCGAAGAGAGGCCGGGTTCGAGTAGCTCGGGCGGCTTGGGCTGGGAGCCACGCTAACCCGAACGAGGTGAGCCAATACGATGATGTGTATTCTTCGTATCGGAAGCAGAGGAGCACCAACTACCACTCGTCGATGAGCACGAGAGCTGCTGCTAGGTGATGAGAATGAGAGGGTGTGTCTAACATGGTCATGTGGTTTTGGTTGGGAGGATTATGAAAAGGAACTGGTGGGTTTTATGTATTATAACTGTGTAGGCGGTTCTATTCAAATTAAGCCTGCTTCATGTTGTGTTGGAGCTTACAATTCTTTTGGCAGGTTTTGCAGGGTGAAGATAGAGTGGTAAATATAAAACCTAGCATGGAAATTTTGGTATTTACTGAGTAGACTTGTTGTTCGTCCCATTGGATTAGAAAGTCAGGATATTATGGCCAACGACGAACAAATGAAACAATCTTAAGCATTGATAAAGTATAGTTTTTTTTTCACATTTCTTACATGGGATACTTGTGAAACTATGCATTTTGTTGGTTTGAGTTAATGATGCACTGCATCATTGGAAAGTTTTCTGCTAATGCCGGTCAAACAATGAAACAATCTCACTCGAATCCAGTGAGATTTAAGCTACTATTGATGCAAATACCTTGAAATTGTAATTGTGTTGTTCCATCTAATTTTTTTCACTGATATAAAAGATGTTGATATGTATGTAAAATCATTTTTTTTATTTTATAAATCTATCTTATATTTTATCGACTTATTATCAACCAAATAACAAATCTTCATTTTTATTATTTTTAACTAAAAAAATTAAAAACACGATCAATAAAAATTGGATTATTCCAATATGATATAGTTATTCATACTAAAAAGTTTACTTATTTTAGAATAGCTTATGCATCCATGCATAATGTGGAATCTTACTAGGGTGAGCGGTCTGCCGGTCTCCTCACCCGTTCACGGTGGGCCTGAATCAGTGTTTGTATTGGCCCAGGCCCAAAATAAAACCAGATTTCGGTTTCTTCTGCCTCTGGTTCTAGAGGGAGAGGAAGAACAAGAAATTAAGGTTTTGATTTATTTATATTTTGTTGGATAATTAGGGTTTTGATTCCTGCCCTTAATAAGACAAAAAATTTGAATGTCAGTCATGGCGGTTGCATTGAGGGGAGCCGCCAAGGCTAGGTCGGGTTTGCGTCTCCCTCGCTTGCTCGTCCTTCGCCGGAACCTCTCGGAATCGAACGCCGTAAAAAATGGTGGTCAGTTTTTGAGTCTTCTCTTTAGTTGTGGTTTTTTAAAATTGTTAGCTTTATGTCTCTGAATTGTTTTGGGTTTTTAAGATCAGTGGATCCCACGGTCACGGACTGTTCGGAGTTCGGGAAGTGGCGGAATGGCGGTGGCATCTGTCACGCGTCGGCGTCCATTGATCCAACCGCGCGTGTTGAAGTCGGTGCTATAGTTCACTCGGAATCCATGATTGGTGCGGGTGTCTGTGTTGGGTCCGGGGCCGTTGTAGGGCCTTCCGTGTCAATCGGACAGCTCACGAAGATAGGGTAAGATTGATCGGTCTCTCGCTTTCCTTGGTGAATACATTAGAAATACGTTTGGAGAAGACTTAGTTGCCTGAGTTGTTATTTTTCTTGTATTGATATCTATAAATAATTTGAGCTTGATTCAAACTCCATTTTTAATGAGGAACATCGGGTCAGTTGGCATTCCCATTCTCCTTTTGCTGGAACACCCAGAAAAATTCTGTTTGGAACCCTCTATTTTGTGTTCATTCCTGGATATTCTAGGCAAATTTTTTCTTCCACATAATCTACCAGAACTGGATTCCTTGGAATGATGAATTCTCTTTCTAGACCAGAGTTTGATAACCATTCTCCTTCTCCTGGATCACAGATAAATGGCGTTTGGAATCCTTCATTCACCTGGCTATTCCTGGTCATCCCAAGCTAATTACCCTTCATTACTTTTTTCCCATAGAATTAATCGCATTCTTGAGGAAGGAGGAATTTCTTTCTAGATCAAAGTCACATCAAGCTTTTTTGTTGATGGCCTCCTCTTGTTATGTAGGCTCAAGTATTTTGGGTGTGTACATGGATAGATGGGTTATGTCCCATTATGACAGTTTCAAACTTAACACATCGTATATGAAATGTGTTAATGGGTAGAAAAAGATTTAGTTTATTTTTAGCTCTGGATAGAAATTTTAGTTGCTGAATCGGAAAATTTATTCCAATGTTTATTTCTCATGTTACTTTCTTTTATTGATAATTCTGCTGTAATATCTTCAGATACAATGTGTCGCTGAGTAATTGCTCTGTAGGTGAATCATGTGTCATCCACAATGGTGTGTGTATTGGTCAGGATGGTAAGATTGATCTCACTGCTATGTTTCAGTTTTCTTATTAATGGGACGGGTGCAGCACACTGTTATCGGCTTGTATGATGCTTTTTTGTGTGCATCTGTTCCTGATTCATAATTTAATTCAATTAATGTTTATGTTGATATTATTATGCATTGAACTTTATAAACAACCATTGCTTCGAAGAACTCTTTTGAACACGGAAGAGAGGAAAGAGTGAAGAATCACAATCCTATGCAAAAGTAGAACCACTAGTTCTACAATATCATGTTAACCACCATTGTACATAAAATTTTAGCATTTGAGCAAGTGTCCTCTACTTCATAGTAGGTTCCGAAGAGTGTCTTATCCCATAGGTGCTAGAAACTTTCAACTCCTTAGGAAGATATGGGTTGTCTTCCTTTCTCCTTGTTAGGATATTGGCAATACATATTTCCAGACAGACAGCTATACAAAATTTGCAATAGAAGTCTAAGAAAATATAGTCTTATTAAAATAACATATGACTAGTATCATCACCAGATATAGAGAACCTCCATTAGTTTTTGGTGTCCATTTCTAATTTCGAATCTAGATCTCTCTGTCAAATAGTTATAATGCACAGCAGATATTAGCGTGTGCCATGAATTTTTGTTGTGATGTACACAAAATTGGCCACTAGTTATTTATTTATCTTGTAATTTGGCTCGTCCTTCATCTTCTCCGCTCTCTTATCATATTTGCTTTCTACACATCGTGTACTTATTCTTAATGAAGTTTTTGAAAAGATTTTATTGCCCTTTGTGTTTTGTTTATATCTTTGATTTTTGGAAATGATCTTTTATGTTCATTCCCATGCTATTGGGTAGCCTTGAACTGTATGGTAATGAACTGTCTTTCTGTCATCTCAGGATTTGGTTTTTTTGTGGATGATGAAGGACGCATGTTGAAAAAACCCCAAGTTGGTGAAGTTTGATCATTCCTTTTGCATCTGAGACCATACATCATATTGTGTTTATTTAATGAGAAGTAGCGGAAGTAACGAGAAAAATACCTGATATGCCATAAATACTCTGCACAGAAAATATAAAGTTTCCACGATTGATATATGATCTGGTTTCCAAGGGAATTCTGGCTGGGGAGTATGACACTCATGACATTTCCTTTTACACAATAATGTTATCAATTATACAACATTCAGTTAAGTAGATTTGATTAGTTTCCATTGACTAATAACATGTTTATTCAATGTTCAGCAATTCAACATTCACAGGGGGTATCTTTCCTTACCTGTCAAATAATCATCACCTGTTGTATGAATGGTGCGTCTCCCTTTTTTTATTTTTAACATCAAATTTTTAAATCTCAGATGATGCAAGTAAGGATCAGGAATTACGTGGAAATTGGTGCGAATACATGCATTGATAGGGGCAGGTAGAAATGCTCTCTTCCCATGTGATATTGTCATTGTTGGATGACAACAAATTTGGTAGAAACATTAACAAGTAGGAAGCTGGATTTTTTTCTCTAAAAGAAAGTGTGTGACCGATTTATACTGCAGTTGGAGGGATACAGTTATAGGAGATCATTCAAAGATAGATAATTTAGTTCAGGTTTGATTTCGTCTACTTATTTCAAATATCTTTCATCAGGATGCTAACTATTCTCCATTAAAATTCGCTTTTAAATCCTTGCCAACAGACCTTGACTGACCCAACTCTTTTTTTTTATTTGGCAGATTGGACATAATGTAGTTATTGGGAAGTGCTGCATGCTCTGTGGACAAGTGGGCATTGCGGGGTCTGTCACGTATGTTAATAATACACCCTTTGCTCTTTTTAAAATAGTTTCTCTTGCCATTTTATGCTTCATCTTCTGTCAACACTAAAACACAATGGAAACAGAGAAATCTGAAACCATATTCTTCCCTATATGTATTTGTAACAGTATGGGAGACTATGTCACTTTGGGAGGCAGAGTAGCGGTGCGTGATCATATTTCCATTGCATCTAAGGTATACATATTCCTCTTAAGCAAGTTCTAAACGGGTTACAAGTTGTATTAATCCTTATAATCAGTAGAAAATTTGTTGATATGGGGGATGAACTTTCCAATCCCATTGATACTCTTTGAGGGAGTACTTGATACATCTCATTCAAATGGTTCACAGGTCAGGCTTGCAGGGAATAGTTGCGTTGTAAAAGACATTAAAGAATCCGGTGATTATGGTGGCTTCCCTGCAGTAAGAACTACTTAATTTTCCAAGCTTAATGTGCACAAATCTTTTTATGGCTGAATCGACATGTATTGATGATATCTTCTCCTGATTTCTTTATAAGGTTCCCATACATGAATGGCGAAGGCAATTCGTAGCCTTGCGGGCGTACAAAACATGCATGTCTGAGAGTTGATCTTAAAGATTACTAACAGATATAGATCCTGAATGCAGCCACCCTGACTAGAACCCCGCTACGGTACTGTCTGCAACAGATCAGGGAGGGTCGGGCAGGTCGACATGATTTTTTGTCCATGAATCAGCAAGTGGCTCTGTTTCAAAATAAAATTATAGATCTTATGGCATGAAGATCTGGGACGAGATTTTTGTGAGAAGCACACAGCATAATGTGTCATGTAATGACAATAGTAAATTATCACCTAAGTGGGGATGATGTTTCACCGGATGGTCTGTACCCAGACATTAATGTTAGTGACTGTATGGCATATAGTGGTCTTTGTCATGAAGATTTAATCATTTAAAAATTAGGTGCTGGAACACCTGCAGCCTCCACTTTCCCCTAGGTAGCCTAGTACATACTTTGACAGCAAGATGCCCAAAAAAAGAAAAGAAAAGAAAAAAAAGGATGTATTCAATTGTTTCGAGTATATATTTCATTTAGTCATTTATTTTTATTATAGTCCATATTTATTAGACATTTTTTTTATGAGTGAATGATAGGCTTCTTAGAAGAGAATGCTCAAATATCTGAAAACAATCAATAATTAAAAATATAAACTTTCTAAATGCAGGTTCCATTGATGGGAATATATACTTCTTACACAAGTATATTTTTAAAAAAATTCAAAAGACTACCGTGACTGCTCCATGATTTTTTTAGTATATTTACTAACATGTACTTTTAAAAAAAATAAAATATATATTCATAATTTGTTTACACATCCTTTTTGACCCACCAAAAAAATACACATCAGCGTATACTGGTTGAAATGATCGAATATTTCATAGGACGGATCACTCACCGGTGAATGGGATCAGATTTCGTTGGACACAACGACGGTCAATAAAATACTGAGGTAGATAGTGTAAAAAATCATATTCACTTTTTCCATAGATCCTTAACAATAAGAGTCCATCGAAAATTATCTTTATTTTTAAATAGAATCTTATTGTCTACGTGACCGTTCTGGAGTGTCTTATTGACTATCACTGAGAATTTTGTGTCTTTTAACATATGAAATCTAATCTCCGGATAAACCGGGGGATGTGGTGACTCTATTTGTACCCCTATTCAATTTGCGTACCCCTCCAAATAAAGGAAATGGTAAATGAAAATGGTGATGAGGGTGCAAACAAAAGCACCAAAACGGATACGATACAATCAGAGAGAGGATCGATAACCCGATCTGACATATCATTAGGGCTGCAACTCGGGCGAGTTGGGTTCGGATTGGGGTAACCCCAACCCGATCCCAACCCGAATTTCAAATTACTCAACCCTAATCCGATTTAACCCGATTTTCAACCCGGATTGCACTAACCCAAACTCAACCCGTGATTAAATAACCCAACCCGACCTAACCCGATTTGTCCCTCGAATCCCATCCAAAGAACAATGTCCCTCAGAACCCACATATTTATGAATTAAAAAAAATAATAAAACAATAAGATCTTGTTGTGGATTGCCAAAGGATCGAAGTGGAGTTGTGGATCTATTGAAGGACTGAAAGCAAAAGATTGCTGAAGTGTCGAAGATCTGGCGAAATGTTGAAGTGCTGAAAGTCCGCCGAGTGTCGAAGGTCTGCCGAGTGCCGAAGGACCGCCAAAGGTCTGCCGAGACTGAAAGCAAAAGATTGCCCAAGTCAAAGTGCTGAAGTGCCGAAGCCCGCAGGTCCGCCGAGTTTCAAAGGTTTGCCGAGTGCCGAAGGACCACCGAACTGACCAAAGTGTCGAAGGCCCGTCGAGTGCCGACTGCCGAGAAGTCGAGAACCGTCAATTGCCGACTGTTGAGCAGGTCCGACTGAAATAGAGAGAGAGAGAAAATAAAAAACAAATGACAGCTAGGATTTGGTTTACCTAAATTTGAACGGCCTAGATTAGATGTGACAGAATGAATGGCTATGATCAATTTTTCACTACTACTTTGCGGGTTCGGGTTGGGTCGGGTTGTGAGTGAGGCTAACCCGATCTCTGAGTCAACCCGAATTGGTCAACCCGAACCCAAACCCGAATTGATCAACCCAACCCATGTAAAAATCAGGTTCAACACGTCGGGTTCGGGTTCGACACGACCCAAGTTGCAGCCCTACGTATCATTCATCGTTCGTCACACGTGTCTGCATCGATTCGCGCAACAAAATCACTGAAAATCCAATTTTATGGTCTAGGTCTCCATCTCAAACAAAATCACAATACCCTCAGAGACACAGAGAGCGAGAGAGAGAGAGAGAGGGGACTGTGGAGCTCTCACAGAGATGGCGGCGGGTCAGCTGAGGTCGTCGAGCTCGGAAATCGATCTGGACAGGCCCAACATCGAGGAGTACCTCACCACTGATTCCATTCATCAGACCCCCGAGAAGCTCCTCCTGTTAAGATCTCTCTTTCTCTCTCTCTTTCTAGATTCCTCTATTGATCTGTTTTTTTATCGATCGATTGATTTTTTGATTGAATTTCATGATCAGGCGCGATTTGCTCGACATATCTCCCACATTGACGGAGGCCGCTGGCGCCATCATCGATGTTTGTTTTTTTATTCTTCTGATTCTTCTCCCACTGATTCCATTCATTGATTTCATTTCATTGTTACAAAGGACTCTGTGTTCTTTCGTCAATATCTTCTCTTAGGGCCCCCGATTTCCTTCTTAAGAACCATCTGATCCTGTGGACCGTTAGGAGAAAATGGTTTTCGGCCCCTGTTTCCCCAATCTTCCACAGCTGTCTGAATTTGAATGGGATGGATAATCTGTAGTAGTTGTATGTAGAAAGGCCTCCGCTTCATTGTTTCTTTGGATGTATTTGGAAATGAGTTTGGATAGTATTTGAAGATTCTGTTTTTACAGGAATCATATTTAATCCAAACTCGTTTCAAAAGGCCTCTAATCCCTATTTTGGATAAAAGCGACAAATAACTTTTAGTTATAAAAAAACAACTTTTCCAGGAATCTAACAAGAAAGTGCTTCCTATAAAGCTGTTTTCAAAAGCTTAGTTCCCTTAGGTCCCGTTTGGAAACCGGTTTGTGGAGCTTTTGAGTTTGGAGGAAGTTCCGTTCTCCAAACCTGTTTCCAAACAGGAAAAAAATTGCAGTTTAATTAAAAGCTGAAGACATATTTTTGCAAATAAATGCCCAAAAGTCAACTTTTTCATAATATGTAAAGAGACAGCTTCTTGCAAACTCAGTTTTAAACCTGGCTTTTGGGAAAAAGCTAACTCTTTTCTGAATGGGGCCTTACTTGTCTTCTCAAAATAATGTTCCAGAAGATGTCTTCTGTACCGGACCAGAAACTCATTAAAAGATTCCTCCTGATTTGTAGATAGAACAAAAATGTTTGGAATTAATGTTGAGCTAGAATTTGTAAGAGACTATTAATGGGAAAATCAATATTATTTCATATGAATGTGATCTTTTTCACATGTTTATAGTGAGATCAAGTAAATCAAAACCATTCTGTATAGATGTTCCAAGATGCATGGAAGGTAATTTTCCATCATTACAATGTTGCTGGGTGGAAAGGCTCTGCTTTAGATCTCGATATGGATTATTTTTTGTTCCGAGCACTGCCTCTTGAATGCCCTTTTCTGCAAACGGTGCATCGAGAGAAGTGAACAAACCAACTGGAATTCTCTTTAAGTCTTCATCTAACCATAGAGGTCTCCATCTTTAATTCACCTTAAAATGGTTCAGGAAAATATCTTCAATCAGTTAACTTTCTTTGATCATTATGTCTTTGGAGCTAACTGTAGAGGTACAATTATTTATTTATCTCTGGTTTGCTATCAAATATAAGAATCTGGAGTTGCTATCTCCCCCATTTAACCACAAAGCTCTTGAACGCTGACACCATTCAATCTCCTCGGTGTTTAGCATTGACTTCTGGAAGTTGAATCATCTAAAAGTTCTTGGTTTTTTTTTCTTCTCAAGGGTTTAAACTTGCTTGTGAGGGTTTACCAGTATCTTTGACCTTTTCTGTATTGCAACCAGCAATATAGCAAAGGAAAGTGAAGAAATCTTAGGTTGGATGGAGATCTTTTGCTTGATGATGACAATGTTGCATTGTTCAATTTCAACAGGAGATTGTATAGTTCTGCATGTATTTGTACCATCAATGCTCTGTAAATTGTCCAGTGCTGATATGTTTCTATTTACCCTTATGAATTATGATGATGCACATTTTCCCCATTTTAATTCTTTGTCGTTTTACAATCCACTTGGTTATGATCTTTTGATATTTTCTTAAGTATAGTTCTGCATGTATTTGTACCATCAATGCTCTGTAAATTGTCCAGTGCTGATATGTTTCTATTTACCCTTATGAATTATGATGATGCACATTTTCCCCATTTTAATTCTTTGTCGTTTTACAATCCACTTGGTTATGATCTTTTGATATTTTCTTAAGTTTTTTTCTTTTGCTCTAGCAAATTGTTCAAGGCTTACTGTAACATGTGTGCAGGATTCTTTCACTCGTTGTTTTAAATCAAATTCGCCGGAACCTTGGAATTGGAATGTATACTTGTTTCCCTTGTGGTGCCTTGGGGTATTAATTAGATATTTGGTTCTTTTTCCAGCAAGGTAAGAATTTCTATTGATTGTCTAAGAAAAGAAAATGAAACCATGCTTCAACTTTACTTCACTTTTTTTGTTTGGTGTGCAACAACGATGCGTGCCTCAATTGGAAATCCATGTTTCATCATGTATGTTTTCTGATGTGCAGAGTGGTAGTTTTGGCGGTTGGTTGGATAGTATTTTTCATGGCCTTCATTCCAGTACATTCGTTGTTAAGAGGGAAAGATAAATTGAGGCGTAGTATAGAGGTCAGGCACGTTGATTGGGCATGAGTTTCTTACCCCTGACAGTTGTTATATCTTTTCTATATCATTTTTGTTTTTGTGATCGTCTCCTGCATCATGCTGTGACTATTTCCCGGGTTATGATTTTGTTCAAATTGTGTAAAATATTTGTTTTGAAGATGCTCTAATTGGAAATTCTCTCAATGATGCCTTTTTCTTCTGTACTTTATTGAGTATTATTAATTTATTAGTGTTTATGATCACTCATGGCATATTAGTTGCACCACAAGACTGGGTTGGCAAGTCAACCTGGCTAATTCATACCTGAGGAAGCCACAATGGCATCTCGTTTTGCACATTCTCATTCTAGTTTTCCTGGTGGTCACGAGTTCTTGGTCCTTGTGTCTTAGGGATCTACCTAGGTGGCCATTGGAGTCTGGTGAGCATGTACCCCATAATCACATTCATTATTCAAGGCTATGGGAGTGTCCGAACCACCCAAAACCCAAGTTTCACATGGATGCATATCCTTGGTTTTCCGTAGAAGAATTATAAAATTATTCCTAGTCCCAATCTACCGACCAGAATTTTAAGAACTGATGCAGATCACACCATAATGTATGGTTGATATCAATTTTCACTTACTTTGCTCTACCCTTTTTTTTGGGGACAGGGAACCCAATATGCATGCTCTACTTTCTACTTTCTACGTTGTATGCCCATTTTCCTTTTTTTTTTTTTTTTTTTCCTTTCTCTCTTTTTTTTTGTCTTGATTTCTATTTGTGTTCATAACTTTTTTTTTTTTTTGAGAAAAGGATAGGAGTGATTATTTTAAAGACATAGTTGTCCCTTGTATAAAAGGAGACAAAGGATCCCCAAATCAAATAAATAAAGCTACAAAAGAAAGCAAACAAAATCCGGTAGGGGAGACCTCCCAAGGATTTACCCAAACGATGGTGTTACAACCCTTTCCAATTAGTGTTCATAACTTACAGGGCTTGAATTTATTTTCTTTGAATAGAGAGAAGTTTGTAGGACAACACATGTTTTACAAAAAATATAAAGGGGTTTAAAAATAGGATCTGGCTAAGAAGATTAGTTTGGGGTTTCTACTTCAATGATGGCAAGGTTTGGATGTCTCCCTTTTATGTAATAAGGAAATTCTATCAGAAAGAGAAAAATTGATGTATGATTAGTTAACTGAGTTGTGTATGATTAGTTAACTGAGTTGTATATTTGGGTTTTACTTGTACTTTCTGGGCAGAAGTATTTATTAATGGAAAAGCCTCCCGGAATTTTGGATTGAATACTACACTATATGACCAGATGAGTTATTTCACATTGTGTTTCTTTCTTCTAATTTCAGAGAAAATTGGTTGAGATGATGTGTGGCGTTTTTGTTGCTTCGTGGACTGGAGTTGTCAAGTATCATGGGCCACGGCCCAGCATGCGCCCTCGACAGGTATTTAGTCCACATTCAAAATTATTTTCAGTGACTTAATCATGTCTTTGCATGACCATTAGCTTCTTTCAACATGTAATTTTATCTTTTTCTTCCCTAATTGTGAATATGAAACAGGTTTTTGTTGCCAACCATACTTCCATGATTGATTTCATTATTCTCGAGCAGATAACTGCATTTGCTGTTATCATGCAAAAGCACCCGGGCTGGGTTGGTAAGTACTTACGAATTTTAACTTTAGATGTCCATTCAATGGGCTTTCACATTTCTTTCATGTCCTCAGGGATGAAGTTTAAATTTTGTACACAGTTGTATAATGCTAATGTTTTATGGACATTAAACATAAACATCAAATATGTTTGTAATGTAGGATTTATACAAACACATATCTTGGAGAGCTTAGGTTGTATATGGTTCAATCGCACAGAGGTTAAGGATCGTGAAATAGTAGCAAAGAAGTAAGCATTTTGTTTTTGAATGAAGATCTAAAATATGTCATGCATCATGTGCTCCCTATAGTGGATATGACCAGACTGCACTTTGTAGGTTAAGAGAACATGTTCAAGGAGCTGACAACAATCCTCTTCTTATATTTCCTGAAGGAACCTGCGTGAATAATAATTATACAGTCATGTTCAAGAAGGTTTGTACATTTGATACTCTGATTAATTGCTTGATTGGAGTGCTCTAATTTGAGTATAGTTCTTAAACTTAGGCCTATTGGTAGCCCCTTAGGATGTCACTGATTTGGTGATTTTTGAAAAACTATTGTCACGTCCTCCCAAGTATTATTTTCCCACACAGATCTTTATTTGTTGTCCAGGAGTCATTTTTAGTCTTTTCGTGTCATATTCCTTTATTGATAGAATTTTGGTTTCTTTTCAGTTGGTTTTGTAAGGTGAAATTAACTGTAAATTGGTCATTCACTGAGAGTATGAGATTGATGCTCTCACATCTGCTTCATTTGTCGGGTCCACTTGATTCGTCAGAGTCCTGGTCATCATACTAGCATAATTGAAAACACAGTAGGGACAAGAAGACTGTTGATTGCATTCACAATCTGTAAAAATTACAAAAGATAAGCTATGTTGCTTTAAACTCACTTGTGACTCATGTTTTCTGTTGATTATATATCAAAATTATATTTATTAATTGGTGCTTTCTGACTTCTACTCAGTAATAGAAGTGCTTAAATTGCTTATATTTCAAAATATAATGCTTCTTGTGTAAGCCTAGGTAGAAGAAGCACTCCTAATGAAATTTTTTTTTATTGACTTGTACTGGTTTATGGAATTTTCAGGGTGCTTTTGAACTTGATTGTGCTGTTTGTCCAATAGCTATCAAGTACAATAAAATTTTTGTGGATGCATTTTGGAACAGTAAGAAGTAAGATGGCCTATTTGATTCACTAATTTTAGCTTTGGAATGCCTATTTGATTCCAAGAAAATCCTTTCTATCAATGGTTATTTTAACTTTTGAAATGCCTATTGGAACTGTTTTCTGCAGGCAATCTTTTACAATGCATTTACTTCGGCTTATGACATCATGGGCTGTTGTTTGTGATGTGTGGTATTTGGAACCTCAATATTTAAAGCCTGGGGAAACACCCATTGAATTTGCAGAAAGGTGAGTGTTACATGGCAGTATGATCTTGGTACATAATTGAAATGGGATTTGATATTTTAACTTCTATAATTAAAAAAATAGCCTACTATGGGTTAACTTTTGCTAGTAAAAGATATTTATCATCCGATTCTGATTGCCTCTGAAATTCAGGGTTAGAGACATAATTTCTGTTCGAGCTGGTTTGAAGAAGGTCCCTTGGGATGGCTATCTGAAGTATTTTCGTCCCAGTCCAAAACACACTGAAAGAAAGTATGTGATGCCTTTTCCAGTTTCTTTTACATGTGATCAAATTCCTGTTATACTGCAATGACATTCCATAGCTCTCAACAAATTTCTTTACATAATTAATCTTCCACTAATATGCTCTTTAAAGCTTTCATGTGTTCTTTTCAGATGTGTCTTTATACTGTTGATATAATTTCACATTGTGAGGGAAATTATGGATTTGAGTGCCACCAATCTGTCTTTCCAAGTATAATCAGAGATCTAGTTATAATATGATCAGATTGATTAGGTTTCTAAAGTTTCGACTGCCCCACACCAGGATATCCGAGTACAACTCTAAGTGGCCTACATTGGACATTAATAAAACTAAACCGTTATGCAGTAGAAACTCGATCCAGTGAACTTATTATGTGCATATGCACTCTAGGGTATTGTTAAATTTTGGAAGCTGTGTTCTGAAAAATTTGTGGTCTTTTCTGTTCGTAAGTGCAAAAATTCAAGGTAAAGAAGACTCAACCGAATAAGACTTGTTTCGAATAAATTCTGGTGTAGAATATTCCAAGGCCACATGATTCATTTGAATTTCCAATTTGAAATTTCAAATCTTTGCCTGCTGTGTGTGTGGCAGGCAAGCATGTTTACTAGAAGCATCAATGCCACCTCATTTGATGTTTGATGGATTTCTTCCACCATGTCCGTGCAATTACGTTTTCATATCTGGAATTCCTTGAACTTTGGCGGCTTGGGTTGTGTCATGTAAAGGACTTTACGTGATCCGAGAAACATGATATGAACTTTTGAATGTAATTCCATTTGGAAATTTTGTATTCATATCTATGGCCTAGCAGTTAACAAATGAAATTGTATTGGTTTTCAGGCAGCAGATTTTTGCTGAATCAGTGTTGCGGCGCTTGGAGGAAAAATCAAAATGAAAGCTCTATGCCCATCTTTTTTTGGATATATTTGTTGATTTTATTTTCTTGTACACTACGCCAGTACTTTATGTAATAATACTATTCTCATTGAGAACTCATAAATCAGGTTTTTGTTATTCAAACTTGCCACCCTTCAGTGTTCATTTGTGTAGAGCAAAACCACCTTGCTGGTGATATACACTAGTATAAGTATGAGATGTGCCAAAAAGCTTTTATTACACAGAATTAGCCAAGCTGTTCAAAGGGTTCTTTTTGGGTCCGCGGATCTGAAATGAAAACTTAAACCAAATTTATTTCTAAAACTTATAGAAAGCATGATTTTCATTTTTTATTATAGATATTTTTGTGTGTTTTTTTCGTAAAGAAAAAAAAAAAGCTTTTTAAAAAGTTAATATTATGAATAGTTGGAAAATTCTGACAATTAAATCCCGACTTTGTTCGAAGTCCCCGGCTCCAATATCAAACTGATTATATTGTGGTTTCAAACAATTTAATATTTATCTATTGATTAAGATTTTTATGAAAACTGATTTATAGTGGTTATGGAAAGACCCAACTATCTGGTTCAAAAGAAGCCTCAGCATCATGTAGGCACTGTGTCAAGGCGATTTCTAACCATGAAATCTTTTTTTTTTTAAATCTGATTTTCTCCCAATCATTTACTGATTTGGCTTAAAAAATAAAAATTTGGGTAAATTTTAAGCCTTCCTTCATTTGGAATTGGATGACATTTTTACTCCAATGGGAATGAGTATTACAGGCATCAATCATACGCCAATTCCCACAAGTGTTACTCACAATTAAGTTCTTTTTGTTGTAAATACATGCATTTGTATATATGCATGTATTAGTGGATGACCACCCATTATAATAGGTATTGGTATATGTATGATATTAATATGTAATTCATGAGGTGCATGTATTGAGGTGTCCTTTAAGTTTTTCCATAATTATACTTGTGAGGCTATAAATAAGGGGGTTTGTATAACATGAAGGATATAAAGAAAGAGAATGAAAAAGAAAAGAAATAAGAATGAGAATAGAAGAGAAGTTCCTGAAAAACTTCATTTCCCTACATCTCTCTCTTGTGTGTTTCCATCTATATTTTTCTATGTGTTTCTCTTTTATTTTATAACACTTTTCATATTATTATTATTACCCCATTCCTTACAATAAATGGCCCTCTCATTTGTCAAAGAGAATTATTTCATAAATCTCTATATAATACTCTTTTTATATTTCCTGCCCATTTAAATTTCAAAACAAAATTAAAGAAGAAAAAAAAAACAGAATACAAATTGAAAGGATGTATGTGGTGTTTCCACGATCGATGGCACAAAATAGAGAAATCCATAGATCAGGATAATGGCCATAAAAATATACAATATAGCGTCCGAGCCATTATACCAGAAGGAACCATTATTAATCCATAGAATTGGTAAATGGACGCATCAGACCACACATAACAAAAACAAAAATTTTAAATAAAAATCACAAAATCAAAACCAAACCCAAATCGAAAAAAGAGAGGTCTTGAAAAAAAAAAGGCAATGGTGGGATTGGATTTGAAAGTGCTCAGACAGCCAAGGGTTTGTCTTCAACTATTTATATATCAGAAACTCTAGTCCAATATGTTTGCTTCCTCATCTCACTATCAAATCCCAATCTTCATAAAACAATCAAAACCCTAAAAAGAGGAGATTCAAAAACACAGGAAAAATAACCTAGAGAGTGATTCGGGCGAAACCCTAGAAACTAAAGGAGGTGGAGGCGCTCTTTGGAGTGGTGGGTGTTGTTTGTGTTTATATAGGCCCTTTAGGGTTGATTTTTGTTTTTTTTTTAATATATAAATATGGATTTGTTTTGGCCGTTGGATTCATTCGGCCGATCATCGATCGCCTCACAATCCGGATTCGGACCCGAACATGGTTGTACTTCGTAGTTCGTATAATCGTATTGAAAAACAGTGGTGATACCTAGGTCCCAAATCATTCACAAGCCCCATGAGATGTCATTATTTTATTGGTTGGTTTTGAATGATTTGTTAACTTTTGAAAAAATGTAAAATGACAAAATGCGGATATACCCTTCATTAAAATTATATCTCATTAACTTAAATCCCTTTTTTTTCTATTCGATTACAAATATTTCATATTAATTTTAGTTACACCCTATTTCAAAATTTAAAATTTGAAATCTTTACATAATAATTAAATTTTCTATTTCAGTTATACCAAAACTTACCTAAATAACATCAAAACTACCTAAATTATTTTTCGTTAAAATCCTTCAAACAACAGTAAAAACATTTCCTACATGTTTACATCCTTTGTTACATTTACATTAACACTGTTACATTTACATTACATAAATGTTTTACATTTCATGCAATGTTTAAACAATTTTAAAACGAATCTTTACATTTCATGAAAAATATTAAACACTTGTTTTGCTGTGAGTTACATTTAACAAATATTACATTAATTATTGGTTTCATTTTAATAAAAATTGTTACATTTATATATATGTATTTCTAAATGTTTTACATTCCATTCAATTTACCTGTAATTCATTGTTACATTTATGAATGTAACAAATATAAATCAATACACGTATGCGGTTGACTGTTACATTTACGAATGTAACAAAAACGACATGGATTTAAAAAAATGAAGAATGTTATATATATAAAATGTAACATTATAAAAAACAAATTCAACTATGAAAAATGACATTCAAAACATAAATAAAACCTGATCCGGTAAGTGTTGATGGAAGATCCAACTCCATAAAGAACAAAACAATGTTTTCAAACTTTATAGGATTAAAAAATCCGAGAGACAATGGCCACAAGTGGACTATTGAGGAGGAGGAAATGCAGAGAAGACAACAAGAAGAAGAGATGGGTCTTCGGATATCACCTTGATTATCTTCTATTTTTTTGGGGATTTAGTTGGAATAATATCAAAATGAGTGTTTGGAAAACTGAAATAAATGAGAATCTCTATGTTAGGATTAACTAATGTAAAATGTTATATGGATTCCAGCCAACACTTGTAATTAAATTATTTCAGGTTATTCATCTCAAAAGAATATGTGGGTCTATTGTCAAATCAATTATCATTACATCTTATAAATCAACTAGTAAATCAACTGCATGTCATCATATTTTCACATTTTATAAATTCTTATCCACATCTTATTCACATTTTATCCAAACAACAAAAACTTTATTATTACGTTTCTTAACGAGAATAATTTAAAACACAATCAAATAAAAAATCACTTAACATTATTTATACTAAAACAGTCATAACCCTTAGAACATCTTAATTCTTTATCCAAATGAGGGATTATATATTTCTTCTCCTAAAGAGGCATTGTAAGAAGGGGTAAAAAGGCGAGACATCTAGTAATTTCATGGTTTATATTAGAGTTAAGTAGGACAGATTGGTTAGGGTTAACCTCTATTAATAATAGGAATGCATATAAGTTTTTGTGAGTTTTCAAGGGCTTGTTAAAATTTTGACAATTATTTATATGAGATTATCCACATTTCGGAAACTTGAATCTCTTTAATCCAAAAATAAAAATGAAGTTGTTCAAATGTAAGATTTAAATTGTAATATTATCACTATTTTTATAAATTATAAATTATTATTAAATAATAAGCAAATTTCAAAAAATTATGAAAATTTTAAAATCTAGCACTTTTATATATGGGGAAATTAATTAGGGGTCTTTATAGTTACTCTCCTATTTTTTTTAGGTTTCTTTGGAGATATCTTTAGGTCTCTATTTTTCAATCCCAAATTTTTTATAGGTGCGAACTAACAGTTTTGGTCTGTACCGTCAATTTACATACCCAATATACCCTTTCAACAATCATGTATACCAAACCATTCAAGTCCAAGTTAGGTTTTCTATCTGTACCGCCTGAGTACACTGTTAGGTTTATTGGGTACACTGTTAGGTCATCTGGATATATTATTATTATTATTATTATTATTATTATTGGTACATTGTACTACCGACACTTATATTCCAAAGTGATGGTTATAAGTCCAAAGGGGGGGGAGGGGGGTGAGAGGAAAAGAGTATATGGGTACATTGTTAATCCCTATTTCTAGAGAGAGGAAGGTAGTGGAAGAGTATTTTGGTACAAGTAACACCCCATCTAACTGATGTTAAACCTAGGGGCCTAGAAATAATAATATTAAGAAATATGGACCTAAAACTATCTCCAAACAAATTAGAGATCTAAATATAATGAGGGTGACTAAAAGGATCCCTAATTAATTTTTTCTTTATATATTTGTCTAATCAGAATACCAAATGCATGCTTTTACATAAATAAATACTAGTTTTTATGCACGTGCCAAGACACTTGATATGAAATAAAGACAATGATAGTAAAATTAAATAATACAAGTAACACCCCATCTAACTGATGTTAAACCTAGGGGCCTAGAAATAATAATATTAAGAAATATGAACCTAAAAATATCTCCAAACAAATTAGAGATCTAAATATAATGAGGGTGACTAAAAGGATCCCTAATTAATTTTTTCTTTATATATTTGTCTAATCAGAATACCAAATGCATGCTTTTACATAAATAAATACTAGTTTTTATGCACGTGCCAAGGCACTTGATATGAATTAAAGATAATGATAGTAAAATTAAATAATTAATATATGAGCCATTCAATGGAAAAAAAGAACAAAAACCAATTTGATCTATGAAAATGATATATATTTTCTATTTGAAACCTATGTTATAAAAAAGAACAAAAATCAATTTGATAATAGAGTATATATTTCATTTTTTTGTTAGTGGTGATGTTAATGGTAATTGTGAACCCCAATGGAATTAGAATAATGTATGTGGAAAAATATGATGGAATCAAATTCCCATAATTTTTAGTGACAATTTCAAATTCCACTAAGAATATTAAATTATATTTTGACCTCACCATTTATAAATTAATTAAATTACTATCTATATCTCTTCTAAAATAAATAGCCTCTTCTCTCTCTTTTTACCCACCGCCTCATCTCTTTATTATTTTCATTCAACTAATTTAACTAATTTAAGAAAATTACTCTACATATGTATTTAATTATATAATCAGTTGTTTTATTTATTTGAATTCATTAAATATTTATTAAAATATTTATATTTTTATAATTTTATGGATATAACACTGAGAAACTATTGCATGGAATTTCATGAATTAAAAGTTGGAGAAATGATGTTTTGAGATGATGGATCTGGTTATAAATTTGAAAATATGGATAGGAGTCTGGGTGTGAAATTAATAGAATCTGGGGATCGATGTGCAAGAAGCCCATAAAAAGACAAAATTGGCCAATTTTAGCAAGAGGTCTGATTATAAACTAATATAACTTGGGGGTCCATTTGCAAATAGCCCACAGGAGATAAAAATTGGGTGAACACCCAATCTTAGCGAGGGACCTGGTTGTTAACTTGGTAGAAAGTGGGGGGCCTTCTGCAAATATCCCATAGGATTTGTCTACAACCACAAATGGTTGCACCGTTTTGTCTTATATGTTACACCGTTTTGTCTTAGAGCTTCGCTACACAGGCCCCAGCAAATAGGCCCCTCCCATATGCCCCTTGATGTGTCAAAATCTAATTGGTTGTGTAGGCCATTTTTGCAAAATGGTAAAATAACAAAATACCTTACCCCTAATTAAAACTCACCCCTCTTTTCGCATTTTACCTCTTTTTTTATTTTTTTTCCACTCACAACCTTTTCTCTCGCCCATTCAAATACATTCCATCTAAATTAGGGTTTTGAAAAAATAATTTGAATTGAAAATCAGAGCCCCCAAAAAAACCCCTTATGTTTAAAACGAAGAATAAATCCTGATATTTCCTTCAAGAAACGATCTAAAAACAAAAGAGTTCTTCAAGAGGTTTCAACTACAACAAAAAATGGGTATGCTACCTTTTTATTGGTATTTCTGAAAACGACTATGTTGTTTTTGAAGATCCTGTGATTAATTGTTTTTTTATGGTTTTTTTAAATTCAAATAGATACAAAATGTACCTTATTTTTTTATGCAATCCTTTTTTGGTATTTCTGAAAACGACTACAATCATATTTTAGTTACATGTATTTCCATTTTTGCTTAGTATTTGATATGGACAATGTAAACATGTAACCAATGTGACTCACTTTAAGTAGTTGGTGGTGTATATAAGTGATAAGCAAATGTAACTAACTATGATTTTTTTTCCAGAAAATTGAAATGTATGATTAAATTCTCATTATATTTGTTATTAAAATGTTGCTGACAAATCAGATGCTGTAATCAGATTTCAGTTATCATGTATTTTTATTCTGCTTAATAGTACTACTGTGTGCAATGTGACCTTGTAGTAAATGTAACCGACTTTAATTTTTTATTGGTGTATATAAAATGATAAGTAAATATAACTAACTATTGCAATGTATTACAGTTTTTACTGGTGTATATAAAATGATCAGTAAATGTAACTAACTATTACAATGTATTGCTGGATGTAATTTTGTTTTAAGTTTGTTTCATGTTACTGCTATGATGTGTGTAACTTTATTTGAAATGCAATAATTTGATAATAACTCTTCAGTAAATGTCACTAAGTATCAGAAAAAAATTTGTGTATTGGGTTGTTTAACGATAATGTCATCCTGAATTTAACTTTATTGGTAACTTTATCCTGTACATTTATTTAGTTTTGTGACTGTGTAACTCGTGATTTATATTTTTTTCATCATTACATTACTTGATTGTTGTTGTTGTTGTTATGCAAAATGTTTGTATATGTTTTTGAAATGTAACTGATCATATATAAATATAACTTAAATGTTTATAGAGAACCGAATTCCTGAAGTGTTTCAACTGAATCAATGAGGGCAACTTCATATCAGTGAATGATTCACCTCAACAACTCAATTTTACGTAAGTATATTAATGGTAAAACTTGTTACAGATAAGATAGAACTTAAAACATAACATTGACATAATGCATCTTATTTAAAAATGCAGGATGGAATGTGGAATAGTTATCATTCAAATTATGCGATTGCATGTTCATCGTGAAGAAATATCAGCTACCAATACCATAGCAGGAGTTCGTTGAAGTTTATAAGATCACACTTCATCAAAAATTTCCTCAACGACGAGCCTAAAACATATACAGAAGAGGATCACAAAGTTTTAACAATGCATTATGATGACTAACTTAGGGTGTTTTATCCACTTCATCTGATAAAATTTTGTCATGTATACAGGTGAAACAAAACAAGTTCAAGTGTATGTAGGTGTTTTTAAATATAATCACTTTTTGTAATGTCAAGCCAAAAACATTGGTTGATTATTGATAAAACATTGTTTTTGATTTAGCAATTTCTAGGAAATGTAACTAACAAATGATAAATGTAACTGATTAAAACATTAAAAAGCATCCATGAAAGGTTACATAAACAAGGGAATCAAAGGCCAGCATGTCTAGCAGCTTCACCGGCATTATGCAAGTTACAACTTTCAGAATTTTTTACTATTCTCTTCCATTTTATCCTTTTTTTCGTGCATCTTTGCAATGTCAAAACCTTCACTACGAGCAAAATTGTTATAAAACAACCGTATATCTTCTTCTGTATCAAATGTCATTCCAACGTTTAGAGCAATTGCTTCTGCACATTGCTGCTCAACTTCAACAATGAAATCTTTCTGCGGACTGTCATCCTCAGAAAATGTAACTGAGTCAACTGTATTTACTACATTAAAATGCAAAAAGTTATCAAATAAAAATAATGTACTGTTATAATCACTAAAAATCAGACAAACATAAAAAACTAAGAAAGGAATAATAAGACTCATAGTTCTACTAAAGATCATATTAAGAGTCTTTCATATTTTGTAATGAAGCTTTATTTCACAATTACATTGCTCTAACAGTTAGTTGCATTTGTCAATGATGCCAAAAAATAGTGGAAAAAGACCAAAAAAAGGGATAAATATGTAACTTACATTCAAAATATTAATCTATTGATATATCATGTTGAGAACCACATTTCACATAAAAAAACAATAATTAACATGCAAAATTGAAAAATAAATCCTATTTTTCACACGTTCTGAACAAAAAAATCCTATTTGTCACCAGAAAAAATCCTATTCTGAACTGCCTGAAAAAAAAAAAACTTCACACGAAAATGAATTTGAAATTCGAAAAAAGGGGAACAACATATTTCAATGCCATTATGGGTGATTCTAGTAATTAATTAACATCCTAATTTGGTAACCACCTCATTAATTATGATCAACATTAACAAAGCACTTCACGAGTATTTATGGTAATCCAACCTAGGCCATGTAATGTGGCTTACGGGGGCCTACGAAATGGGGCTTGCCAATCATTTTCCTTTGTCTTATATAGATGCCATTTTTTTAACAATAATGTTATTTAGGCTCCAATTCATATGTCACATGAGGTGGCAATAAGACATTACCCTCATTTACTTGATAACTATCTTAAAATGTGTGTGACGGTTTTGATGCGTCTCGATGATTGTGGAGTATCATCAATTCTGAAAATCCTGTATTTCTTCACCATTAATTCATTCTGAAAATCACGCAGCAATACTAATCGATGATTGAATTAAGAACTGATTTCGTTTATGAAGAACACGTGGGAGCAGATCTTCTATATTTAATCCTCTATTTCTTCACCATTAATCGATTATGATAATCGATCAGCAACATTAACCGATGATTGAATTTCAGAATCGATTTTGTTTATGAAGAACTCGTGGGAGAAGATCGAAAATTATACTTTTGAGGTTTTGGAAGGCACAAAAGCTATTTTTTCTGATTTGAATCTCATATCAATGTCGCTCCGGTCAAGTTTGACAGTATTGGATTCGTAATCGAATTGTGTTTTGTTTTTTGTTTTAAATGTTTAAACATGAATGTTTTTAATATATTGAATGTCATTTTCTACAATTTTAATTTGTTTTTGTCTCAATATCTAAATGTAACACTAGATGCTGTTACATTTTATATGTGATAGTTTATTTGATGATACTGCTACATTGTTGACAACGTAAATAGTCATTTTTCAAATCTATATTACATTTGTAAATCTAACAGTCAACGTAAATATATATTTTTGTTACATTCATAAATGTAACATTAATCGCATACACAATGATTTATATTTATTACATTTGTAAATGTAACAGTTAATCGTATACATGTAATGATTTATACATTTTTAAATGTGACATTACCTAAATTACACCAAAATTACCTAAATAACACAAAACAAACGTTCCAATTTTTTTATTGCATGATACGAAAAAATGTGACATTTTTAGTTTGTTCCTTCAATAAATGTAACAAACAATTAAAGAGATGATTTATTTTTAAATTTGTGGAACCAATGTAATATGTACTAGTGAATGTTTCATTTTGTTACATTTATATATGAATGTAACAAAAACTAATATATGAGTTGCAACATTCATCAACTTTAATAATGAATGTAACAATTAGTTGTTTTGGTTTTGTTACATTTATGTGATTATAACTGTTACAGAATGTAACAGTGTTGCATAAATATAAATATAACAATCTTGTGATTGTATAACTGTGCTGTATAAATGTAACAATAACTTCAATGTAGCAAACTCCTCTGCAAAAGCAAATAAAAAATTTGCTCTTCAATAACTATTTTAGATTGTAATGTAAAAAATGTAACACTTCTACAACAATACACCTGTAGTTGACTGTTACATTTGTAAATTTATAAATCATTACATGTATGCGATTGATTGTTACAAATACAAATGTAACAAATACAAATCATTATGTGTATGCGATTAAATGTTACATTTACGAATGTAACAAAAATATATATTTACGTTGACTGTTACATTTACAAATCTAACACAGATTTGAAAAATGATTATTTACGTTATCAACAACAAACTACCACATAATGTAACAGTATCTAGTGTTACATTTAGATATTGAGACAAAAACAAATCAAAACTGTGGTAAATGACATTCAATCCATTAAAAAAAACATGTTTAAACATTTAAAATAAAAAATAAAATACAATTCGATTACGAATTCAATAATGTCAAACCTCATTGGAGAGATTGATGTGAGATTTAAATCGAAAAAAAGCTTCCGTGCCTTCCAAAACCTCAAAAGTATAATTTTTTATCTGCTTCCACGTGTTCTTCATAAACAAAATCGATTCCAAAATGTTGCTACAGCAATTCTAATCGATAATTGAAATCAGAAACCGATTTTTGTTTATGATTGAAATCAACGCAGCAAGTCGGAGGGGTAGGAGGAGAGGGTGTGGAGCTTGCGGAGGAGGATGGCGGACATGGTGCGGAGTTCGACGGAGGCCGAGGCGGTGAGGGTGCGGGAGAGGGCGAGGGAGAGGTGGTTCGGGTGAATCATGGCAGAGATTGTAGGGGGACTCGGCGCACGAGCGCTGCTCATTGGAGGTCGACATGAGGTGGCTCAGAAGGGTCTCGAAGTGGGAGGGGTTGGGTCCCATCAGGAGTGCCGCCTCGGATGATGGAGAAGCCATGGATGTCTGATCGAGAAGAAGCTCCATCACCGATGGTAGCAGAATAACATATCATTTTTTACAATAGCAGCACAAAAGAAACTATAAATACAAATAGTAAAAAGATTTGCAAAAATAGTACAAATAATTTAAATAATATTATATAATGATATAATCATCAATGTTAAAAAGTGGGTGATACATTTTCATTTATACAAATCAAACATGCCCAACAATAAAAAATCACATTAAACCAATTTTTATTAACTCTGAATAAAACAAAAGAATCACCCTATGAAATGGGATCATGATAATAGTTCAATATCTCATCAATCTGATATTAACTCAATTTACTCCAATAACCACAAAATTTTTTCCTAACAAAGAATATAAGATGCCAGGACGGGAATATATGTATATACATATGTCAAACATTTACCGGATATGAAAAGCGTTCATGTAAAAGTCATTCCATTGCACATAAAGGTTGTGATGGGTTCGGAACCCTGTGAAACCCACACAGGGTCGGCCTGTGAAACCCAACGAGGCTGCGACATGGAAAGAATAAAAAAAGCTGTGACATGCAAAACAAGAGATAGTACTTGGTGCACTCAAGTGCACTCGAGTGTTATTATTTATATTTCAGAGGCTATATGTCTCCGGAGTATGGGTGGGCTTTTCTACGAGAATTCCGATGTATTCAGTTTTGACGTGATAGTGTTAGAGATCATCACTGAAAAGAGAAGCACTAGCTTTTATCTCTACTATTAGTCACTCCATCTCTTTGGATATGTAAGATTGAATTCATATATTAAAACAACTTTGAATAGTATGAATGATATTTGTAAAGATGAGTTTCATATTGTTCTAGGTATGAAAGCACTGGAGAGAGGGAAGAAGCTTGGATTTGCTGGATCCACGTACGGGGACTTCATTTGTTTCCTCTGAAGTGGCGAGATGCATTCAAATTGGGCTCTTGTGTGTTCAAGATAACGCAGCAGATCGACCAACAATGTCTTTTGTTGTTTCCATGCATGTTGGGAAATGAAAACGCGGCATTACCAGTACCAAAACAATGAACTTTTGTTATTGAGAGGAATCCTTCTACGATGTTGCCTTCTTCCTCCAATTCCAAAAGCTCCGTGAACGAAGTGACGATTAGCATTGTTGATGGTCGTTGAGTTTTTCTTTCATTGAGTACTCTTCCATCGAACAACTTGCAGTATATAAGATTACTGAATCTGATTTTCTTTCATACAATTCAATCTATCAAACAAATCTAACTAATGTTTTTACAATTTCCTTAATTATGATGTCCCACCTTGTTGGGATTATGTCTCATGTCCAATGTGGCCATGATGAAATTTGAGAAGCAAGATTTGCTTAAAGATTATAAAAATGAATATATAAAGATTTAACTTTATAAATAATCATTATATTAGAGAGACACTGTAATTTATAGTAGAGATCCAAACAGAATTCGAGATGGGTAGAGGGAGAACTTCATGACAAATTTATATCACTTATATTTTTTTGTATCTCAACTATTATAATGGATGTTCTGATGTCTTAATTATTTTTTTGTTTATTTTAAATGTAAACTTATGGTGGGGTTTGTACAACTTTTGTGTTTGCAGGAAATTGTTTTTTCTAAACCTATTTTCAAATAAAAAATTTGGTGTCAAAAGCTGCAGACATATTTATGTGAAAAGATGTTTAAAACCTAAGTTTTTTAGAAATTATTAAAATGCAGTTTTCTGCAAAATAAGTTTTAAACTCAACTTTTGTCTAAAATTAGTTTTACAATTGTGCAATCAAACTTAACCTAAATTGAGGATGTTTCGTATGCTTAAAAGGTTTGAAAAAATAATAATTAGAATTAATCTCCCCAAACTTAAAAAAATGTGTTTTTATTAATTTTAATCACATGCATTACACATGTTTTAGAATAAGTAAATAACAAAGGAACTTATTTGATTCATTTGGACCTTGTTTGACTTTCAAGATGGAGATGCGGATTAAAATAGAATGACAGAAGGTCATCGAAACTTATTTAATTGTGCCAATGCTAAATTTATCAATTGAAATGTGAACCACACATTTCCCAAAACGAAACAGTTCATGCACAACAAAAATCAAGGGCAATTTGGATGCGATCGTACCAGTACTAATGCACCGGATCTCATCAGAACTCTGAAGTTAAGCGTGTTTGGACGAGAGTAGTACTAGGATGGGGCATCCCCTGAAATCTCCTTTTTTACCAAAAAAAAAAAAAAATCAAGGGCAATTTGCATAAATGGCCTCCATATTTTGAATATTAGCACAAATAACCCCACCATATAAATATTTGCAAAAAAATAATTTTTGACCTGGTCATTGCTCACTTTTTTTTTTTTTCAAAGGATTCACTTGTATTTATTTTTTACCTTATATCCATATCCGTATCTTTGTTATATTGATTTAAAATTAAAATAAATCAGATAAGATTGATAAGATTGAAACAAAATTTAAATATTTAATTAAAAATAATTTTTTAATAAAATCAGATTTAAAAAATAGATAAAATCTTAATAGATAAAAACTGCTATAAAATTTAAAATTTGAATTATCTAATTTAATAGATATGATTGAAATAAAATTTAAGTTTTAACATATATCTTAATCTTATTATAGCAGGTAGTTAATAGATAGGATTAAGATAAAATTTAATATGTATAAAAAAATCAGTTAGGGTTGGCGGGGTCAATTTTGTTAATATTTTCTAGGTCAATTAATGGGTCAATAGTGTAGCAATGAAGCTATGTTACGCTTACAGGTTGTCAATTAAATATGAACAGATTTTACCACGTGAGATTTCTTGGAACCTTCACGGACTTCCTTCTACAATGAAAAGTGAAAACAAACAAACAAAAATAATCAAATGACACGAAGCTATTAACTCTGCTTCCCAATTATTCACAAATTATGGAGACACTGTAACACTCGATCAGGTCATGTTTGGGACCGCGGCAATCTAACTCCACGTTTCCAAAAGCCAAGAATACTGTGCAACCTTGTTTTTGAGCTACGTCAATTTTTATTTGGATCCGCAATGACATCATGTCGAGTTCTCCGTTGCAAAATCGGTCTTACCGTGGATCCAAACAGAACCTCAATCTCCACCACCACCACCATCATCATCTTAGCTTTCCTTCAACTCCTCCGTGGCATCATCGCCGCCGATCGGATCACACCCGACACACCAATCGCAGTCAACAAAACAGTCATCTCTTCTGGCAAGAATTTCGCGTTGGGCTTCTTCAACAGCTCAGGCAACCTCTACGTCGGGATATGGTACAACAACATACCCGGGTCCCAGACCGTCGTGTGGGTCGCCAACAGAGACAGACCTCTCAAAGACCCAACCAGCGTTTTCACTGTCACCCAAAGTGGAAGTCTCGCAATTCTTGATGCAAAGGGGATCAATTGTTGGTCTTCGAACACGAGCGATGGAACCGAAGCAGTGCTGCTCGATACGGGGAATCTGATATTGTTCGGAAACGGAAGCGAATCGTCTCTGTTTTGGCAGAGCTTCGACGACCCGACCGACACGTTGTTACCGGGGATGCGACTCGTGTCGAACTCGAAGACGGGTGTGGTACGAAAGCTGGTTTCGTGGAGGGACGATTCGGACCCGTCTCCGGGGGAGTTCTCGTTCGGGGTAGACCCGAGGACCCTCTTCCAGATGGTCACTTGGAAGGGTTCGGACCCGTATTGGAGAAGGCACCTCTGGAACGGGAGTTCGTTGAGCGTTACAAGCGACACCAACGGTTCTATGGATTCAGTCCTCAGACTCGTCCCGAATGACACGGACGCGTACATCACATTCAGCTCAAACACTCTTGGAAGGTATGTTGTTTTTTTTTTACAATCCAGTCTTACCATATATTTATCAAAAGTAAACTTTTTTTTTGAAAAATAGAACAACAATTTATATTAATATAAAAAATAAGAAAAATGATATTCAATTCCCATCAGGGATGGCGCCACCTTTCCAGTGATGGGGTCAATTGACCTCATCAAATTTGTCTAAAAAAATAAAAATAAACAGGCCCACCATACCTCTATATCAAATTTACGCACCCAAAATTTCTACCACCATATCAAATTTGTGGACCCATTAGTCTAAAGTTTCACATATTAAAAACCATATACCCCACATAGTGGAGCTTAAAACAATGAAATAATGCCTTAAAATACTATCTCATTGTGAGACTAAGACCCCTTTACGGATTCGCTAATTATTACGCTAGGACAGACACGCCATCACCTAGACGCATGCCGGCACAGCCCGTCTATAAGTAACGGATCGATACGGCACGGTCCGTTATCCAGTTACCATGTAAACGAGCATCACCGACGGATGGCCACGTCGAATACCGTTGGTCATGTTACCAATCTCTCCTACCTACTTTGTTTTAGGTATCTAATCATGTAATTTCGTTTTTTTTTCTTCACCATTTTTGTATATCAATATGAATCTTTCCAAATAATAAACAAGACCACTCAACATTACACCCTTTTTACATTCACCTGTTTGTGTATCAAAGCCCATTTTTTTTTATAGTTTTTTTATATGTAAGTTGTTGTTCTATTTTCAAAATAAAAATTTATGTTTTTGATAAATTTATGATAAGAGTAGATTTTTAAAAAATTTGTTAAATATTTTTTTTAATGACCCCATCTATGAGAATTTCTCGAGCTGCCGCTGACTCCCATTGTAGTCCGAACTGCAGTCCACACCATTTTTTTTTAAATCTTACGCTCTCCCATTGAAAGTATATGCATGCAGTTATATGAAATTAAATATATACTAAAATATATTAGTGTATTTTTTTTACGTTGAAAAAATGATAAATTACACTATGATAGAACCTCATACATGCATTAAGATAACACAGTATATATTACATTATTATAGTGTATAGAGTTACAAAATGGATTGAGCGTAACAGTGATAAAAAATTAAACCATTAAAGAATCAAGAAAGAGTGGTGGAGTGGTGGGATGGTGAGGTCATTAGTGGGCTGGATTGCCATGGTGAAAGTAATAGTTTAGATTTTAAATAAAAAATTGATGGGTCAATTGACCCCATCCATTGCGTGGCACCGCCCATGGCTATGATTGGATGTGGATGTGAACTTGACATGTAGATGTGGAGTTCTCATGATTCATGTCTTTTAGCAAGTGTTATAGGTCCATTAGACTCTACCTTGAAATTTATCACTTATTGAAGGAATTGAATTCACAAGGTTCATCCGTGTGGATTCCTATGATGAAATTTGATCGAAATGAACCTTATTTAAAGCATTGAATATGCAATGTGCTTTTTCTATCGATGCACCTAGGTTGGATATATGAATTGACATTGAAAGAGTTTATAATGTACGTGATATTGGCATCACCATTGAATATGGAATGATGAACCATACAAGAAATATTTACAAGTCCATTATTCCTGATAAATTTGGGACTACCAATTTGGAGATGAATATTGGGTTGCCTATCAGCCTAAGGCATCTATAAGAATCTCATAATCTCATGTATGTCATTCCACCTAACCCAAGTCAGAAAGTATTGAGATGTTATTCAAAGAGAGAGAGTCGCTTGTGTGAGTTTCTGAGAGAGAGCCCAAACGTTCTCTGAGTGAGTTCAGTAACTCGAGTGCCTTTGTGGTGATAGAGTTTTGGGTCTGTATCTAATTCCATATGAGCATGCGCTTTGTGTGGGCTTGCTGGATGCTAAGGACAATGCAGCTCGAGACTTCTATATTGGGAGGAGTTGAATAATGTCTTAAGTGTCACAACGAGCATTTTCCATTCATACATGCATGTCTCTCATCATCATCTCTTTTTGCATACTATTTTAGTATTTTATTTTACTGAATTTTTATAATTTGAGCCAAATTTCATCTAAAATATCGTAATAGGTACCTATTGGACTCAACGGGGAAGCTCAAGATGATGTATTGGGAGGACTCGATAAAGAATTGGACAGTTAATTGGGTTCGTCCAGAAAGGCCTTGCGATCTATATGATCGATGCGGCCCTAACAGTATATGTGATGACAGTTTCCTGGCACAGACATGTAGTTGCTTGCAGGGGTTCGAGCCCCAGAGCCAGAAGGATTGGGAGGTGGGGAACTGGTCAGGGGGGTGCACGAGGACGAAGCCTTTGAGTTGCGACAACAAGGGTGACGTGTTTTTCAAGTTGCCAATGATGAAATTGCCCAATCAGCTGAGACAGACAAGGAGTGCGAGTAGCGCAATGTGCGAGGCAGAGTGCGCGAGCAGTTGCGATTGCGTGGCGTACACGTTTTTTAATGCAACGCTTGCAGGGAGCCTGAGCAGTTGCATGGTATGGGGATGGGACTTGATGGATCTTGAACAGCTCACAACAAAGGGGGAGAATCTTTACGTGCGCTTGGTGGCCTCTGAAATGCGTACTTTTTTATGCTCATCTCATCTCAATTTTAATCCCCATAAGTGTTTTACAAAGGTCATAAAATACTGCATAATTGCTTATAAAATAATGTGCTTCATTGTGTAGTGTAATTCCTCAAATGTATGATTAGCTGTGCATTCATTATATAACTCTACCAATAAGTTAAGTTATCAGGATATCTAGATGTTTTTATATAGTTCTGATTCTGGTTGTTAACCAACAAAAATATAGCTGATGATCAATGCGGAATGATTTTCTATTTTATGCAGATGACAATAAACATTTGCTGGTTATTGCACTATTGACAGTTGCAACTGGTCTGATTCTTTTGGGCATTCTGAGTTGTTTATGTTGGAGAAGATTTGAACAACAAAGTATGATCCCCACTCTTCTTTTACTCCTCATTCAAGCCTAGAGAGTTTGATGATCACTTACTGACTGAATATCACTTTGTTAAAAAAACAGAGAAGAGAAGTAGAGTGTTATTTGGTGAACCAAGGTTTTCAAATTTACTTGCAAGGGCACAAAATATCTCAGACGATGTACCCCTATTTAATTTCAGTGCTATACGAGCCGCTACAAATAATTTCTCCACTTCAAATAAGCTTGGAGAAGGAGGATTTGGACCTGTTTACATGGTGAAATTCATTCTTACAATCTAATGTTTATGTCAATTATTTAAGCATCTTTGACATAAAATGAATGCGTGTTTCAGGGAAGATTATCACATGGTGAAATTGTAGCCGTGAAGAGGCTCTCCATGAGCTCCAGGCAAGGATTGGACGAATTCAAGAATGAAGTCGACCTTATTGCAAGGCTGCAACACAAGAATCTTGTTAGGCTTTTGGGTTGGTGTGTCCACGAAAATGAGAATATACTAATCTATGAATACCTCTCTAACAAAAGCTTGGACAAATTTATTTTTGGTCAGTCATTTTTTTATATTACTTCTCATATGCATGCATTTCCTGAAATGAAATGTGTTTAGTGACTTGTTCAATCCATATGAATTTCAGACTCTACCCGGTCGGGTCAATTGGATTGGGCGAAGCGTTATCACATTATTGAAGGGATTGCTCAGGGGCTTCTCTATCTACATCAGTATTCAAGATTAAGGATCATTCATAGGGATCTAAAGACTAGTAATATCTTGCTAGATGATTCAATGAATCCAAAAATTTCAGATTTTGGATTGGCAAGGATTTTTGGAGGGACTCAAAAGGAAGCGAATACTAAAAGAATTGTTGGAACATAGTGAGTTTCCAACCCCCACAAAACCAAACAAGTAGTCATCCAATAAATTGACTAACTGATTCCTGTTATTATTTATATTTCAGTGGCTATATGTCCCCGGAGTATGCTTTGGGTGGGCTTTTCTCTGAGAAATCCGATGTATTCAGTTTTGGCGTGATAGTGTTAGAGATCATCATTGGAAAGAGAAGCACTGGCTTTTACCTCTACGATCAGTCACTGAATCTCCTTGGATATGTAAGATTGAATTCATATATTACAACCAACGTTCAATAGTATGAATGATATTAAAATGAGTTTGATATTGTTTCAGGCATGGAAGTATTGGGGAGAAGGAAGAAGCTTGGATTTGTTGGATCCATGTATGGGGACTTCATTTATTTTCCCTGAAGTGGTAAGATGCATTCAAATTGGGCTCTTGTGTGTTCAAGATAACGCAGCAGATCGTCCAACAATGTCTACTGTTGTTTCCATGTTGGGAAATGAAAATGTGGCATTGCCATTACCAAAACAATCAACTTTTGTTATTGAGAGGAATCCTTCTGTGATGTTGCCTTCTTCCTCCAACTCCAAAAGCTCAGTGAACGAGGTGACGATTAGCATTGTCGAAGGTCGTTGAGTTTTTCTTTCATTGAGTACTCCTCCATTGAACAACTTGTAGTATATAAGATTACTTAATCTGATTTTCTTTCATACAATTTTAACTCTATCAAACAAATCTAACTAATGGTTTTACAATTTCCTTAATTATGTCCCACCTTGTTGGGATTATGTCTCATGTCCAATGTAGCCATGATGAAATGTGAGAAGCAAGATTTGGTTAAAGATGATAGAAATGAATATAAAAAGATTTAACTTTATAAATAATCATTATATTAGAGAGACACTGTAATTTATAGTAGAGATCCAAACAGAATTTGAGATGGGTAGAGGGAGAAATCCATGAGAAATTTATATCTCTTGTACCTTTTTGTATCTCAACTATTATAGTGGATGCTCCGATGTCTTAATTATTTCTTTGTTTACTTTTGAATGTAAACTTGAATTTTATAATGAAATTAAATTACCAATATTTTTATCTTTTTTTTTTCACTTGGTAAAAATATTTTTATCTTATTAGAGTTGTTCATTCTTCTAGTTTTGGTGTTTGTTTTGGGCTAATGTAACTTGATTATATTTTGAGTCTTGTGTCTTTCCACATAGTATTACTTACAAATGTCTAACTCTTCACTTCCTGGCCGCAAGTTTAAACTTTGGTTTTTTTTCCTTTTCTTTTTCTTAAGACACTTTCTAGCAAATATTCTTAACCACAAAATTAATCAATTTGGCAACATGACATGTTATCCTATCACTTTTTGATATTTTTATTTTTATGATTAATTCACGTCAGCATACGATGAATTAATCACCAAATTGATCGAGTTTTTTATTAATAGATCATTTCCCTCTAGCAAATGGGCCATGTAACCCAACTTGGTGGGGCTTTCCCTCCCATCCTGGTAAACCCATTCATCTAACTAACTCTTTTTTGCCAACATATAATTTAAATAAGATGCCTTTTAATTGTCAAAAAAAAGTCAAATGAGCAACATTATTCACTCAGGTCCCGTTTGGATAGAGGCATAAGTTATTCTGGGGTTTATACCTATTCCAGGAATTGTTGACTTTATCAATGGAATAAGAGATTTTGTGTTTGGTTGTGTTTTCAGTTATTCTCATTGAGAAACGTAATAATAAAGATTGGAGTGTTTGATTGATGAAGAATAAGATGAGAATAAGATGTAAAAAGTTGATTTGACATGTAGACCCCATTGATGTATAAGAGGTGATGACAGGTGATTTGATGTGATGATATGTGATTTGATAGGTGGATCTCCTTATTCCAGTGGAGGAATAACACAATTCCATGGGTGGACTTAGAATACAAATACCAGCTTATTCTCTCCTTATTCCGCCTACCCAAACACCTATTTTACCTATTCCTCCCCTATTCCACCCCTATTCCACCCTTATTCCGCTACCCAAATGGCCCCTCAAAGAATAAGAATAACATTAAAAGAGCTACCAAAACAATTCAACACAACAATATATAAAATCAACTAAAATAAATAGAGCACCGCTTCTCCTTCGACGCCGGCAGCACCACCCCATCAGACCCGACCATCACATCACACCCAACATGCATCGAGTGGTGGTGCGTGTCCCACGTCGACAGCCTGAACCGAATCGTCGACGTCAGCTCCAGCCGGAACCCCACCACCGGCCAAACATACTCATTCACCACCACCCCCTCTGGCCCCGACTCCACCGTCCCGTTTATCACCGTCGTGTTCTTAGGCGGCTGATAGAACGGGTGCAGCAACATCGCCGGCTTCCCGACGAGGCGGTCGCGGTAGAAGATTGAGGCGCGCATGGCGTCGTAGTAGACGCCAATGTTGCGGTTGGGGTTGCGATCGGAGATCGAAAAAGAGATGGAAAGGAGTTGTGGTTGTTGTTGGAGGGAGAGGGAGGGGATGGAAAAGGAGAGGAGGTGGAAGCGGGGGCGGTGGGGGCGGAGGGAGAGGAAGAGGACGAAGAGGACGATGCCGAGGAGGAGGAGGGAGAGGAAGAGGGAGCAGAAGCACTTGCAGAAGCGGCTTGTTAGGCTGTCGTGGAGGCGGTGGGCATAGTAGCGGGTGCGGCGGCGGTGGTGGTGGTGAGGGGTGGTGGGGGGTGGGGGTTGGTGGTGGTGGTGGTGGTGGGGGGTGTTGGGGGTGCATGTTTGAGGTTTTGGTGGTGATGGTTTTGTTTTTGGTGGTGTTGGTTTTATGTTTTTATGAAGGGGGGAGGTGGACAGTTATTTCTGTTGGAGGTGGCGGGAAGTGAAAGGGATGTCAGGGGAATTTTGAGGTTATTTTTTATTTTTTGGGGTTGGGAGGGGACTTGGTGTTGCAAAAGGAAGGTATAAAGGGGTTTTGTGTGATATTAAAGGGAGGGGTTTAGGTGTAAAGTAGGGTTTTAAATTATTATTTTTTTGTTGCCATGCACATTTTATTCTACGATGAAAACTGATGGCCATCCATGGATTCGTGTGTGGATCACATTTTAATATATCTCGATTCATTTCTAAGTTTTTTAGAAACATATACTAGATTTTCAAATTTTAACTAATTATAAATATTCTTCAGATGATTGACATGGTTAAACATAAACGAAAAACACACTAGGGATGTGAAATTATCGTATATTAAAATAAATTAAAATCATTAAATTCAGACGTAAGGGTTCTTACCTCTTTCAAATGTCGTAGAAAGACAATATACTATATCAATTTTCAGATACTACAATTAATCATAGGATAATTAATTTAAACAAGATATAATACACATATAATTTTATAATATAAATGAATTTAGATATTTTTCACGATGAAAACTTTTATGTAATATATATCTGCTTTAAAATCATTATGGATTTTTGAATATTGAATAATTATTCTAATTTTTTTTTGTACATATTTGGAATAGACACAATTTTCTGAACCCACAGCCCACAGAGGATTAAAGAAACTCTTGTTCCCCCCACTTTTGATTGAAATATTTGGCCTGAGGAACTCATGCAAAGCATAACAATGTGGGGGATGCAAGTTGCACGAAGAGAATCATGGAAGTACACAAATGCAGGTTTCTTGTAAGGTGTGACAAGGGATATATGTTGCGGATGATGGTGGGGCGGCTTGTGGATTTAAAAATTAGAAGAAGAAAAGAAGTAAGAAGCAGGCCTACTTTTTATCTCTCCTCTCTTTTACCCCCGTTTGGATGCCGGATAAGCCCCGGATAACCCTAGATAAAATTTTGAAACCGTTTGGAAAGCCCGAATAAACCCAGATAATGCGTGCCAGAATAAATTGGTATAAATTGATATATGAATTCCAATTAACCCTTAAAATAAAATTTATCATTGGTTATTCCACTCAAAGAATAAGTGGGACTACTGTCAAATCAACTGTCATCACCTCTTATAAATTCTGTCAAATCAACTATCATTACTTTTTTACTTTTATAAATATTTATCTATACTTTATTCACATTTTACCAAACAACAAAACATTTATTCTTACGATTCCCAACGAGAATAATTCAAAACACAACTAAACACAAAATCAATTTATCTTTATTTATACTCACTTATGCTTGGATAAATAAATACCCTCTTATCCGGCATCCAAACGGGGAGGTTTGCACATTGCATATTTTGAATGTTGTCTTGGTACAAGATGTCATTACACGCAGTCTTTAATTATAGCATGTGTGCAATCCCATATCCCTGATGTGGTACATGCTTTATTAGATGAAACACATAATTAGTTATTTTTTTAGTTTTATACATGTATATTTCATTTTTATGATCAAACACATGTTTGTTACATAAATTGTAGGAGACTGGACATGGTGCTATATGACTGTCTCAATATATCATTTGGTCCAAAACAAGATTATGTGTGTGTTTGTCCTAGGTTTGGACAAACCTTGAAAACTAATCAAACATCAGATAAAAAAATATTCATGTACATAATAAGATAGTATATCGATCCTTCCTTGGCCAGCATGTCTGCAATGACATGCATTTTATAGCTATGGACATGAATTATAACAGTGATACTATGGAAGCACTGGTGCAATGAGAGACATCTATGGATTGTTAAGGGCAAATATATATTTTGATTCTACCTATGGATTCTTTATGGACATCTATTGATTGTTTATGTACAAGTATATACTTTATCAATGAAAGTAACATGGATTCTACCTCTTTTCAAAAAACTATATATTTTGATGGGCATACACATGCATGGTTTTATACTATGACTTGCTAACTGGCTAAAGTACTGGCACTTAACTAGGCTCTTCTTCAAATGGCATTGTACTGCCACAGCTATATATGTCAATTTTACTTGAAAAATAAAGCATTTAAAGGTTATGTACGTATGATGAATTTAAACTCTCAGTCTTTTAATGGACTAATAAATTAATTATTGTTTATTATAAATTTTAAAAGATCTTTTTTGGAAGTGTGGTGCAGACGTCCTCATTTTGAAAATTACCGCATTAGAGAATCATTATTTTGATCGTGTTTCGAAACCCCCAAAAAATGGTAAAAATGAGCGTTAATAGGCTGTGTGGAATGGTGTCAACACAAATGTAGAAATCCTGTTTGGCTCCGTGTTTTATTTTATCAGCTTTTTCATTGTCGAATCCGTCCATATGCGGATTCAAACGAGACATCAGAATAAAATATCAAGACTTATTTAAATATTGAATAATGTTAGAGACAGTCCGCACATATTTGATTTAAAAAAAATAGTAAATGATCTCTAATGAGATATATGATTTTATAAAAAATATTGTACATATAACTTCATGATCTAGCACATTGATCTATTGGATTGAAAATATAAAAAAATGCTAATGAAATATATCTCGTACGATCAGCTTGAATCATGAGATTGGTTACTAATATGATTAAGACTCCCTTTGAGTCACATTGTACATTTCGAAGGGATGTGATGGCTCAATCTTGCTAGATAGCACAGATGACAATATAGCTGAAAAGGAGGCTCCTCTAAACCAGGGCTTGAGAGGTTTTGAAGTCGTTGACAAGGCGAAGTCTGCGCTAGAGAAGGCGTGCAAAGGGAGTGTGTCTTGCGCCGATGTGTTGGCCTTGACAACTCGCGATGGGGTGGTTTTGGAGGGCGGGGTGGATTATGTGCTCCTGACGCGAGGAGGGATGGGATGGTGTCGTCGATAAGGGAAGTTCGCATGCCAAGTCCCTCGTTTTCCATGGCTTATGTGCTTCTGATCTTGGGACACTACTAGGTGAGCTTGTTTGAATGGTAATTAACATTATATGATCAGTTAAGATTGGCATTATATATAATAGTTAGACTTGAGAGATTAAAAGGGGAAAATTGGCCTAGCTGATTTGATCAATAAGCTGTTATCTTGTGAACTCTAGGACTCGGCATTTCTGAAAATTTTCATATTAGTCCTCTGTTTATCTCAATCTGCCTAGTTTATGTATCATCTGTTATGCATAACAAGTTAGTGATAAGTGAAATTAGGGGGTTGGATACAGACGATCATTAAATGGAGTCCTCACCTCCCCTTTCACATATAGTATATATGTGTATATATACTAGCCCATCATATACTGAATTTAAAATATATATATAAAAAATATGCATTTAATTTAGTATATATCGTGTATTTTAGTATTTATTTTATCATGTATCTCAAAAAAAAAAACACGTTTGGGGCTGTAAAGTGATTGCAAGAAAAACACATTGACAACTACCTACAAAAAAAGAATTGTACCTCAAACTCGTATACAATATTTACATGGAGATATGAAAAGACACATTCACTAAGTTTATATCTATATGAGGTAATTCATCAACCAAGTTGATTGGATCTGTGAATTCTCCTTTGGAGACAAGGGACCACTCATTAAAGCTTGTTTCTCTATCTGTTTAGTCAGCTGGGGCATTTGAGCCACAGAAGGGATCAATTCTTATTCCAGTCACAAAATTTTGCTGCATGCAGTGATCATATCTTCAAGTTGGATAGATACACTCATATCCCATTATTGATCTTTTATAAAAAGCAACATCAATTCTCGTCATCATCATCATCACTGTTTTATAGTTTTGTGTACGCACTGATGGTCTACTTTCATTTTGGCTGATTGTTTTTTGTGTTCATGCAATTGGAACACTATCAAGTATCAACTACTACTGTTTATAAAACTAGTTACTTCAATTATTCAGGCTCCATCTCCCATACCCACTATGCCCCAAATCTTCTTTTCCCTTTTATTTCATGCAACTTTATGCAAGTAGGTCACCCACTTGAAACCGCTCAACTTTACAACTTTATCATTATAAGTATCCCAATTTTATATTTTCGTGTTATTCGATTTGATGCACTCTCATTTATCATCTGTTTTTTTGTTCTTTGCCGGTCAGGATTGGATCTCTCAGGTTCTCAGCTACATATAAAATTAAGATTTCTATCAATTTTATATATTAAAAATGTGAAATAACACCTGACAATTTCTCATTAGAAATTACTGAGACCTAAAGAGATTAAGATCTCTTGCTAGTACTAATCAATGATTTCAACAGGTGCTCACAATATGGGATTCTGCCATTGTGGCTTATTCGTAGATGTACTATAAAATTATCAATGATCCGGCTTGCTTGATCTTTCCATGGATCCAGCATTGCTAACCACCCTACAAAAAAGATGTCTAGACCCCGCCACACCGATCGTGGACCTAAGCACGGACCCTAGCTACCATGTTCATGAATCAAGCGACACCAAGCCTTTCACTTTCGATAGCTCGTTCTATTGAGGCGTGCTTGATCAACAACAGATCAGTCATGGCGGCGAAGTACATGAACCGGCCAAAGGTCTTTATAAAAGAATTCTCAAAGGCGATGATCAAACTCGGCAATGTGGGTGTTTTAGCTGGAGATGAGGGACAGATTAGGCTGAATCGTAGGGAAGTGAATGTGGAGACATAATAGTAGATGCTAGTGGAAGCTTGTTGGAGGTTAAATTTTGCCCCATTCGATTTTGTGTTGATATTTGTATTTATAATTTATGAGTAACAGTAACGTAAGAGAAGAAGAAGATTATGTCTTTTTCATGGATAATATCCTTAATCCACAATGAACAATGTTGAAACTAAATTCAAAAGATTCATGACTATGCAAAGATAATGACGTTTTTTGTTACCCACAAATGGTAAACAGACTTTTAATGACAGAAATACTGAAATTCTCTAAAAATCCTAAAACAACTCTTGAAAATCAAAATTCACCAACTAATAATAAAAGAATGCTAATATACTCTAAATGAAGAAGTTTATGAAAAATAAGTTGACATATATAACAAGTTTTTAGAAAAACTAACTTTTGAGGGTTGAATCGAAAGAACGTCGCATGAATTAAAAAAATCAAGATTCATGACTATATGAAATTATAGGTATTTACCGCGGACACTTTCAACTTGTTTTCTTTAGAATTTATCACTCCAACGACTCTTGCAGCTCCTCCACAACTCGTACTACATTTTGTTTGTTGATCGAATATGTTTATCAGCAACCTTTAAAACTTTTCTTTTGCATTATATATTTATAATGTGGTTCTTTACTTCAATACATAGCACGGTATCACATGCTCTTTTATTTGAATCACATTTCGTCATGGAAGAGACCAAGAGAATCCAATAAAGATTTTCCCAAAATAACAACTAACCATTTAATACAATCAACAAATTATTCTTCACAAACAAACACACAAGTCCCCATCAAAGAACCAAAGAACACAAACTTCACAAACACAAATTCAAAATCCTAATTAACTGTTCACAACCGCGCAATTCTTCCTGATCTCCCCCACCAAACCCGTCTTCACTTCGACCCTCCCCATCTTCTCCATCGCCAATGCGAACTCCTTGTAGAACTCGGAGAGAGGACCATCGACGAGCTTCGTAACGTAGGCCTTGGTGATCGAATTCATGGTCAGGGCAGAGTCCGTATCGAAGAGTCCTCTCCTCTTGAGCACGAGCTTGTAGTAATCGAGATCGAACGTCCTGAAACTCCCCGGATCCATCTCGACGATCGTCGTGTTGTCGCTCTGTGTCTTGCACTTGTTCTTCTTGAGAACCGTGGCGTACTCGCTGTCCAATGCGGGATCCTGGTCGCCCTTTCCAGTGAAGTTGTAGAGGCGGTTGGTGAATGAAGGGCAATGTGAGATGCCGATGGTGTGGGCGCCTGATAAATGTGGTTTGGATTTGTAATTCAAGAACAAAAGTTGAAGAAAATCACAGATTATAGATCCTAACTTTTCTAATAAGCAATGAGCATGTAAAAAACAAATAAACAACATATGTTTAGGCCGTGAAAGTTAAAAATTGAAATATGTTTGTATACAAAGAGGCCCAATTATAATTCATAATTTGGTTTGAGAGTATTTGTGTTTATGAGAACAATCTTGATTTTGAATTCAGATTGTCACTTCTTAAAGTTGTTTTTAGTTTGAATAATCTTTAATAAGTTAAAAAACATGTCAAAATAGTTTATTTTAAGCTAAAAAGTTATAAGTTTAAACCTCACCTGATAGTAGTACTAGATCTGTCAGATTGAGTCCTTTGTTTGCGAAGGAAGTCTGAAGTCGCGTGAAATTGAAGGTCGGCGCCGGGATGTTGTTATTGGCCTCCGTCGCATTTGATATGGTCCCGTCCCTCCTCCCAGTCGGTACGTTCCAAAATGGTCCTCCCTGTTGTGAAAAGAACAGTTTCAAAGCATGCATTCCAAAAGAAATTTTACCTGAATTGGTTTACAGTTGTGGGGGGCTCACAATGACTGAAACTGCATCTCTGGCGGCCAATGCGATGATGTCTGCACAAGAAACAACGCCCGGACACGCTGCTTCAAGGAGTGATTTCAACCTGTTGATAAAGTCGAATCCCCGGAGCGTCTGGTTCGGGACCCCAGCCTTCTCCGCCTGGTTGTTAGATGTGGAATTGATCAACACAGACGCATCACAGCCCTGAAACAGAGGAAAAACAGAGTGAATCCATGAAGAAGCAGTGCTTTGAACAGAGGAAAAACAGAGCAAAAGCAGAGGATACCAACCCTGACAAAGCAGTCATGGAAGTGCATCCTGAGAAGCGGAGCAGCAAGTGTCGGCGCATTCGGGATGTGCTTTTTGATGAAATCCGATACGATCTGCTCTGCGTTTGGGCATGTCTGCGCGTAGAAGCCGAGCTTCAGATCGGCTTGAGCGGAACCGAAGAGGACCAAGAGAGCAGAAAAGATGACCACAACATAGCTGATGTTGTCCATCTCTTTTGCTTTAATGGAGGACTAGTTCATGAAGACTTGATTTATAGGACCTAAAAGTGCCTTCATAAGGTGAACCACCATATGATCTTCTCACTTAGCTTTTTGCCATCACTGTAAAGCCTTATTTGTTTATGGGGGTGATTTGATAGATTTGAATCACAATTGGGACCCTCTTTGATGTAGCTGGTCTGCTTTTTCTTTGTTTTCTTTTTTAAATTAGTTAGCAAGAGATGTTTTCAAATTTGGTGTTGATGGGTACCTCTGCTTCCTATAGCTTTTTATTGTTATATATAGAGCATTCTAACAACTGCATTTTGTGTGTAAAAAAATGTGCAGTTTTTTAGTGTTACAGTCTCTCCTTTTTGTGTGTGTTTTTTTGGGTGGGTGTGCATGTGTTGGGATGGGGGGGGGGGGGGGGGGGGGGGGGGGGGGGGGGGGGGGGGGGGGGGGGGGGGGGTGG